>JAKSZP010017078.1:0-434747 GCA_022478985.1 Massospora cicadina
GGGTGAGGTCATGTGGAGAAGAAGTGGTAACCTGGGGGGAGGGTATCATGTAGGCCAAGGGATGCCTTCATTGCACAGAACTTGATGTCCCGGTGGGTATCCCCTGGGGTTAGGACATCAGTCCATGTTGTGGTTATCCCAGCAGTTGAAGTCACTCAGTAGGATGGTATCTGGTGTGAGGGTGAGTGTTGGTATGGTTTTGAGTAATTGTTTCCTCTCAGCTGCAGTGCACGGTGTGTAGATGCATGCTATCAAAAGTGTGTCCTCTTGGTTTGCAATCATTGCAACCAGGATGCAACCACACAGATATGAGGCAGAGTTCGTGATTTTTAGTTTTTTGTTATTTTAGACGACCATCCAACAGTGTGTCATCTTTACCAATAGGGATGGTGAGACCATGGCTGACCAGGATCCCTCTTCCCCCTGTAGACAGTGGGTTTTTTGAATGGCCAAGATATCTACAGAGGATTTTTGCAGGAAGTCCAGCTTTTTGGCTTGAAACACATGAGACCTGTATCCCACGATTCTTAGTGTCCCTATTGTCACTAAGGTGCCTGAAGCGCCTCAGGAGCAGTTGAGAGAGCCACCTAGCCCGCACCCAACGTCCTTTTTGCTGCCCTGCTTCGTGTTTCTGAGCCAGTATATTCTGTGGCATCATCCAATCCCATACCCTGTGTCAATTTCTCGTGGATATTGCAGTTCTTAGGATTCTCAGCAATCATCCCGCTTGTAGCTCATGGTGGGCTGGTACATTTTGCACTGTTTTGTTTCTGTGGATTTGGTGTGCGAATTTGGAGAATTGGGTCCTGCTTTTTCGCCCATAGTGGAGCTGAATTGTTCTACAAATTCCACTTGATTGATATCATTTGGTGATTCAGTTACATAGTTGAGAAAATTTTTATTTTGAGCATACTGCTCTGATTGGTGGCTCAGATAATTTCCTCCATGTCCTTCTCAGCACTTGGGCAGTCTGTTCTAATTGGTTGGATTGGCTGATTTCCCCTATGTCCTCCTAATTTTTGCCAGGGTCAAAGGCGGAGGCCGCAAGTGATGCAGTCTTGGCTGCCTCCCGCTTGCAGGCTTGCTGCATCATTTTGCATGCTTTGGGTGTTACTGGGTCTATGAGGAGGTAGTGCCATCCTCTCCTCAATGGAAGGCGTAGTTAGCGTCAGTAATTTTGCATATTCTAAATCATCTTTGTCCATTGTGTTGTCGTAGAATTATAAGGCCATGATGCCCTCCTTCATGAGGCACACATGTTACTTGTGCCCCAATGCGGTGCAGTGGTTGCAGATAGGCAGTGTGCATTCCGTTGTGATGTAGAACGGCTTTAACAATCTACATCTGGTAGGTGAAACTTCACTGTTTAAGGTATTCTTGTGAGGTCTGCGACCACCTTGAGGAGTGGGAGGATCATGGCGATTGCCTTCCCTGTGCACAGGTTCAGATCAGGTGAAAACGCTGTAATTTGAGTTATTTAATTTCTCCATAGAAGGTAAGTCCAGCTTGGAACTCCTCCTCGATTTGCTTGTAGGGAAGGGTGGTAGGGAGCAAGTCAAAGGAGATGAACAAAGTGTTCACTTTGTTGCATCTGGTGCGCATGGTGCACACAATTCATTTGCCCTTGGGGAGGGCAGCTTCAATGGATACTTTGCAGTGGTGTCTGCATCTTCTTCAGTCACAAACTTAAATTAACCCAGCCACATGGGATCATATTGGTGGTAACGTACACCACGTAGGGGAAGAGGGAGGGCTGTGCATCACTCACTTTCTCCCACAGAGTTGGAGACTCGACCCCTAGGTAGAGTCAGAGCCTGTGCTCTACCTTTGATAGGGGTTGGTTATATTGGATTTCCATGTATTGGTTATGTTTCATGGTGAAATCCACAAACCTGTGTGATGCCTCAGTTTGTGGTTTTTTGAAGGCCATGTTTCCCAGTCCCCCTCAAGGGCGTTTCTTACCCTTCAGCACACCGTTTTTTCCATTACCTGTTATGGCTTTCGCCCAGTTTAATTGGGATTTGTTGAAGACATCAATCTCTACTGTGTGATTATCAAAAATTGCTGTTCAAATCAAATCATAGTAACTAATGTTATCGTTACAGGAAAGTGGTTTGGATTTTTAATCTTTATTGTAAAAGAATTAAGGTTTGTATGTAAGAAACAAATATTATATATAATTTAAATGGTAAACGGCATATTGATGTAGCTAAGCAGTTTAATATTTCATTAATTTGATAATGTTATGAAACTACCAATATTGCTAATCCATTAGTAGATATCTCCTAACTAGTGTTACTCCCTGATCACATTTATTCATATTTATCTGATTTCTTTTAAAATACTCAAAGTCTCTTTACCTTTAATTTTCTATTGATTGAGTATAAATTCTGATCACAAATTTTAATAAAGCATGAATATCCCTCCTACCTTCTGCTCTCTATTTTTGTCTAACAGATTTTATCCCCAACTTGCTACCTGCAATCTTTTGGGCCAAATGCCATAGAGCAAACGCCCAACAGCAACAGCAAAAACCATAAACACTTTTGATTCTGAAATTTGAGGTATCACCCAAACCTCAGGTTGTGATGTCCTTGGAATCCCAAGCCCTCATAAAAAAGTGGTGATTCTACCAGCAATGATACCCTGAACCTGTGAGCACTATTCCAACTAACCATATTGCCGCTATCTATACTATGAGAACCTGTGCCAAACAAAATCTCAAGAAATTAAACCATGGACCTATTGACAAATGGGTATACAATTTTAATGCTTGGAGAGACAACTACAATTCAGTTCCCAGCAAAAATTAAGAGAAGTAGCCAGCCTTCTCATTTGAACTTTCCAAAAATGGCACAGCACCAATCTTCCTTTAAATTCATGGAAATAATGGTAAGTTTACGTCAGAGAGAAATCTTAAATCTCACCAATCAGATCCATGAGAAACTCATCAGCTCTAATTTCAAAAAATCTCCAAGCATCAGAAAATTACTCGCCAAGTTTGAGGACCTTATGGGACTTTGGTTACAAATTACTTACTGAAATCGTGAGAAAGTTAATCAACAGCCTTTTGACTGGTTCCTTGAACTACCTAAATACCCTCATATTGATGCAGTTTTTTTGCACAACCATTGTTCATAGAACAAGCAATCACTGTTTATTTAAATTATGCAAGAATGGTGAACTGCAGCTGTAATTATCCCAGGGTCTCTACATTAGTAAACTTGGACGCTGCAGACCTGGACGCTTCTGATACAAAAGATATCTCAATACCTGTGATTAAGCAAACTTTAGGGATGAATCAACAAATTCATGCCCTGACCAAGAAAGCTCATCAATTTACTTAGCTGATTCAAGGGAAAAGACATTCCAAAAACCTTAAATGATTCAATTATGGTCAACTGGGATACCATTTCTGTCAGTTCTGAGCCCCATGCGCTCAATGTAAGACCATCCATTTGTGTGGCTGTTGCCCCTATCAGGGGGAGCAGCAAACTTGGGAATTAATAACAATTTTGAAACCTACCAACTTGCCTCCTTCTTTTTGACAGTCTAACTTCCCTATTATCTAAATGGCCGCTTGACTCATGATCAAGGATATCCTAACTCAATAACTGTTTTAACAAATTAAATATGTGAACAAAACTCCTTAAGAAAAATCTAACCAGGTGCCTTACTTTTGGAGAATGAGCTGCTGAAAAACTAAGAATTAAATAATTTATGAACCTAATACTAACCCAAAATTTCCAAAGAAGATCAATATTGACGATTTATTGAACGGTGAAGCTCCAAAAATGCCCAACCTACAAGGAACACTCATGTTAGAGTAAGGTAATAATCCTCTTGACTAAGAAGTACTCAAGAGTTGCCTTTACTGATTTTGTTACCATACATCAAAATGAATCGAATGAGTGTGAAATTGGCTCAGCAGTATCATAATTCAAGTGCAAAAGTTAAACACACACCAATTACAAGGCACTGTATGAAGATAATAACCTTAAACAAAAACAAACTTAGACTTTTCTTTCTGCTTGACATCAATTTGAGTGTTTTTTTGAAAATAAAGTCAATTTTCCACCACCGCTTACCGCACCAATTTCCAAATTTATGTCCTCAGATCCACCACTTGCTTCCCCAGTGTGGGGCAGCGGGGCTCCACCTGCTAGCATTTAACACCCAGCAGGCAAACACATGCAGACTGGCTCATCCGTCCACCAATAAATTTGGCCGTTATGTCCCTCCAAGGGGCCTAGCACTGCACCTCGCATGAGTCCACCCTTCCATAGCCCTACCCTAATCAAATAATCACTTTTGCCTCTGCATCAAGTATGAATTTCTCTTCCCATACGCTGAAAAAGCAATAATTGAGCTGGCAATGGCCACCTTTACACCAGCAGGGTTTATTGACTTCTGCTCTTACAAGGGCTACTTTGATATTAAATTCCCTTATGAAGAGAATGCAGACGCAGCAGCAACGCCCTAACCTATAAAAACACACCCATTACCACCATCCATACCCACCTCCACAATGATACCACACTCATGGTGACCTTTTCAAACCATCCCTCACACCTTCCCCCTCAAACACTCTATGAGGAGTTGATGTCTGGGCTGTGCACTTATGGCACAGACCCCATACTCCGATTTATAATCACAAGTGGTGCTGAAAGACTAGTAGCACCTCGGGCAATAGCCACCATTACCCCCCACCAGCTAAACCTAGCCAACCCATCCCACCGCGTGCCTATATCTCATCTGCACTGACCATTTCTTTTTGGCCCACACTGACAACAGTTGCACAACTTGTCCCCTCTGCTATGAATTGGACCATATAAAATTGCATGTCAATATAACTCTAACCCTGCAAACACAGCCAACTACAATCATGAGGTTACACCAACAGCGTTTGAGTGGGGATTTTGGATGCCCCCACCCCCACAGGCCATGCGCTCAAATATTAAGCAAAATCTAGCACCTAAAACCCAAGCTGGCCAATTAACACCCATGCCAACCAATCAGGTGCAGGCTGGACCAATGTTTAATCCAAAAAATCCTCCACCTCAAAACTTACCTAACCACAGCCACCTATGACCAAATCAATCCAAGATAACCAAAATCCCTGGAATTTATTGGATGAAGTGACTGAATATGATGAAATTGTCCCCCCTCCAGCTAAACCAATCAATCAAGAACCTTTTATGAATTCAGACTTTGATGCCTAATTCCCGCCCAAACAATATGTACTCAAACCCAATGCTATCCAATACCAAAGTGACCACCAGCTTGCTGAAGCTGCGGTAGCCTCATCCAAAAATCACCATCTTTGGGAAGCTGTGGCAAAATATGTCAAAGAATATAAGAGAGTGTTGAACATCCCCTTGTTCCCCTCCAACTTTCCTCCAACTGCAAAAGAGGAAATCCAACGCCTATATAAAACTGCTACCACCGCTGTCAAACGTTTTGTTACTCTGGTGGAATTTACACCATCCATGCATGTCACCAGAGCAAATATTGCATAATTAGCCCAACTTCCTGATGCCCACTATTGAATTTTGGTCATCTTCAAATGGCTGGTTCTTCTTCTGCGGAATGGTGGAGTTTTGAGCGTCTATTGTATGCAGACAATAGACCAGACAGTGACTATAGTTCAAGATATAACTCCTTGGTAATAGCACTAAAAAGTTGTATTCTCCTGTCATTACTTGGATGATGGCACGCTGCCCTGATCTTACTGATTTTAAGTAGATTCTCAACTAATACAAAGTATTAAACACAAAAAGCTTATAAGTTTAAATTCAAATTTATTGTGGGGAAGGCCGACCATGAGATGGACACTTCTGAATATGACTCAGAAGAGACAAAACTTAGTACCAGGGAAGGCACCCCAGAGAAGCGATGCTATCTCTTGTTGCCAACGGGAACGCCACTTATGGGGAGGGGGAGGGAACGTGTGGAGGGGCCGTAACCACAACTGAACACGTGTGGAGGAAGGGGTCTGATTTGATGAACCAGACTGGGAACCAGGAGGAGACCAGCTATCGGCAACGCGGTGGGAGGTATCCAAACATCCACACTTGAAAGTGGTCCACCAAATGAGACCAGAATCTGTGGACAGCTTCTGGGAGGGTGGGGGTGGAGCCTGCGATGGCATCTAAGACAATCGTGTGGATGGTCCACATGGCGATTGCAACCACCAAAGCATGGAGGGAGGGTGGAAGAGAGGGGGCCATTGATAGAGCAAACATATCTCTTGACAGACTGAAGGATGCGTTTGATCCTGGCCCAGCAGACGTTGAACTTCGCGCCATATCACTTTAGAGGTAGGGCACTTCTCCAGGCGGTGGAACAGCATTCCGTACTGGCCACACATGACACAGGATGAGTGTAAAGCGTTAGAGCGCTCAGCTGTAAGGTACACCCGCCTCAGGCAACGCCACACATGGGAACGGATATGAGGCTGCAACAGAGGATGGTGTACGTATTTCCAGATAGTTTTTTGGGTCTCAATGGAGTAAGGGATGTCCATAATGTCCAGGTAGTCCACCCTGGATAGGACATGGGGCCAAATGGGGATCACGCCATCATGGATGGGTAGCCCCTGTACCTCTTGTGTGAACTGAGGAGAGGGGCGGCCTCTTTGGGTTGTATGCCCGCTAATATGAATTCTCCACTCAGCACTCCGCATGGAGAGTAGGATTTGTTTGTAGTGGGTTTTAGTCCCGTGAGGGCCTGTGGCCGATGTGTGTGATGTGAGGTATTTCATCAGGGAGTGGGGGTTCGATGGATTGTTGAGGCCTAAGGCGCAGGAGAAGTTGGAGTGGGCTGCGCGAGACCAGTGTTGGGAGGGGAGTGTGGGGACGGTGACGGCCACAATCCAGGTGCCCAGGATCTTGGTAGCATGGGCTTTGAAGTCAAGCAGGCCCATGCCACCATGATGATGAGGGCCAAACATGACCTCTAGCCATACTGGTGGAGGGCAGCCTGACCAAAGCCATCCTTGCAGCAAGGCATACAAGGATTTGAAGAAGCTTGGGGAGAAGGGGATGGCGTGGGCTCCGAACCAGACTTTGGAGAGGAGCATAGAGCTGGCTAAAACAACGCTGCCAGTAAGGGAAGTAGGGTGGGCTCTGAGAGAGGTGATTCACTTTGTCACGTTGTCCAGAATATGGCACTCCATTACTGCTGACGCGTATCCACCTGCCTCCATCCACACACCCAGATGGTGTACCAGTCCTATGGTAGGACGTGGCGCAAAGGGGATCACCAATGGGGCGGTGTGTGTTGAGTTAGTAGGGTGAGGACATGGGCGAGCAGATGGGCCAGGTTGTGAACTAATTGCTGGGGTCCAGCAGTTCTGAAACCGATCAAGGAGAATGATTTTGGTTTTGGAAGCGTTCAGTGCCGCGTTGCTTACCTGGGAATACTCCTGAATGAGAGCTTCAAGTGCGCATGCATCTTGATTATTAGACACCCCAACCACACAATCATCTGCGAACGCCATTATCTTGACTGGGGCTTGGCCTGGCACATGGACCCCGGTGAGTTGGGCATTCACATTTTGCAGTAGTGGGTCAAGGCTGAAGTTTTATAAGAGTGGGCTGAGGGGGTCCCCTTGTCATAAGCCCCTTTGAGGGCGGACTACTTCTGTTAGGAAGCCAGGACCACGTACTGCCATTGTTGCAGATTCCATGAGCAGCATCACCTAGTTGATGAAGCGAGGGGGTAGGCGGAATTGATGGAGGCAGGCCCTGAGGTATTCCCAGTTTACTCTATCATAGGCCTTTTGTTGGTCCAAGAATACAAGTGCCCCAGAGGCTGTGGATTGACATACATTAGCCACAGAGTGCACGTTATCCCAAATTGACCTTCTGGGTATGAAACCAAATTGTTTTGGGGAGATGGTGGCAGATGCTACAGTCCCTAAACGGTTAGCCATGATTTTTGTTAAAATTTTAGTGTCTGTGTTTGTTAGAGAAATGGGGCGCCAGTTGGCTAAGTCTAGCCTATCCCCTTTCTTGAAGAGTGTGATGGTAAAGGCCTCATGTCCTCCTGGTAGGAGGCACGTTTCCAACAGGCTTTGGTTAAGTGAGGCGAGCAGCAATGGGGATATATATTTGAAATATTTTTTGTAGAACTCATATGGAATGCCATCTGGGCCTGGGCATTTTCGGTTTGGCGCACCGCAAATGGCTGTCCATAATTCGGTTGGAGTAATCAAATTCATTATTTCTGGGTATCAGAAAATGGTGCGGATGTGGGCTCAGTTGAGAAATTCTGCCACTTCGGCTGGCTGAATTGGATCAGATTGGTACAACTTGGAGTAATACTTTTGTGTTTCGATTGCCACTTTGGCTGGCATCTCTGCAATGGAATCACCCAATCTTTGCACCTGTGTGCAGGCCACGCTCTGGCATGGTGAGAAATTTTTTTAAAGAAATATGTGGTGCACTTGTCACCTTTTGTGATGCGTGTGGCCCTGTACTGAACACAAACCCAATGTTTGTGTTGCCTTTTGAGTGCATTGAGGTGGGCGGCTGCCTCCGCCCACTTCTGGCCCCATGCAGAGCTGTATCCTGTAGCTGGGATGTTATACTCCAGGTGTGCCAACTCTGCCAGGGCGTGCAAAATGACTGCCGATGTGGCTCATGAGCATCTGGAGGAGAGATGGCGAGAGTGGTGGATGGTGTCATCTTTGAAAGTTGCCCATGTGGAAATGGGGTCTGTGCAAAATGGTGCAACAAACTTTTTTGCCAAAGTTGCCGCTTCCACCCACGTGGAAAATCCTGGTGATGCAAGCTCGGAGGGGCGGATTTTGCACCAATGTGGGGCCTTAGCAGCTGTGACAGGTAGGTGGTAGGTTAGCGAGACCAGTCAATGGTCAGAGAATTCCATTTTTGTTGTTTTGAAGTGGGAGATGTGGGGTTGGAATTTTGCCGGCGTTAGGATAAGGTCAATGCGGGTCATGGACCTTAGTTGGCCGTTGTGGATGTGGGGACGCATCATGTTTTTGAGCAGTGGGGCACGTCGCAGCAGCGCATCCATTAACCTGAGGGTGGCCTTTAGAATGCGCAGTTCTACGTGACCCTGGGGGGCGTGGGGTGAGGAAGGCCACCGGTCCATTGGTGTGTTTAGCCAACAGTTCATGTCACCAACTAGGAAAGAGTCTGGGGGTAGCGGGAGGGATTTGACCAACAAGAAAAATTCCTGATGCTCGCTTGCACCATTTGGGGCATAGATATTGATGATTATGTGCGCTACGTCGGCCCACAAGAAAGTGACAACAAGAACTCGGCCATTTAGGAATGTTTCTGAAGATAAAAATTTGAAAAAATTATTTTTCTGAATTAGCACCCCACAGTGCTTTGACCAAAAGGATAGGGATGGGAGGAGCATTGTTTTCCAGGCTTCCTCAGAACCTCATGGACAGTGGAATTCCTGGATGGCCAGGATATCCACGGGTAAATTGTGTTGTAAAACTCAGTTTCCTAGCCTGGGATGGGGAGGCCTTGAGTCTGGTGATATTCAGTGTCCCTAAAGTGAAGGTTTCCCCCATCACACCTTAGGTGCGAGGGGATAGGCACCCAGGACCACCAGCCTCCTCTAGATCCCCACGGGCCTTCATAGCAGTGTGGGTGTTAGCAGCAACGCTATCAGGGTTTTTGTTAATTTTTGCGGAAAGAGTTGCACTGGCTTTAGCCTTCGCTTTTTGTTTTCCTGACGTCGGACGAATTTTTTGCGGTGTGGATGAGTTCAGTGCACCATTGAGCGGGGCAAAATTTTTTTTTCAGTTGGGATGGGTCCAAAGTTGGTTTCAACTGGAGCTTGGGTGCAATGATTGGGTGAGATTGAATCCCCCATCAGATCCTCAGATTGAGTGGCTCGCTCAGCATGGGCTTCCCAATCTGATTAGTTGATGGATTCCTGAGTTGCTTCCACCTCAAAGGTTTCCATGTCCTCCTGGCGTTGTGAGTGTGGGATAGCGGTGGTGGCTTTGGCCGCTTCCTTGGCCGCAGCCCTGCAGGCCTGCTTGGCCTTCTTCTGCTCTTGTGGGGAGATAGGTTTTACAAGTAGGTAGCAGCCTTGTGCTCCCCACAGGAAAGCCTCTTTGGTGCTTGCGGTTGGTTCATAGTGCGCCTCTCCACTGGCCATGGCCGCCAAGGGGTGCTCTTGGAATGTGACGCCCTCTTTGGTGGGGCATGTGTGTGCCTTATGACCAAATGCATCACAGTGGGTGCAATTGGGGGGCGCGCTGTCCACGGTCACCTGGAATGGGTGGGTGGTATGCCCTGTGATATCAATAAAAGTGGAGTGTGGGATCTGGTTTAGGTCCTTCACAATCTCCTTGGTTGGGGTCAGGACTGCGATGGCTTTACTGGTGCAAAGGTGTGGCATCAGCGTGAAGCATTGCATTTTAAAGATTGAATTTTGCCATATATGGCGAGACCATCTTTCAGGTGTTGTTCCAAAATGTCATATTGTACTGTAGTAGGCAAAAAGTCAAACGTGAGGAAAATTTGGTTTGATTTTGTTCATCTGGTGCATTTGGTTTCAATGACCTGTTGCCCTTTGGGGAGGTCAACTACTACGCGCACCGCTGCAGCCTCATCTGCTGCCTCTTTGCTTTTGAAACCTAGGTCCAGCCAACTGTGTGACATGGAGTGAGGTGCAATGTACACCACAGTCGGGAAAATTGTGTGCACATTTTCACAAAATTTTTCATAAGGCCATTTTTTGGATGTCCAGAAACATGCGGACTCCAAATTCCACCAACAAAAGTGGCTGGGAGTGTGGCGTGTTGATGTACTGGTTGCATCATGCTTGCCATGTGAGTATCTATGGAGAAATAGTGACCGCTGGTTTTTTAAAATTTTTGTCTATTCCGCCAGTTTCTCCGGGGCATTTTTGAATGTTGGAGGCCGCGGGTCTTCCACCTGCTCCTCTTACCTTACTTTCCCAACTGCTCCCTGACATGGGCGCAGACTAATCTCCTCTGTGAGATTATCAAACTAAATTCAGTCTTGAATTGAATAGGTTGCAAAAGTGATTGCAACGAGAAAGAAAAGTTTTCAAAAAAAGCTTATAAGTTAAACTATAAACTAGTGGTAATAGTAGATTATCCTTTATTAGTATTAGTTTGGAGATAATTTATAGGGTTCGATGTTCACCACATCTTACCCATGACATCTCATTTTCAATGGCACTTGGCCAGAGGAACATGTAAAATGCTTGTTTGAGGGTCTTCATGTACTTTTACTCAAGGCATCTCGCACAGCCTCAGGGTTGGTGCAAATAACGTCAATATTCTCAAGATAGCACTTTAGATGCATCTGCAAATAGCTTAACCAATTCTCTTTCACAAGCAATTGGCAGCAAATACCAAGGCGATTTGTACCACTAATCAATAATCAATTCAATCAAAAACTTGACTGACATTAAAAACTAATTTGACTGTTATAAATTTGGACGGTATCACTAGGATCTGCCAGGCTATTCACACAGGTTGAGCCCTCTGAACAACAGACGAATGATGTGAAGATCATCTGTCCTTTGGATGCACTTGAAAATATATTTAAAAATAGGAGCAATTGCCCTGACTGGTTCTTTTATTTCTTTTATAAATGCAGCTACATTTTGCTGTTCTGCTCGTCTCATGCTACAAAAAACTACCTTTCTCAATTGCCCATTTTGCTTATATACATCAGCTGCAGGCAATACTATTTCTCATTGCTTGGGTTATTCTATTCCGCCAATTTTTCTTAAATTTTGGCTTATTATTCTGATCCGCTGTCACCCTATTTGTAGGTGATTTACTTTGTATTTGTCAAACATCAACATCGCCTTATCACCTTATATAGAGGCGATCCAATAAACTCATTATATCCATTTTGACTCGATATCCCAATATCGCCTCATCTCAAGGCAATCAAATATTCATAACTGATACTGTGTTTGGCAGTTTCCGCTCAGCTGTCCCAAGACTATCATAAAAAAATCTCAAAATCTTGACATTACCCCTCTTTGACTGGACAATAAGGCTCCTATTGTTTATAAGGTCTGAGGAACTTCACGTGTACTTGGTTAATGATCAGACCACTTGTAGGATCCTTAATAGTATACGCGTCAACTCCAGTCCTCTCTATTATTTCAAATGGACCTATCCAAATACTAGCAAGTTTATGCTTCCACCTGAATCCATGCTAATTGTGAAAGAAACTATATCGCCTTCCTTGAATGGCACCAACCCACTACAGCGTGCCTGATCAGCTGCTTGATTCTTAATCTTCTTAGCCAAGATGAAGGAATATGCTTCAGTTTGTATCTTAATCAGAATGTTCGTGAGGTTAGTCAAATAGCGATGGGGTTCTAATCAGCCAGTGTCTTCTACACACGCATAAAGCAACGGTGGTAGAGCTGGGTGTCAGCCATATAGTAATTGGAAGGGGCTCTTTCCCGTGGTGGAATGGTAACTAATGTTGTAAGCAAACACAATGGTGGAAAGGAGGGAGCTCCAATAAAAAGGGCGATCCATTATTAATTTTTGGAGTATGTTCACCAGAGTTCCATTTACTTGTTCGACCATTCCATTGGACTTGGGGTGTTATGGGGTCATCAGAACTCCGCAGATCCCCATAAGCTTGTCAACTTGGGAAGTATGTGTGATGTAAAGTTGGTGCTATTATCAGTGAGAATAAACTGAGGGCAACCGTGCCACTGAATAATGCATTCCAGCACAAATTTAGCCACCATAAAGCCCCCAGATCTCATATCACCCTAGCTTCAACCCACCAGGTCAAGTAGCTGATAGCCTTAGAATGTACTTACAATGGTTGGCTCCTGTGGGCATAGGGCCCAATGACATAAAGGGAGACCGTATGCCAAACAAAATGTGGTTTCATTATCTGATATGACGTCATATGACAGAACAGCTTCTCCACTTGGCACTGATGGTAACAGGAAATAGTTTTAAGCACATCAAAACTCATAATTTTCCAATAGTACCATGAGCATAACAACTCCATAGTCTTACACACGCCACCATGCCCAACCGCCCTGTGAGTGCTCATAATGATTCCTGGCCATGCGGAGGGCTGTAGGAAATTCACCATAAAATCACCGATTCATTTGTACAGTTCTCCATTCTGTTGGAAGGTATACGTGCACAATTCATTTAACATTTTGATTACTTGAGGCAGTCTGTTGTTGTATTTTCCGCTGAGAATCTTATCATACATCACGTCGCTAAGGTCCGCTGTCAATGCAATAGTTGGTAACCAAGATAAACAGCCGCGTTCTGATGCTTTGCTCCTGGCCAATGGAGAATCTCAAAATCATAAGCATATAACTTGAGAGCCCATTGAGACAATTGTCCTTCTGGTTCTTTGACATTTTGCAACCAGCGTAATGACGCGTGATTGGTTACAACTTTAAACTTTACCCCATGCAGATAGACTCTGAATTTTTTATATGCATATATTACTGCTAAGCTCTTGCTCAGTCATAGTATAGTTATGCTCATGACATTTCAGACTATGACTACAGAAAGCAACAGGATGTTCTTCTACCTTATCATCTTTCTGAGAAAGTACTACACCAACAGTGGAAAGGATGCATCCATCTGAACAATAAATTCCTGGTCGAAGTTTGGGTATCACAGCACTGGTGCACTGCTCAACGCCATATGGAGTGCATTGAAATTGGATTGATGACGTTCCATCCACTTGAACACAGCATCCTTTTTTAACAACTCGAATAGCGGGCCCCCAATACAGCTAAAATTAGGGATAGAGTGTCAGTAGTAACTGACCATTCCCAGAAATACCTGTATGTTGTGCTTATTATTAGGTGTAGCCATTTTTCTAATGGCCTCCACCTTAGCCAGTTGTGGCTGCAGTCCAGTTGCGTCTACCACAGAACCCTGGTATTCTAGCTGATCTTTGAAAAAGTTTCACTTTTAAGGTTTAATTTTTATGTTTGCCTCAGCCAGCCAGCGGAATTCTGCATCAAGGTGGTCTAGGTGCTCCAAAAAGTTTGAGAGAAATGTTAATATCATCAAGGTATACTAGAACGCATGACAGTTTCAGGTCACCAAGAATAGTGTTCATGGCCCGCTGAAAAGTAGCAAAAGCGTTAAGCAGTCCTTGAGGCATCCATGTCAGTTGAAAAAGGCCTTTAGAGGTGGTCACAGCGCATTTTTCCTGTTCTGCCAAGGGTAACTCGATTTGCCAGTAGCCTGATATTAAGTCCATTGCAGAAAAGTAGCGGGCACCCCCTAATTGGTCTAGAGCATCATTGATTCTTGGCAAGGGGTATGAATCCTTTTTTGTAGTAAGTTGAGCTACCAATAGTCTATTACTACCTGGTTGGTGACGTCCTTCTTTTTTACTATTAGAACAGGCGAAGCCCACGGGCTCTTGGATGGCTCAAGCATCCCTTGTTGTAATAACTATCAATTTCTTCAGTAACCTCATCTTCTGCTGCCTGAGAGTGGCAGATCAGTTGAGACTTTATTGGAGGATGATCTCAGTTCCAATTGATGGACCACCCCTTGAGCACACCCTAAATTGTGATTGTCAACAGCGAAAATCCCCTTGTATTTCTGAAATAAAGCCATTGCTTGATCTTGTTGTTCATCCATATATCCCATTAAATTACTCCGCGGTACCACCATTAGTACATTAACTGATGGTTCGAGTGGTAGTCCTAATTCATATATAATGATCCAAAATCATGAACCTGGTGGACCTCATCTATGGGAATCAGATGTAGATACGCTATAGGTTGGTGGCGGCGGATTTGCATTGGTTTGCTCTGCAGGTTTTCTAAAAAAACCTTTATCTCCCCATGTCCCAGGAGTATAATTCCTGGAGCCACATGTGGCTCAAATGGTGGTTGATGATAGAGCCCAATAACTTCCCCATATAACCCACTCGGCACTTCTACCTCTAACTCATTATTCACTAAGACTTGATGGCCGGAAGGGATGGATATGGGCCCTGCCACTCGAAGAGGTATCCTTTGATATTCATAAATCTGCTGAGGAAGGGCCCAAGTTTTGCGCTTCAGTTGATGGTAGCGAAAAGGCCATACCCCATCACTATAGGCGAGGTTGATATGACTTGTATGTACTGGATCCTTTGGTACTCCCCTAGTAGTAAGGTATATGGGATCCGCTGACCCAAGATGTTGAGGGTCTCCTCCATCATATCAACGATAGCCCCAAAATGATGTAGAAAAGTGGTCCCAATTAATATGTCATAGTGTTCATTTGGTAATACAATCGCTGGAGCCATAATGACAATGGACCCAAAGTGCAGAAGCAGCGCACTATAAGCTCCCTCAGAGACAGTACTTACAGCTCCAGCAGTTCCATAAATCATGCGATGGTCTATATCAGGTTTCAACGTCAATTTTTGCATTAACTTAGTGGAAACTATATTGACTGGAGCACCAGCATCTAATATAGCGCGAACTCTATTTTTCACTACAAAAATATCACAGTATGTACACTCAGAATAAGAAAAATATTGACTGTTTAATACGTGAACATTTACAGGTTCTCTTTTCCCAGGAAATTCATAATCCCCTCTCCAACTTGGGGGTATTCTCTGACAATGGTATCTACCAGAAGGGCGACATTTACTCCTTTCAGAGTTGGTGCATCTGTGGCAGGATCAAGTTGGTCCAAGGATGCTTGATCAATCATTTGACAGGCATAGGGCTTTGGTTGATAGAGGGGCTCTTCTTTTGCCGCCATCTTAGCTTGAGCTCAGGTTACTATGTTTACTCCTCCAACTGGCTACTGGTATAAAGTTCTGTCATCATACTGAGGAACTTTCGCAGGATATACTACTATAAATTTGGGGACGTGTTGAGTGGGTATTGCAGAGGTAGAGGGTCCCATCTCTACTCCACTCCATCTTTTCCCTGGTAGTATTGGTCTTGTTGTACGTAATCCACTCAGCAATTGCAGCAGAATTTTGCCAAATGACCAGGGCGACCATATTTGTAGCAGTTGATCCCATAGGAAATACACCCTGGGTTATCATAAGCAGGTCCAGACCGGAAGGGTTGGGGTCACTCAGTATACCCAGTTCCAGGTTAGTAAGCTGATTGTTGATGGTCGGCGTAATTGGGTCCAGGTCAATAACTAGGTTGGTGGCGGTTGTCATGGCCAGCCCATTGACGCTGATTGAACTGTTGATTATAATTTGGTCAAGGATGAGGCGCAGAGCTATAGTAAGGCCAAGGATTACTAAGTGAAGCTGGAGGTGAACAATAATATTCTCCAGAATAAGAAGGTTCTGTGGCAGTGGTAGTCTTGTGATCTGAATTCAGTGGCAGAAAGTTAGGAGATATCTGCCATAAAAACTGTACAACCTTAAGTAGAGGTACTTCATCATCCAGAAGCAACAAAATAACATTAGATAGTTCACAATATGGCTTTACCACGGCAGACATGGTAATGCACACGTTGGCTTCCACTAGTACCCAGCTCCAAACAGCACATGGGCTTCTGTTGTGAATTGATCAATGAACTAAATGAGAGTCTCATTTTGACGGAATCCAATGGTTAAGAATTTCTCTTTCCACTGTGACATTTTTGAGTTTCCTCCAAACAAATGGAGTACGGTGCCCTTTACATCTTTTATAGGAGACAGAAAAAATGGGGAGAGAACAGGTGACCTGATTGGCGCTTCCCACATCCAGAGCAGATATAAGCAACTTAGCCTTCCATTTATTGGAGGCTCCTTCCATGGTCAACTCAAACCATACAAAGAACCCATGGATGTTCCCATTATGGTCAAATGGGGGTATCTTTTTGATATTAATTTCCTCCTTCATTCACAGTTATTAGGCCTGCACTGAGGAAGAGAACGAGACCCAAAAGTGGAGTCTCAATGAGGAGTGTGATTAGTGGAATCTGGGATATTTGTCTCTTCTGGGGTGGCATGACCATCGGTGGTGGGTGGTGCAGCCATTACTGGAGGTGAGTGATGTTCTGACTCATATGAATATCCAGTGCTATTATTGGAAGTATTGTAGTGTTGAATAGAGTTGTCTTATCCTACGTAGAATGCATCTTCTTTATAGTCATCTTCCTCCCAGCGAGATGACCCAGAAGGAGTAGAAAATCTTTGTTCTGCATATTGCAGCCACTGGGTGGTATATCTAGTTGTTCAGTAAGTTCTTTGTTTTGTAGTCCCAAGATTCACATTTGACTAAATGTACTATCAAGCTGTGCATGACTGCGTTACATTCCGGAAGGAGTTCATCTTGGTTTCTGAGTACTGCGTCCAAGGTAACTTTGAGTTCCTCATATACAGCTGATATGGGGCTCTGGGAAGACTCCCCAATAACACAGCCTGAATAAGGCATGGTTGGCGACTGGGGTTCCGGAGTGTTGGGTGGTTGGTCAATGGGCCCCCTGTATTGAGCACCATTGTTGTAATTTTGGATGGTATCACTAGTATCTGCCGGGCTATTCACAAAGGTTGAGCCCTCTGAACAATGGACAGATGATGTGAAGATTGTCAGTCCTTTGGATGCACTTGTGAATATATTTAAAAATAGGAGCAATCACCCTGACTGGTTCTTTTATTTATTTTATAAATATAGCTACATTTTGCTGTCCTGCTTGTCTTGCGCTACAAAAACATACCTTTCTCAATTGCCCATTTCGCTTTTTATACATCAGCTGCAGGTAATACTATTTCTTATTGCTTGGGTTATTCTATTCCGCCAATTTTCCTCACATTTTGGCTTATTATTCTTAATCCGCTGTCACCCTATTTGTAGGCGATTTACTCCATATTTGTCAAACATCAACATCACCTTATTGCTTATTATAGTGGCTATCCAATAAACTCATTATATCCAATAAGACTCATTAAATCCCAATACTACCTCATCTCAAGGCAATCGAATATTTGTAACTGATACTGTGTTCAGCGGTTTCCACTTGGCTATCCCAAGACTATCATCCAGTCATCCCAAAATCGCAACATTAATATAGACCAACAAAGCCCACATGCCTGGGTCCTTTAGTCAGCTATTACTTAAGTCCGTCTTAACCAACAAAGCCTCCAGGACTGAGTCATCATAGTCAAATATTATTAGGTGAAATTGCTAGGCTGCGGATCTCAAGCTTTGCATAAGCTTAGGATATTCTTGATCCATAATCACTGATATCCAATATGATCCATAATAAATTAAGCATGTTAAGATTATTATGTCCCTATCAAATATCTGACAATTAGGTCCAGTTAATTACTCAACACCCACATCCAAGCTGAACACCATGTGGCCAATCTCATAAAATCCTTTATTCATGCCAAAATTGACAATCTCAACAGCTGTCTATCTTACTTTGACCCTCATCCTTTGGATGCCAACCCCCTACTATCAGCATTGATCCGCTTTTATAATGCTAATCCTGAGGATGAAGATTCAAATCCACCTGATCCCCCTCCCCCTCTGCCATGGTGGGATAAGCGGATCATTGCTGTGCCACCTGGTAGGTGTTTTTCGTTACTTTTGTGTTTACCACTCCTCATTTAGGGCAGTCAATTCATGTTTTTGGTTTGTATAGTCTTTGGAGTTTCTGTTTTGGTATTGTCCATCCCCTGGTCAGCTTGCCTCAGTTAAATAAAAACAAAAACATACTAAAAACCTAATATTCAGAAATAAAGTTTTTATTTTAACAAAACGAGGGAGCACACTGCAATATCAGATAATGCCAGTGGCTCAGAGCTTGCTAGTGGTATGATTTCTATATTGGCTCTCTCAGCTTCTCCAGAAAAGATCCCCCTTCCCATTGACAATCCTCTTCATATATACATATTCTACAAGAGATCTCCTTGGTGCTTTTCATAGTTACTAAGCACACATACAAATAGCAAATTAAAATTATAATGTCCAAATATGGGCAGAAAATTAATAACTATGTTCAAAACAATTTCATATAAAGATGCAATATGGTGGATGAAGTCAAATTACTGGCTAACTACTATAATAAATAGAACACTATTACCAATGGGTTTACTCTGGCATGGAGGCAGTGTATTATAGCATGCAAAAAAATTAAGAGGCAATATAAGGATAAAGGATACAGTGTCAGAAGCCAACATTTTTAGGGAATGAGAGATGTGCCAACGGGGTTTTAAAGATCTGATTAAATAGTAAATCGATGCTTTAGACCACTAGTTAAAAGCTAAAGCCGTGTAACATAGTAACTACTATACTAATTGAATTCACTATTTAATAATCAGTTACCATATGAAATTAAATATATAATAATTTTGTATTAGAATAGTTGATCAACCCCAATTGCAATATTTTCCCCATTGAACAAACATCTAGTAACAAAGTTGTGTGGAGTTCAACTAACTCATTGAGAACTTGAGGCTTTCTACCCAAAACTCTGCTGAAATTGCTTCCAGATCTTCACATGCACTTGGTTGATAAGGTGATATTTGACAGGATTCTTCAGATTGTAGGCATCAGCAGATGTCTTTATTGATAATCTCAAAAATCCCCTTCCATAAATTCTCCAGCTTTCTAGTTTATCACAATACGAGGTTATCATAATATAAAACGAGTTCCCCTGTAGTAAAGTGGGGGTAACTGCTGCTGCTCTGCGTTATCCCATTCACAGGCTTTTATTTTTTACTAAGCTACCGCCTTAGAATAAGCAGCGCTTTGTAGTTGAATCAAAGTCTGCACTAGCGTTTCCAAATATTTTGTGGGAGTCATGGCTTCTTGACTGATACAATAATATAAATTAGGGAGAAGCGCTAGTTGCTTCCCATAAAGTAAAGCAAACTGGAAATGACCTGTGGCTGAGAAATGTTATATTATATGTGAAAGCGGCGGATGGCAAGAAAAGATTATAGCTCTACGCCTTTGTCATAATTATCTTATGAAAAATTCCAAATAAGAGTACCATTAACTCATTTGATGGTGTAATTAATCTCAGGATGGTAGGGCTTAGACATTACTCTGCATATACTCATTAAGCCAATAATCTTGGAAATAATCTGAGACGTGAAATTGGTACCATTATCTTTTTAGAAAGTTCTGAGGGCACCATGCTATATAATACCTTCTATATAAACTTAGCCTTTGTCGTGGCACCTAGATCCTAAACTGCTTTAGCCTCCACCCACTTGGTCAGGTGATTAATGGCCACAATTAATCTATTTGAATTATCCTGACATACTAGCCAGAAGGTCTACAACATTAATAGAAATGGTTTGCCACATGAAGTTGGGTCAAATAAATTACAAGATGTGGCTTTAAAGTAGGGCCCTTCCACCTGAAATTCCTTACAACAGCGGTGGTCTCATGAATTTCAGAACCAATATATTCTCAATACTGACGCTGATTTAATAATTCAAAAAATATTTTGAAACTGCCATGCCCCATCACCTTGTGGGATCTAATAATAAATATAGTTTGCTTTGGCGGTTGGGGTATCCAATATTGTTGATCTTGGGAGGTTTTATAAAGATTAACATCCTTAACTACAGTGTTCATTATAAATTTCTAATGATTGCTGAACTTCTATAAGTCCTGGAGACCAGCCCCTGCAACTGGATAGGGAGCAACACACCTTCTGAATAAAAAGAGGTCCTAAGGGCCAGGTGGACCTTCTGTCACAGTTAAATGACTTGGTGCATATGGTAGACAAGCGCTGGGTGACTGCTCTCCATAAGGATAACCCATTCCCAATCTTTTCCCCTCTTCAACCCTGGTAAGTTTAATAGAGGGAGTCTGCAGAGAGATTGCGCATACCAAAGGCCATGGACAGGCCCCTGGGACCCCCCACTCCCCAAGCAAATCATGTCAAAATTTTGAGAAAGGAAAATTTACCATCATTGGAGCCCATCCTGCAAATTATGGTCATGGAGAGCCAGTTCAGACTGGCCATCACCAGAAATCAGGTTGGGGCATGACTAAGATCTCAAACCAGGTACCAAACAACTTGGACCAGTTGTCACAATGCTCTGGGATAGATACAGGAAGTTTGGATTACATGAGTCCAATCAAGAGGTTGGACCAGGTCTCAAACAACTCAACCCAACGGCCGCTGTCTCCCAAGATGAATGCAAAAAATATGAATCATGCAAACAGGCTGACTTGGATGACCAGGTCATGGATTGGTACCGTTGACTTGGTTTGGTCCCTAGAATGTGTAAAATTTGCAATTTTTTTATATTTTCCAAAATCTCAAGTTTCCCTCTACCCCCCTCTATGCCAGCCAACCAAATCTATTGATAAACCCCAAACAACCAATACCATGATACATCCCCTATGCGATTTAACCAGTACTTGAAGAAACTGACCTGTCAAGGGGCAGTTGTTGGTTCATTCTCTTATCTTCCACGCTTTGCGCTTAATAAAATTTAAATTACACATACAGCTTTCTGCAGTCTCCATCTACCTTACTTTTTACTTAAATTACACCGATTAATATGATGAAGTGTGCCATCACTCAAGTTTTCAGCCAATGTTCACTGACCAGATCATCCAGTACTTGACCCATTCATGCGGCAGCAGATAATAAATGCAATAAACTGCTTTACCCCCAACAATGAACCCGCTGTCTTGTTCATTCTTGTTCATCTGTTTAATGCAAACCATCCCATCTGTTCTACTGCTGAGTTTTCCAAAACCACTCCCCTGTTAAAACAGCACCAGAGCGGCTTTTCCCTGCCACTCACGGACTTGGGGTCCACAACTGGCTCAACCACTGATGGCTTGGCCCACCTGTGGAACTTGGAGCACCCCATCTGGGGGAAGCTCAGTCTTAACCCCCTTTGTAAGTCACATTTCCCCTCCTTTCTCACCTCTGATCATGTGGCATCCCCTGAGCTACCCCTTGCTGGTGCACAAGCTCTCCTGTTTGAATTCTTAGGCCAGCAACTGTGAACCCAGGAGGAGTTGTCATCTTTCCTCACCTCTCCCACTCTTGAGGGTTGCCCCTGCAAGACTTGCAGTTGCTCCCATTGCAATCATCTGGTTTGCCTTGGGGCTGTCAGGAAGTTGATATGACTGGACGATACGCTACCCATACTGGCAGATTGAATTAAGAATCAAAAGATGAGTCTTGAGATTTATGGAAAAGGTTACAAATTATAATCAATCAAAATGATGACCATTCAGTGAATTGAGGGGAATTACTTTAAGATTCAATACAAATGAGAACTTCTAGAAAAGGAAAGATGAATAGAAGACTACTAAGCTGAGGATGCATCCAGCTTGGGGAACCAATATATAAAAAGTCAAATGGAGGATTGAAAAGGAGATCTTTTCTGGTGATTAAGTGATTTCAAATAAGCCTGCGATTTGTAATAAATAATAAAGGTTGAAATAAGGGGTGATAGCTCCATATATAGTTTATCAAGTCTTATTAAAATTGGCGATCTTTATATTATCTGATTTGGTTGCTTAGTGGATAATACCCTGTGCAAACTGACTCGGCAGAATCAAGCCTATACACTGAGAAATAACAGTGGTGCTCACTACAGGGGGCCACTGGTCAACTGTAGTACTTCAATTCTAGGATATGATGATGAGCACACATTCATTATGACAAAACTTGATCAGATTCTGTGCGCGTTATGCCAAAGAAGTACAGGAGGCAACTAACAACAAACTGGTATTAACTACTGTAACTGAATCGGGTAATGATGAGGTTATGATCGATCCACAATTAGGAAACGGCCCTGAGCTGATGGCTGAGCAACAAGGATGTTCCACAAATGTGACCCCTCAGCAGCTGCAGGATATTATGGAGTGGTTGTTGTATGGGTATTGAATATATGAGGATGAGGCAGGGGAGTATGCTTTGAGTTTGTTTTATAACCAACGAGACCAAGAAATTGCTATACTCTGTATATGTCCTATCTGGATGTGACTACAATGGGATTGGCTCATTGCCTTGGTACTCACGGAATCGAGGAGTATCTCATCAGCTATGTGCAAACCATCAATTCGCCAGCTACTGAATGTGCTGGCTCACCACAATATAGATATTAAAGATGTAATGTGGTTCACTCGAGCACAGCAAAATGATACCTGCCTCCTGCTTGACCACCTCAATAAATCTTTTTTGGAAGTGCAGGGGGCGCTGGTGCAGATGAACCATCGTATTGGGTATTTCCACCTTTTTTACTAGACATTTTGGTACAACAGTTAAATCTAGAGTTACCCTGGGTAATAAGAGAACTGTTGAATTGACATGGCTTATCAGCGGAATGGATTCAGGACATAACAACATTAGGAAGCAATACTGAGCGCTTTATGATGGATCTAGTGGAATGGGCAGAAGCACTTGAAGCCATAATTGCTCAGCTTAGGGAAAAAGTAACACGATGGAACTGCAAGTGGAAGATCAAGTCAGTTTAAACTCAGCTTTACTAACCCAACTTAACATCGAATGGAGAAGTCAGTAAATGACAAATAATGCGCTTATCCTTAGGTCAACGTCCCCTGAATATCTCCAGCTAGTCCATTGGGTTACCCTACTGGAAGTTGTTAGCCATGCGTAGTGCAGTTGAGCTTTTCCTCTTATGATCGGTGAGACAATGGAGTATACAGACATGCAAGGATGGCTTGATACCCTTTAAAAGGTCAACAAGGAATTGGTACAGGAACAAGCCGCCCTCCTTAACCAAATAAACAACGCTAATCATTAAGTGGGTAAAGCTAGCTGGCATCATGCACAGATGCAGAATATAATTGAAGAAGTCCTCTAGCAACTACAAGCAGTGGAGCAACAACAGAACTTTGAGTGGGAATTCCATCAGGAATTACAACGTCAATATGAGACACTGCAACGGGAATTTCAGGATGGATGGTGTAGATGCTATACGGTCAAAATGGAGCAGTTAATCAACAAATTTTTTTTGGAGTACGCTGGAGCCAGGGGAAGTGGTTCAGTTAGTGGTGATTCAGGGGAGGAATGCTATGGATCAGCTAACAAATATCCCTCAATGGTGTGATGAACCCCCCATGTGACACTACTTCTTCTGAGTCCATTTTGACAAATCTGAGTCCATCTGGCCAGCCATATGATAGTTCACTGGGGGTGGTTCCCTTAGTCGCTCAGAAACCAATTCGCCTGCTTCTTGCAGCAGAAGCCTGGAGCAAGGCAAAGCTGTTTGGATTGAGAAACTACCTCCCTTTAGTCATGATAAAAATCTACATGGTTACTTCAAGCAATTCAAATTCGCCATGGAAGAAGCTTCTGATTGGTGGAAAGCAAAACTGTTGCTGTCCGCCTTAGATGTGGAAAGCGCTGATCAAGTTACCTGCTACCTTTTAAACAACTCAGTATCCTACAAAGAAGTTATAGCAATTGTTCTTTGGCTGTTTGGGGGCGCGACCAAGATGTCCCAATGGAAGGCCGACTTCCTGACTATACAGTTTCACCTAAATAAGACCCTGTTAGACTTTGCAGAACGTTTCTTGGAAGAAGCACATGTACTACTCAGAGCTAAAGTATTATCCGCCAAGGATGTTGGTATAGTGATGACAGCGGCTGTCAAACCATATCAGGAACTATATAACTCTATTTCTCACGTTTTGGATGAAGATGCAGGACTCATTCAAATTGTGAACACCTTATGTCGACTCTCTACCACGATTGGCGCCCCTAATGTAGCCCAAAAAATCTCTGCTGCCTCTACACCAAACTTGTCAGGATATAAGCTGCAGTGACTGAACTATCTACTGTTGGAACATATTCATCCCTCATACAAATAGGTGGACCCTTTTTTTGGCTATGTATGCTCCGCCAGTTCATCCACGACCCTGGAACCATACTGTCAATTTCCAAACTGGCCCTTCTGCTGCAAGCTATATATAGACCTTTTATGAATACCTGCTTTCAATGCGGATAAAGAGGGCATTATGCGGGTAATTTCCCTAACAACCCACAATTGTATGCAAAGCCAACTGAGAAAATCGTGCAGGGAAAAGCTTGAGTGGAGTAGAGACGGGACGCTCTACCTCCACTAAGTCCAATTCAATTGTCCCTAATAATTCCACACATCTCTTCATGTAGGATTCAGAACTCAATTGGATGATTTTTTATACCATCAGCTTCCACCAGATATCCAAGCTTCCATTTCTGAGAGTAGAAATTCTCCTCCAAGCTCAGAGTTCCGCCAGAACGAGTAGAAACCATATGCATGGCAGATCCTGGAACAGACTGGCACAAGCAACGCGGATCTCTTGACAGATGTCGCCTCTTTAGTAGGGGTTAACATGGCCATTCCGGTGAAAAAAGAACTAGTGAGTATCCTCAGGTTGGCAGGGGCATTTCCTCCTTTTTGAGTAACACAAAGCCCTTGGATGTACATGTAATAAACACTTATGGTTCTTCTTACTTGGAATGCACTTAATGCAACATTTCCATTCAAAACACAAAAATCCGCACTATCATAGATATGGGAGCCCCCATGAACATAGTCTCTACCAGGTTGGTGGCTAAGATACTATTAAAACCGGATGTGGATCATTAAGTAGTATATGGAACCGCGGGGATGCACAGCACTGTGTCAGAAGGAGCATATAGTGCATTGCCTTTACGGTTTGGGTCAGTTTGGGCTTTTGCTCCAGTGGTGGTTCTGCCAAGAAACAAATATGACATGTTGATTGGCGCGGCATTTATGAGGAAATTTGGTGTTGTGTAAATATGGCGGAGGAAACTCTTAATATTTTAGGACAACAGATCCCAGTATTTTTACCTCTTGTGGAATCCCAATGGGTTTGTTCCGTTCTAGTCAAACTAATTTAGCATACAGTGATGGAGTGATTCATGTTCATTATCAAAAAATAAAGTGGCAAACCAGGGTCCTCACCAACCAGATTTATGAGTACAAAGGGATTCCGCTTTGGGCAGCGAGTGCTTTGAGCCTACCATCTGGACACTAGTATATAGTAGGGACTGAGCTCTAGATCGATGTCCCTAAAGAGCTTTATGGGGAAATTATGGCGCCTCACCAGCACACATAGCTTGAACCACTTGTGGCTCCAGGGCTACTGCTTCCTGGGAATGGGGAGGTGAGAGTGCTGCTAGCGAATTTACAAAAAGAAACCATAATAATCCAATGGCACCAAGTGGTGGCTTACTTACACTTAGCTCCTATAGAGGAAGTTCGCCATATTCATGATTTTGGCTCATGGGAGGATCTTGGACTACTGACATTCTCATCATTCAGCGTATTGACCGTGGTTTCAGGTAAGCACTTACTGGATTATTGGTGGAACAGCAAGGTAAGGCTATGGCGTTTATAGAAAAGTATTGAGATATTTTTGCAGACAATGATCATGATTTGGGGCGCACTCAAATGGTGGTACATTGGATAGATATGGGGATCACCCTCCCATTTGATTGCGACCTATTGGACAATCAAAAGTGGCGGAAGAGGTTGTCTCCAACGAGGTGGATGATATTATCATGTAATGGATGCTAGAGTTATCAAACAATCCATGAGAATCACCTGTGCTCATTGTAAAGAAAAAAGATGGCTCAAATTGAGTGGTTATTGACTACCGCAAACTCAATAATGTAACAAAAAAGGATTACCACCCTCTTCTGTGGATTGACGATGCGTTGGACTGATTGGGAGGGGCGAATTATTTTTCCACCATGGATCTGATATTGGGTACTGGAAGATCAATTTACCATCAGCGGAGCAGGAGAAAATTTATCATCACTTTGAGAGGGTTATTCCAGCTGACTCGCATGCCACAAGGGTTGTGCAACGCCCTGGCTACATTCCAGCATGCCATGGATATGATTATAGATGATTTAAAGCTGTCCTGCGTCTTAGTTTACCTTTATGACATCAATGTGTTCTCATGGATATTTACAGAGCACCTCACTCACTTGGTCAAGTGTTCCATCACCTCGCTACTAATAATATCTAAATTAAGCCTCAGAAGTGTCATTTCTTTAAAGAAAAATTAGAATACCTCTGGTTCGTTGTGGATTCAAATGGGCTTAAACTACAGCTGGTCAAGGTGGAAGCAATAAGCAAGATGACTCACCCAGGTAATAAGCGGGATATTCAAGTGTTTTTGGGGATGGTTGGTTATTACCAACAGTTCATTCCCAATTTCAGCTGCATTGGGCCCTGCTTTTTGAGTTGTTAAAGAAAAATGCTTCTTTCAATTGGACAGGACAATGCCAGAACGCTTTCAACATGTTGCAAACTGCGTTATCAAGTGCCCCTATTATGCAATATCCCAACTTCGACAAACAGTTGATAGTGCAAATGGATGCACCCCTCTCCGCTATAGGGGCAGTATTATCACAGAATGATGATGACGCGTGGAGCATCCTGTTGCATTCTGTAGTTGAAGCTTACTGTCATGAACAAAACTACATTGTGACTGGTTGGGAGTGTTTAGCAGTGATATAAGCTTACAAACAGTTTTGGGTATATCTACATGGGGTAAGATTCCAACTAGCGACGGATCGCGCTTCCTTGTGCTGGCTACAGAATCTGCATGAACCGGAAGGATGAATCACACGTTGGGCTCTGGAGCTCCAGGCATATGATGTTGAGATTATATACCACCTGGGAGAAAAACATCAAAATGCGGATTGTCTTATCAGCTGCCAATGGTCACTATCACAGTGGATTTAGCCAACATAATGTATGAGAAGATGGTGGCGAACAAATACCAGGATGAGATGCCGCAGGTGATCAAGGTATTAGATGGACTCAGGGAGGATACTTTCCTATGCGGGGAAGAACTACATTGCAGATCACAGACTCGACACTGAGTTTCCCTAAACCTTTGGCTAGACCCGCAATTATTATGGATGATCATCAGGCTGTAAAAAATTGGAGAATTGCGGAAATGCTGGAGTTTTTGCGACCCCAATACTACTGGGAGAGCATGCATTATGACGTATTGGAAACAGTTAGTTGTTGCCATCAGTGTCAAGTGGAAAAGCCTTTCCACAAGAAGACCACATACCAGCTGGTTAAACCCCAGTTCGCCTGGCACACCATTTCCATTGATGTAGTGGGACCTCTTCCAACTAGTGCCAATTGATTAATTATATAATCATCACCATTGATCATTTGACCCGATGGGTGGAGGCCAGGGCCATTAACAACTTGGGCGCGGTCACCACTGCCAAGTTTATTATTGAGTGTGTTATACAGAGACACGGCTGCCCACAGTTCATTCTGACAGATAACAGAACCAAATTCACTTTGCATATACTGCCAAAGTTGAACGAGTTGATGGTGATCCGTGGGGTTTTGACCACCCCCTATCATCCAGAATCAAATGGAATGTGAAGCGGGTCAATGGAACCCTAGTTAACATACTCCATAAATTGGCAAAGGATTGACCTTTGGAATGGAGTGCCCTTCTATCTACAGCTTTGTTTGCTTATAATATCAGCTATCATATGTCCACTGGTAAGAACCCATTATAACTGCTGTATGGTCAACATCCAGCTCTGCCCGCCTTGCTCTATTTGTGTGAAGAGGACACTGGTGGTGTGGACCCTCAGCAAGATTTTAGGACTCTTATGGATACATTGATCAAGCTGCAAACAGAAGCCTACTTAACCAGTTTGGCCAAGAAAATTTTCAATCAGGCAGTTAATCATAAGAGATGGAGCGGACTTCCGCTGTTTGCTGTAGGGGACCATGTTCTATTCCACGACCAGCACATATTTGGGAAAAAACAAGCTCTCCAACATCTGGGCCAGGCCATTCGAGATAATTGAGAAGACTGACATGATGTCTACACTATCAAGGAACCTGAAGGGGTCAGATTATCAACTGAGTTCACGTGAAGTTTTTCAAAGCATATAAATAGTAAGAGCCTATCGTCTAGTCAAAGGGGGGGTAATGTTGCGAAGTTGATATGATTGGATGATATGCTACCCATATTGGTAAATCAGAGGGGGAATCGAGATGATTCTCAAGATTTATGGAAAAGGTATACAAATTATAATTAATCAAAATGACGACTATTTGGTGAATCAAGGGGAATTACGCTGAGATTTGATATAAACGAGAACTTCTAGAAATGGAAAGACAATTAGTCAACTACCAAGCTGAGGATGCATCCAGCTTGGGGAACCAAATATAAAGAGTCACACAGAGGATTGAAGAGGAGGTCTTTTCCAGTGATTAGATGATTGCAGATAATTCTGCGATTTGTATTTTATAAAAAAGGTCAAAATAAGGGGTGATAGCTCCATATATAGTTTATCAAGTTTTATTAAGTTTGGCGATCTTCATATTGTCTGATTTGGTTGCTCAGTAACTAATGCCCTGTGCAAACTGACTCATCAGAATCAAGACTATATGCCAAGAAATAACAGGGGACTTCAGTACATTAATAAACTTTTACTTTCCTTACAATACCAATAGAACTCCAGTCTAACAAGTTTCTTGGACCGCTGTGCCTATGGCATTCTGGGCTCTCCACTGGATGCTCATGCACCCCAACTGGGAGCTCAGTCTAATTCTTATCAGCTAAATCCATGACATAATGAACTGACTAATAATCTTAGCCTTCTCTTCCCTCCTCACTGGCACTGGAAAAGCGTTGGCCTACGCTATCACTCTAAATGTGCTCTCCCTCTTCGACCTTGTCTTCTCCTGCTGATCAGTGGCCTCGTAAATCTGGGCTTACCAACAGGCTCTGCTAAATTGATCCTAACACTGCTAAGCCCCAGCAACGAGTGTCACCCCATAAGTTAACATGATAGGATGGGGGTCCCATGTCACTTCTAATGAGGTGGCCAATCAAATCCTGGGATTCCTAATGGAACTCCAGGTGCGCTTTACTGCTGATGGTGGAAATCCCCGCTTCCCTCTGATGCCCAGCAGAGTGTGGCTCTCCTCAAAAATCTGGATTGGGACGCCCATCATTGGGTCAGGGGTGTGCTCCACTCTGCTGCTAAATATGGCAACCCCACCCATTGCTGGCGCTGGTCACTTCAGTGGTCCAGGCCCCTGAGTCAAGACCGTTGCATCTTCTCCATATTTTTACATTGGGACAGACAGCCATGGACCTACCCTCCCTGATTGAAGCCTTTGCAGTCCTGGCTCCCACTGTGCCCATTCCTCCCAAAATTGCCATCTCTGCCTTCCAAATCTGCCTTGGACTCCACCGCAGCTGCTATGCATCTTGGGAATCTCTCCCTGGATCCTTAGAAATTGCACTTTCTGAAGCCTGCGCAATTGGGGCCAGGCCCTTCCACATCCATGCATGTGCTGTCACAGCTCTTGAGGCACCGCATACCACCCCCTTGCCAGCAGTTGTGGCCAAAGGGAATCACCCCCTCTGTGCCCACCTAAGGTATCTCCCCCTGAGGCAAACCCTGCCTGTAGCACCCCTGTCCGCATCCCAGATTAGGAGGCTGGCCTGATGGGTCCCCAATGCTCAGAAACTGCTCGACTTGGCGCTATCATTTTCTCAGTTAACCCCACCTCCCCCTGAAGAGAGTGGAGCGAGTGTACGCATCAACCCTTGCCTCCCCATTTGGGACAAGGAGGAAGCGAAACCCTTCCTAATTACACTCCGCCCCTGCGCTTCCTGAACAATCTCTCTTGATGATGGGCCATGCCCCCTCCTCGGCCGCTCTCTCTCTTGCTCATCCCAATAAGGAGAATCAAGCTTACTTCCTGTTCCCTATTTCATTTCCCTCAGAGTTAGGCGAAATCACTGTACAAGCCCTCCTTGACACTGGAGCAGCAGGCAACTTTATTGACCTCAGTGTGTCATGTTCCTTGGACCTGACGATCAGGAAACTTCATCTATCCTGGATGCCTCATCAGAGTCCATGAAGTCCTACCACATCTGAGCCCATAGCACTTCTCCATTTATGACTCTGGATTCAGCGACCACTTCTCAGTCGTACAGGATTTTCTCTAACCCATAATTTTGAGGGTGGGCTGGTGGCACCGCCAGCAGGTACACATGACCTTATGAACAACTCCTTGTTGTTCACAAACCTCAAGTTAAGCGGAGAGTTTCCCCTGCTAAAAACCCTTTCCCTGGGCACATCTCTTGGCTCCATCTCCACTAACTGACCCCACTCTAATCGACCTAGCTTCAGACTTCCATTTCTTCCTAGCCCCTTATAAAGCTGTCTTCGACATGTCATTGGCATCCAAGCTTCCTTCATACTCCAAATATTATTTGTCATTCCAACTGATGGTAAATCTAGTCAAAATAAACTGCCCCCTCTACCACTATACCAGGAAGAGGATAAGGATTTGGTTATTTGGCTAGAAAAGATTTTATAGAAAGGTTGCTCATTAAGAAGTCTTCCACTGTCACTTCCTCAATAGTTTTCACTAGAAAAGCAGATGGCTCCCTGAGACCTTGTATCAACTATGGCCACCTCAACAACATTACCATCTTTGACCCATACCCCTTGCCCTTAGAGCAAACCATCGCCTAAGCCATTGCCAAGTCCCACATCTTCTCAAAGTTGGACTTGGTAAACGCCTTTGATCAGGTGGTGTGGTGAGGGAACAGGAGTGGCTTACAGCTATCCGCACCCGCCAATGTCCTTTCCAGTTCAGGGTGATGCCTTTCAGAAGAAGAATGCCCCATCCACCTTCCAGTGCCTCATCAATGTCATGCTGGGGGACTTTCACTTCTCATGCACTGTGGCTTACATTGATAAATTTTGATTCATTCCCCACCCCATAACAACATGCCAAGGATCTAGAAGTGGTGGTGGCAGTCTTTCACAAGGCAGGGCTCTTCTTAAACCCTCCAAGTGTGAATTCTTCAGGGATGAGGTCACCTTCTTTGGTATTCTTGTCATGAAGGATGGCTATGCTGTCTCCCCCTGCAAGCTCAAAGCTATCCAGTCTTGGCCCATCCCAACTACACAAAAACAACTTCATAGCATGTCAAAATTTGAGATAAAGATCAAATCGAATCCCTCCTTCTGAATTAGGCTGTGCCAAATTGGTTGTCAAACCTACCTGAGCTAAATCTATTTCAGGATCCTCCTCCTCTATTCCTGAGTCATGTGGGGTGGCGTTTCCACCCATTCAATCAGGTGAGCAACGCTATCCATTGAGGATGCCCATGAGGAGGCCATTCTGGAAGATCAGTAAAGATCCTGAACAAATGAGGCCCCAATGATCCTGAAGACACCAAGTCCCAACACACTCTATAAATATCAAATCCTTCTAAGGCTGATAAAATATCGAATAACTTTCCCAGCTTCCCGCTTCCTTCTCAACTTTTTTCTGCAAATTAGCAGCTTTGAGTCACCTTTGGACCTCAGCGCCAGTCTAGAGAACTGTAGTACCAACAAGAGTGGTGCTAACTACAGGGGTCTCTGAGCTGTCCCAAGTGAAAACGTCTATCACAATGGAAAAACTAAAATTATATAAGACTAAACCGCTGGTTGGTTGAGAAGCATTGCTAATGGGTTAGTACCTTATTTCATGAAATACCAGCCGCTCAAGTCAAAATATTAGAATTTCGAGACGCTTTCCAGTTCACCCTGCCTTCTATCAATGGAAGTCAGTACCAAATTTAATACAAAAACTTTAATGAGGTAATCTAACAACTAATAAATGACATATACTCTGTGGGTGCCCGCACTAGTGGTTCCCGCGCCTCTGCCGTTCCCTCTACCATGTGGGACCTTTATGACTCAGCTCAGCTGCTGCCAGCAGGACTCACATTAGGCCCTGAACATTACCTCCGCCATTTCATCCACCCCGCCATCCATCACCTACTCCAACTGGTTGGGCTGCACCATCAAGAAGTCACACGCCAATTGGGGCTCTCCCAGGCCCTACACCCATCTTGTCAACTTCTATAACATGGCCTCCTCCTTCAAACATGACAACCACGAGGTCATAATTAAAAAATCAACAACTGATTAATGAAGTTTGAGACCAGGTAATGGTGTTATATCGTGGTATCTCCGGGTATCTTGAGGATGAACTGCGTCAGAATGTCCAACACCTTAAAACAACTTGGAATCAACGCCTCCTCCAAGTTGAGGATCTGGTAGGAACTTTACAATAACACTATCAAGAGCTGGCCTCCCGCAACTATCCATCTAGGGGCCTGAAGGCCCTATGGGGCGTGAGGGGCCTAAAGGGCCAGAAGGTCCCCATGGACCCCCCAGGCCCTTAGGTCCCTCAGCCCCCACCACTGCTGGCCCTGAGGACCCCTAGTGGAAGGATGTGATGACAGCCTTGGCTGTTTTATGTGAACAAATTCGGAATGTAGCTGAAGGATGTAGACTCTGAATGGATGGAATCCCATTTGACCCAAGTGTTTCCCTAGATGCTCTGTCAGACAAAATGGGCAACTTAAGTATTTTTGCCAAGGTCACTGATGCCTGCATCTCTCAGCTGGAGAAAACTTGTTGAGGGTTCAAGACCCACCTGACCACCTTCAAGGACCAGTATCACCACCAGCAGGCTGACATACAATCTTCAAAAGAGCAGGTCGCAGACAAGGTTTCCGTTCCCCCCTCAATAAAAACTGGGATGATGTCCAGGAGGAACTTGAAGGCCTACGACGCCAGCTAGACCAACAGGGCCCCCACAACTATGCAGAAACTGAAATTTTGGAGCCAACACCTATCCCTGGTGTTAACACCCTCTCCACTCCTCTGGTAACTAACTTTAAACCTAGTTTTAAGGAAAGGTTTGTTCCTGGCCAAAAGAGCATTGCATCCTTCCTGTACGCTTATAAAAGCTCCAAGGAGGAGGCCACCGATTGGCAAAGGTAAAACATATCCACTCCTGCCTGGATAGCATGGCCTGGGAGATCATGACCCCTCATTTGAAGGAGTGCACAACTTGAGATCAGGTCTGCATGGATTTAATCCAAGAGTTCGGTAGCAACCAAACCTCAGCCAACCTAGAACAGGCCTTCATGGGTATCCAATTAAACAAAAGAGAAAGCCCCACAGAGATCTCATTCCACTTTTATGCCTAAGCTCAACCCTTGGTCACCATAAATTGTATCACCCTGGATGATGCTATTACTGCTGTCATTTCCACATTGGGATCCTACCCTGGGGTCCAGATGCATATGATTGGCCAGAATAATGGGTTTAACTGCATCTGAGAAATTAAGGAGGCCATTAACAAGATCCCTATGTCGACTTTACACTTTAAGGCTATCTCCACTGGCCCCTCTAATCGTCCTAGGGTCCGTGTGGTCAAAAACCAGAAGAATCCTTGATACAGATGTACATATTGTAACGGTTACAGACACAGCGCCAAGAACTGCTGGAAACAACTTGCTGAGTAGGTGGGAAAAGGGCAGTCAGCATGAAGGATGAGTCACTTCGTGCTGATGGCCTCATTCAGCCTCAAGCATCCTCCACAACCGTAAATGAACCAGGAGCTACAGCATCTGGAGAAGAATTATTGGTATCTAATGATAAAAAGAAATTTATACTGCTTACTCTTCTTCTGATGACACTCCCATGTTCCTCACTCTGCCACCCCAGTTTGGAAGCCTGGTCACAGTTTGTGTTCATAAGATACCAGTCCATGCCATAGTAAACAGTGGCTCCCCCATAAATATCATATCCTCCAAGTTGATGAAACGCATCAAGATCGCCCTCGATATACCACACTATATGGAGTATGGCACAGCTGGCCCCAGTGCACCCAATTCATAGAGGCTTATTCTTCTCTACCAATATGATTTGGGAAGCTCACTTTAGATACACCTGCTGTCATCCTGGACAGCCCTAGCTATGACCTGCTCCTTGGGACTCAATTTCTTTGAGACTATCTGGCAGTGCTCCATTATGACGGCGGCTTTCTATCCTTACTTGGTCATCATATCCCGCTTATTTTTGAGACTCCCCATGAATCCAAAACCAAGGTTAAAGCCCAGGTTTATCTTCTAGAGAGTGAAAGCCAAATCAATCAGCTCAAAAACCATATTAGGGGTTCCCAAGTCCGACTGCCCCCTTCTCCTGTTGATGGGCAAGAAGGCATGCCAATTTACTTACCTAAGGCAACTACCATTCCCCCAAAATCCCAGGTCATTGCTGATACCCGGGTCCATGTCAACATCCCCTTGGGGTACCTGCTAGAAGTCTGAGGCTTAGATAACCTGTCCCCAAAGGAGGTGCTAACCTGTCCGGGGATTCTAGATCCAGCCTTTGCCGGATCTATATCAGTGCTGTTGGCCAACCTTACTGATAAACCCATAATAGTAGGTCCAAACAGCCCCACCCTATGTTTGCTTACTACCGGTGGAGGCTGTCGCTGACGTCCAAAACTTTGGGGACTTAAGAGAATTTGGCTTGGAAGCTCCACCCTCAGTTAGTCTGGTTGATACTAATATCAGTAAAGACCTCTCAGATGACCAACAGCAAAAGAAACCAATGTTGTTGAAAGAATATTCGGACCTATTCTCAACCTCAACCTATGACTTCAGAAGAATGAATGGGGTCCTCCATCATGTAGAAACTGGGGATGATCCTCCCTTCCAGTCCAGACCTTACTGAAAGAGCAAGGTCGAGGAGGCCCATGTGACCGTTGAGCTAAAACACCTACTTGACGCCGGGCTCCTGATGCCCTCATGCAGCCCTTGGGCCTCTCCTCTTCAGCTGGTTTGGCCTAAAGGTGGCAGCCATCAGGTGGTGATAGACTATTAATGACTTACCTCCATCACTAGAAAGGTCAGTTATTCTTTACCTCAAATTGACAATTCCCTCCGACTGCTCACTGGATCCAAATACTTTTCCGCCATGGACCTTGCCAGTGGATATTGGCAGGTTGAGATTGCCCCTAAAGACCGGGATAAGTGTGCGCTCATAGCCAATGAGGGACTATTCAAGCCCACCAGGATGCCCCAAGGCCTTTGTAACGCCCTGGACACTTTCCAACGTGCCATGGATGGGATCCTTAGAAACTTGAAGCTTTCCTGAATCCTTGTTTATCTAGATGACATTACCATTTTCTCTAAAACCTTTAATGGGCACCTTGAGCATCTACGGGAAGTCTTCAATTGACTATGCAGGGCATACATAAAGCTAAAGCCCTCTAAGTGCTCCTTCTTTCAGTCTGAATTAGAATTCCTGGGGCACAAGGTCTCTAAGGATGGCATCCGACCTATACCAGACAAAATCGCCGCCATAGAGAAGATGTCACGCCCCCAAAGCTTAAGGGATATACAGGTATTCCTTGGCATGATGGGCTATTACTGGCAGTTTATTCCCCAGTTTTCTGACCTTTCAGAACTGCTGTCTTATCTCCTACAGAAAAATGTGCCGTTTGAGTGGCAGCCTGAACAAGAACAAGCTTTTTAATGCCTTGAGAACCTCTCTCTGTACTAAACCCATTCTAGTTCACCCTCACTTTGACCAACCCTTCTTGTTGTTCATGGATGCAAGCAATGTCGCCGTTGGGGCTATCCTTGCCCAACATGACGAAAACCAGGTTGACCACACTGTGGCCTACTTTAGTAAGTTGCTAAATAAAGCTGATCGGAACTACAGAATCACCAAGAAGGAATGTCTATCTGTCCTACTGGCCATCAAACATTTTCGGCCTTACCTCTATGGTACCCACTTTTATTATTTTTAGAGACCGCTCCTCGCTATGATGGCTTCAACAAATGAAGGATCCTGATGGTCAGCTAGCCAGATGGGCTCTATGACTGCAAAGCTACAATTCACCATCGTCCACCGCGCAGTTCCTATTCACCAGAATGCTGATGGCCTCTCCAGGATGCCAGTGTTAGCAGCGTTGACCCCCAAGGAGGATCATCTATATGATCTAATAGGCTGACCTGACTAGTGGAAGTTGGAAACCACGAGGTCCAATATGAACTACGAAGGATGAATTATGATACACAAATTAAGAATGGGCTGCTTTACAAGAAGGTCAACAAGAAGTGGCTCCCTTATATCTGCCCCTCCTCCAGAACTGATGTTATATTAGAAGGCCATTCCACTGTGGGACATGGGGCCATCAAAAAGAATCATGAGTGGTTGAAATCACAATGCTACTGGGACCGCATGATAGAGATTATCCAGGAGGTCCTGGAAGCATGCATGACTTGCCAATTGCAAGACTGAGCCAACTACCAAATCCAACATTTGGTGGTTGCCCTGACTGATCCCTTCAATGCGGTAAGCATTGATGTGGTGGGCCCTCTTCCCACTGGGTTGCATGGCCATAAATATATTATCCTAGCTGTGGACCATCAAACCAAATGGGTTAAAGCGATTTCAGTCCCAGCTGCTACTACCAAGGCCACCGCCCTTTTTCTTGTTCTATCCGTTTTCACCCAGCATGGGTGCCCCCAAACCTTACTTTCGGACAATGGACTAAATTTCACCTCACAGGTAGTGCAAGAACTTACCTCGCTATTTGCCACTGCCCAGAATTTTGCTGCACCTTACCACCCCTCCACTAATGGGCAGTCAAATGGGCTAATGCAACTCTTATTTCTATTCTTCGAAAATTAGCTGCCTCAGACCCTGCTTGTTGGAATCATTATCTACCCAGCGCCTTGCTTGCCTACCAAGTAAGCTATCACTAAGTTATCAAGATGTCCCCATTTGAAGCCCTATATGGGCGGGCACCTTGGCTACCAAGTAGTATCCAGCCACTGCTCAAAGCCTCCACCCCTGAGAACTCCAAACCAACTATGAGGGCTCTAGACAATGAATTTGTCCGGCTTCAAGACCAAGCCACTCAAGGCATTATCACCACCACTGGAAGAAAGGCATCACAATCTAATCTCAGATGACCCTCATTACCAGATTTTCAATTAGGCGACCTCATTCTCTTTTATCACCATCGACCTGGAGGCTGACAGAACAAGCTAGATATACTTTGATCTGGACCCTATAAAGTCATTCATAGGGTGAAGTTTGAGTACTCCATTGCCAATTTCAACCAAGGGACTGTAGTAAATCAAGTGCATGGTCAGTTCCTACAGCCATATTTCCCCCTCCAAAATGATCTTGAGGGGGCATTGTCAGAATTTGAGATAAAGATCGAATCAAATTCCTCCTTCTGAATCAGGCCATGACAAATCAGTCGTCAAACCTACCTGAGCTAAATCTATTTCAGGATCCTCCTCCCTATTCCTGAGCCACGTGGGGCGGCGTTTCCACCCATTTGGCCAGGTGAGCAACGCTATCCATTGAGGATACCCACAAGGAGGCCATTCCAGAAGATCAGTAAATATCCCAAATGAATGAGACTCCAATAATCCTAAAGGCACCAAGTCCCAACACACCCTATAAATATTGAATCCTTCTAAGCCTAATAAAATATAGAATAATTTACCCAGCTTCCCGCTTCCTTCAGACTTATTCTGCAAATTTAGCAGCTTTGAGCCACCTTTGGACCTCAGAGCCAGTCTAGAGAACTGTAGCGCTGACACAGCTTCTTTGGTACTTTCACCTTCTTGAAAAATTTTCTCCAGTCCTCTCCCAACTGGCGGCACCCCTACACCCCCTCACTGGGAAGAATGTTCCTTTCAAGTGGTCCCTCAAATGCAAGCAGGTCTTTGAGTCTATCAAGGAGGTCTTCCTCACAGCCCCAGTCCTGCGGCATAATGACACCTCCCACCCCTTTATAGAGGCCCATGATGCCTCATCAGTGGCAGTGGGTGCCGTGCTGATACAGGAGCATGAGGGAGCTGAGCACCCAATGGCCTATTACTCCTATAAGTTCACCTCAACAGAAAAAGTGTAGACAATATATGATAAGGAACTAGCAGCACTTGGCGTGGTCACTTACCCATTGACAATAACTCCTGCAGAGCACCCAACACGAAATAACTGTTTGGAAAAACCCTAAGGCGTTACTTTACTACCGCAAACCCCAGAAGCTAGGGCACTGGCAAACTCGAACATACCAGAATTTATGTGGGTTTTATTTCAAGTATAAATTCATAAAAAAGACCCCTGAACGTTTTACCAGACATACTCAGCTGAAATTCCTCCCTGTCTCCTAATGGGGGAAGACCCGCTAGACCTTACAACTGTAGTGCCCCCTCCCAAAACCTCTCATTGACCCCACCTACAGTAGCCTTCGCTGACCTGGACCCAGATGTCCCACTCTTCCTCCATGTCCTCGCCTCCCAACCTGTTGCCCCAAAGTAATAGAGCCTTTTGCTGACTTAAAGTCCATGAGTCATAAGAGAGCTCCATATACTTTTCAGGATGGAACAATCTGGTTCTGCAATTGGGTTTGGGTCCCCCTCTCTACGTAGCTGGGTTATTGAGGAACATCATGTCCTCCAGACAGTTTACACCCCGGCATTAAAAAGTGCATATATCATAAAGAGAACTTACAACTGGTCTAGGTCTTCAAAAGATATTCTCACCTGGATCTCCCATTGTGTCACCTGCACTCAGGAGAAATCGGATTGTTCTGGGAAGAAAGAACTGTTACACCCTCTGCAGCAGGTTGAGGGCCCATGGACCTCGGTCTAAGTGGACTTCATTGTGGAGCTCCCACCTTCATGTGGCTCAGATGCTATCATGGTAGTTGTAGACCAATTCATCAAGTTTGCACTCTTCATTACCTGCCTCTCATCTATTACTGTGACGGAGATCACCAATTTTTACTTTCAACTATATCTTTGCTATGTTTGGTCTCCCCAAGGAGATAGTGAGCGATATGGGACCCAGTTCACTACCCAGTTCTGAAAAGAGCTGGTAACCCTTCTCATCATCAAGCCCTGCAGATCCACTACCTACCTTCTCCAGTCCGATGGACAGACTAAGCAGGTGAACCAGGTACTGGAGAAATACCTGCGCTGTTATGTGACGGCCTCACAAGACACCTGAGCCAAGGATCTGCCTCTAGCACAGTTTGCATATAACAATTCCCTCTATTCCTCGACCAACTTCTTCCCATTTGAGGTTACTCTGGGGTATAACCCCTCCTTTCATATTGGCCCAACTCTCTTCAGAAGTTCCCGCCACCATGGACTGCATAAGCTCACTCTGCAAGATGCACAACTTGGTCCACAAACACTTGACAAAGTCTATCAAGGATTGCAAGAGGTTTGCTGGTTGTAACCACTTCCAAGAACATGAGGTTATAGTTGGTTCCCTCATCATGTTGGATACCAGCAACCTTTTCCTTAAATCCTCCACCTGTAAGCTAGCAACCAATTGCTCAGGACCCTTCGAGGTTGAGAAGGATTTAGGCAATGGAGACTACCATTTGGAACTGCCTATGCACTGGAAGAAGCACAATGTCTTCCATACCTCCCTCCTAATCCCCTTCAAAGGGGAAAGGCTAACATCCCCGGAGCCAATCGTCATTGGAAAATCCCAGGAAGTGGAGGTGGAGGCTATCCTAGCTTCCCAGAGGTCCCGCCAATCCACTCAATACTTGGTTGCTGGAAAAGCTACCCCTCATATGAGAACAGCTGGGTGAACGCGCGTGATTGTACAAACTGCAAGGACCTGATAGAGGAATTTCACACTCCCCACCTAACAGCCCCCCATCCCTTCAGAAGATCGTGGCCAGACTGGCCATATAGCTACCAGAGTGGCACAAAAATTATGAATTGATCTATGCCCCCACTGGTGGAATCCTCCCTGTCAAAAAAGCAAAGGGTAATGTAAGATTTGGAGACCAGCCCCTGCAACTGGATAGGGAGCAAATCTCCTTCTGAACAAAAAGAGGCCACAAGGGCCAAGTAGACCCTCTGTCACAGTTGTGTGACTTGGCGCTTGTGGTAGACAAGCGCTGGGTAACTGCTCTCCCCCAAGGATAACCCATTCCCACCTCTTCCCCCTCCTCAACCCTTGTAAGTTTAATAGAGGGAGTCTGCAGAGAGATTGCGTACACCAGAGGCCATGGGCAGGCCCCTGAGACCCCCACTCCCCAGGCAAATTATGTCAAAATTTTGGGGAAATAGCATTTACCAACATTGGAGCCTGGCCTGAAAATTCCAGTATGTATGAGCCAATCCAGACTGTCCAGCACCAGAAATCAGGTTGGGGCATGACTTGGATCTCAAACCAGGTACCAAACAACTTGGACCAGTTGCCCTAATGCTCTGGGATAGATCCAGGAAGTTTGGATCACATGAATAGTCCAATAAAGGGGCTAAACCAGGTCTCAAACAACTCAACCCAACGGCCGCTGCCTCCCAGAATGAATCTGGAAAATCTGAATCATGTAAACAGGCTGACTTGGATGACCAGGACTGGATTGGTACCGTTGACCTGGTTTGGTTCAAAGAGTGTGAAAAACTTTGCAATTTTTTTATATTTGCCAAAATCTCGAGCTTCACTCTACCCCCTCTGTACCAGCCAACCAAATCCCATTGCTAAACCCCAAACAACCAATACCATGATACCTCCCCTATGCGATTTACCCGGTACAAAAGGCAACCAGCCTGCCCAGGGGCAGTCGTTGGTTCATTCTCTTATCTTCCACACTTTGCGCTTAATAAAGTTCAAATTTCCTGTACCTCTTGCCATGGCCTCAATCCACCTTAATTTTCGCTAAAATACTGCCAATCAGTATGATGAAGCATGCTGTCACCCAAGTTTTCATGCCAATGTTCACTGACTGGATCATCCAGTCACATGACCCCATCATGTGGCAGTGGATCATAAATGCAATAGATTGCCTCACCCCTAATGATGAATCTGTCATCTCATCCACTACTACATGTCTGTTTTTATGCGAACCCTCCCATCTGTTCTACTGCTGAGTTTTTCAAAACCACTCCCTTGTTGGAGCAGCACCAGAGTGGCCCTGCCCTGCCACTTGCAGATTCTGGGTCTACAACCGGCTCAGCTGCTGATGGCTTGCCCACCTGTGGGACTTGAAGCACCCCATCCTGTGGAAGCTCAGTCTCAACCCCCTTTTCAGGTCACATTTCCCCTCCATTCTCACCTCCAATTGTGCGGCGGACCCTGTGCCACACCTCGCTGGTGCACAAGCTCTTGTTTGAATCTGAAGGCCAGCAACCATCTACCCTGGAGGAGTCTTTGACCTCCTGTCCTCTCCTGCCCATGAGGTTGCCCCCACAAGACTCGCGATTGACCCCATTGCAACCATCTGGTTTGCCTTGGGGGCTTTTGGTATATTAACACACTTTTACTTTCCTCACATCTTCAATAGAACTCCACTTTTATAAGTCATTCAGACCGCTGTGCCTATGGCATTCTGGGATCTCCACTGGGTTCTTGTGCACCCCGACTGGGAGCCCAGTCTAACTATTTTCAGCTGAATCCATGACAATTTTCGCTGTTTTATTAACATATTTAGGGCTTATCATCTTTACAAATAAAATCATCTGTCACATTCAACCACTAATACCATGGTGAGAAATAAAGATAATTTGTTGGCGCTTTGATGCTTGACGCTGGGTCAGTGACTGTTTTTTATATCATAAGCCAGAAATTTTACCTAGTGCTAAAAAAGCCTGCAATTTTAGGGCCCTGCAGGCTAATCATCCTTCAGACTGTTTTAAAGTTTGTAACCAACATAAGGAGTCATTATTGATTACAATGTGAAATGAGCTCCATGGACATAAACATAATTCTGTTTGCGCGCATAAATAACCATAAGTCAAACTTCAAAGTTAATATATATTTCTTTCATGAACATATAACGTCTGACTGAAATAAGCAACTGGTCATTCAAATCCATCAGAACTGAATTGAGATAAAATCACCACAACAGTAGTAATAGAAGCGATTATTTAAATAATAAACAGCTTATCAAAATTACAGTACATCAAAAGTCACAATTGGGTAAGGTAAGGCAAGGCCTAAGTTTTAAAAATGCTAGCTGACAGTTCCCAGTCCATTTAAAGGGTACTCCATTCTTGATGAGGTGAAATAAAGGTTCACCTATCTTTCTTAAGTATTCTACAAACCAGAAGTATTAGCTAATCAGTCCAAGAAGAACTTGAACGTAACGTTTACTACTAGGTCATGCATGTGTCAATTTGCTTCAACCTTCGCCAGCTGATGCCAAAAGCCATGTTTATCAGAAACAAAACCCAAATATTCCAACTTCTTGCAGAAAGTATTGCAATCACATGGCTTTAACTTAAGATCAGCCTAAGTGGGATGGCAGAAACTTCTTCAAGGTGTTGCAGATAATCTGTAAACTTTCTGAAAAAATCGTTGATGCCATCTAAATAAACTAGGACGAAGGAAATTAATAACTCTCCAAGGATGCTATCTATAACCCACTAAAATTTCACAGGACGTTGCACAGCCCCTGCGGCATCCTTGTGGCTGGTGGAGGCCCCAGACTGTAATCATGGCGCATTTTTCCGCTCCTCCTTTGGTAGCTTTACTTGCCACTAACCAGAAATTAGATCCAAATTTGGAAGACATTGCGCTCCACTAAGCTGTCTAGTGCATCATAAATCCACAGTAAAGGATAAAATTCTTTTTGGGTATACTACTAAGCTTCTGATATTCTATAAGCAGCGATTTGATACATCTTTTTTTTCCGATCAGCACTTGGGAGGCCAAGGACATTTAGAGGGCACTAACATCCCGTGCTGCACAAGTTGAGTAATTTTAGCATTAATGACTTCACCACCCACTTTGTCAACATAAATGGATGAAGGCATATTAGTGGTTTGTTTCCAGTTTCAATATGATGTAGCACATCTTGTACAAAACCCAAATCACAGTCATCTTTTGCAAAATAGCACCATACTTCTTTAAAAAAGCCATCACTTGATTCTTATTTTTGTCAACCCAGAGGATTTTACCGTGGAATTAAAGAGCAAACATATTGCTTGGTACAGTTGCTAAACCCTAATTCGTCAAAGTGAAAACTCATAAATGATATATACTTCTTCAACTGGTAGCATGTGTATATATGCAATCAGTTGATGTTGATGGATCTGAATAAGGTACACGTATAAATTGGCTAGCAGTACCTGAGTTTCACCATGGTCATGAAGGATAATTCCTAGTGCACCAACCAGTTCTAATTTGGATGAAAACGGTGCAAGTGTTTTGCTATAGAAACCAGAGGGAATTTATAAATCTGTTAATGTCCCATGCTAATTTTGTGCCACCAGATTGATCAGACTACAACTAGTTTGAAAAGGAATACCCTTATATTTCATGACCTGATTAGGTAACCATTGGGTCTTGAAACACAGCCTTTAATATTTAATGGGGACCATACCCTTCCTCAAAGCAAGGTTAACTACTCTCTGGTTTCTAGGCGCAGAATTCTCGTCCTTCCTGTTAAAAAATAGCGGAAGAGTTTTTCCCATTATCTCTAATGTGTTTTCTTTAAAATAAGCATTGACTTTATAAATTATCATAAATGAGGTTCCAAGGAGGAAGTTATACTGCTAGTTTGCAAAAACAATGGCAGGGGAAGATAGTACTAAGTAATCAAACTGCAGTGGTAAAGCACTATAGGCTCCTTCTGATGTAGTGGCATAGGGCCCTCCATACCAGTATTTTCCAATCATTTAGGTCTCTCAAGAGGTCAGTCTCTTAATCAGATGGTAGACACAATATAAACTGGTTCCCACTGTCTATGATAGCTCTGACCTTGAGCTTATTTACTTTAATATTGATGTAGGTGCACTCAGAAAAGTAAGCATCTGAAGAGTTAATTGTGTGGACCTCCAAGGTTTCCACTTGACTAAAAAAATTCTGAATATCTTCAACTAATTAAGAGTTTTATTTTTTAAAGATTTAGTAAGTAATACTATGTTGACTACATGCATTTTAGGGGATATTAACAGAGTCAACTGATAGCTCCTAATACTCTAGATGATGAATATAAGGCGTTGATACTATTTCTGGCGCCAAAACACCTTTCTTTCTTCGCAGGAGCAACTATTATTATTTAGTGAATCAACTATCATTTGTTGAGGCACTGTAAACGATACATTGTTTTTGGTCTGCCTCCAGATGAAAGGTGAAGTCGTAGAGCTCTTTATACTTGGGATTTTGTAGAAGGAGAGGATGTAGAAAATCCCTGTTCTATTCCGCCCTGTCTATTCCCAAGTCTTTTTCATGAAATGGTTTCACTAAAGAGAACATTGGGTCTAGAACTTAATTTTGGACAGTGATTTGTGTAATGCACCATGTTTTTACAGTAATAATAAAAGTGATCAGAGTATGATCAGACCATCAAAAAAGGGTTAGAGGGCCAAGAAAATTCTTTCTTCAAATGGACTATCCAGGAATGTGTGGGCATGAGGATCTCATGGACTCTGGATCAGCACATCAAAAGTAATGGTGCATCAATGGAGAGAATAATCATATGGGTTATATCTTTATCCTTGTTAAATATTTGTATCAAAACCTGATACAACCCTTTATAGGTCTCACAGGCGTGGCAGAAGGCGATCTGGGAATCAAAGTCATTTATAATGTTAGCCTCAGATAGCAACTGCACTTCCAAATAAAAACTTTGCAGCGAATGTTAGAATAATTTCATCTTTTTTAACAAAATATTCAGGAATTCCACCTTCTAAGTGGTCATCCTTTCAGCTCTGCCAAACTCTTTGATTAGAAGATCCATAGTATTAAGATAAAACACGCCAGCTTTTTTAATTTTAACAACTAACTCCTGACTTTTGGAGTCTAAAGAGTTCATTACTATAACCAACTTAGCATTCTCAGGATCTCCAGCCATACTGATTTCAAATAAAACCAAGCAATTGTGCGCATTTGCCTTTTTGATGAGCTTTGGTTGGTTAACAGGGTTGACTAAGATTAAGTTCATGGCTGCAGATCTAAAGGGGCTAAGATGAACCTATCCGACTTCCCACTTTACTTTACAAGAGGGGAGTGACATGGAGTAATTCTGCTGTATCTGTGTGCCCAGGAGCCTAACAACTAGAATGGAAGGAGAAGTATCTTTCTGCCAACCAGGTTTCCAAAACATGGCCATGTCTGCACTGGTGAATATTTTGCTTAATTGCCAGCTTAAAACGGTTCAGCATTTAAGAAACTGGGCAGCTTTCTGCCTAAAATATAATTCTATATATACCATCGCTTGGTCTATGGACTGAAAATCTTATTTCAGGGTATGGTTATTAATCACTTGAGACTCTACATTTTGTATCCATGTTTAAGTTCCTTACGTGAGGAGTTAAACTCCTAATAAAAGTTGGTAACAGAGTGGACAGCTCCATCCATATCTTTTTTTAGTACTAGATGGTCCCAACCCAAGGGGGGGATTCATCGATGTTTATTGAATTACGCCTGGGCTCCTAAGAGCCTGAGGCGAGGGAGGAGGGAGGAGGCATCGAGAAAGGGAGGGGGTTTGCGCGCCAGAGCCGTGCTGCAGTGACAACTGAGCGGGGGAGGGTTGGCGACATAGTGCAGACCTTCAGGGCCATCTCAAAGTGTACCTGAAAGTGGGTGATCATGTGTGGAAGGGTCCACACTTGCTGGTCAAAGTCAGCACGAAGGAAGGAGTTATGGATGGTCCAGATGGCTGTGGCATAGGCGAGGACACGAAGGGTCGGTGGCAACCAGGCAATGTCTGCTCAAACATGAGGTCTTGCACAGGGTGTCCAGACCAGGGCTGAGCATGGAGGAGCGCGCGGGCCTTTGGCCAAAATGCGGCGACACCTGGACAGGTGAAAAAACGATGGAGGTGGGAGTCAATAGGCTCCACACAGCGGGGGCAGCTTCAGTGCTGGAAGGTAGGTCCAGTCCGGTCCCCTGTCCTGTATGAACAGTGGAGCACCCTCCATAAGGTGTTGGACACCTTTGCTGACAGGATGGGGTGATAGACGTCCTTCCACAATTCCTTAAGGTCAAATCTCACGGAAGGAGGGAGGAGCTCAAGGAGTCTTGGGCGGATGGGAGGACGATCTTGGGGGTTGAGGCGAGTTGTGACAACTTGTCCATTGTGCACAATTGCATGGCGACGTGGGCTGAGGCCGGGGCCTTCCCTTCTGTATGGGAAGGCATGGTGGATCCGCGCGCCTACTCGTTTCAGGGCAAGGAGAGCCTGGTTCCAGTAGGGGGATGAGGATGGTTTTAGGCGATGGCCTGGGTGGTTTGTGAGCCACTCCCTAATGAGGTCAGAGATGCTCTAGGAAGACCCAGAGCTGCTGACACTGACTGGCGGAGGGCGGGCGCCCATTGGGGCATGGGGGTCGCGTCTCAGCAGACAATCGGCCATAGGAACTTCAGGAAGATTGTGGTGGCGTGGGATCGTGTGTCCAGAAGCCTAGGCCCCCTTCATTGCAGGGTCGGGTAATGGTTGAGAGGGCCATTGGTGGATGGTTTGAGCCCCAGATCCAACAGCGGAGGAGTACATTGAGCCGCGTATAAAAGGCATCTGTGAATGGGCAGACGTGCGCTAGGAACCAGACTTTGGAGAGAAGGAACACATTGGCCATCAGAGCTCGACCCTGGGGGGTGATGTGCCGCCGGTTCCAGCTGGCAATCCTGGAGTTAACTGCTGCAAGGAGCAAGTCCTAATTGTCTTTTAGCGCAACTCCTTGTTGGTTGGTGAGAACGCCCAGATGACGGAAGGTACCGCGCTCAGGTTCAATACCAAATGGTGGGGGGAAGGTGGGGGAGCCGACCTGCACAACTGTTGTCTTGGAGGTGTTGACCATGGCGTTGGACGCCTTGGTGTACCTCTCAATGGTCACAGCAGCGAGGGCAACATCCCCAGGGCAGCCAAATACAATTGCAGTGTCATCTGCAAATGCCATGGTGCGTGTGGGGGCTTTACCTGGGACCAGAATCCCTGTTAGCTTGTCCTGTAAGGAGGCCAAGAGGGGGTCAAGGGTGATGTTAAAAAGGATAGGGCTCAGGGGGTCCCCTTGCCGGAGACCTTGTCCAACTGGTACTGCCACTGTAAAACCCATTGGCGCCAGGACTCTGGTGTGGAGCTGGTCATAGAGCGCTGATATCCAGCGCCTAGCTGCGGGTGGGAGATGGAAGCGGGCCAGGGAAGCATCAATATACTTCCAGGCTACCCGATCATATGCTTTCTCCATATCCAGGAGAGCCACAAAGCCATTCACCTTACGAGAGTTAGCAGTCAAAGTCACGTAAAGGTCATTATCGTTGTCCCATAACGACCTCCCCAGAATAAACCCGTACTGGGATGGGGAGAGGCGAGGTGACACCCATTTGGTGATGCGGTTGGCCAGAAGCTTCGTGAAGAGCTTGTGGTCTGTGTTGATCAACGCTATGGGGCGCCAGTTCGCCAGGTTCTCACGGTCTGACTTCTTGTGAATGAGGGTCGTGATTGAGCCTCTGGAGTCGGGGAGGACCTCGCCATTCACCAAGAGTGCAGCGAAGAGGTCGCGGAGGGTTCTGGCTATCACTGCAGGTTCCAGAAGGTACACCTCAAAGGGTATTCCGTCTGGGCCTGGGGCTTTAAGCCGTGGGGATTTCAGAAGGGTTTCCATCACCTCCTGGATGGAAATAGGCGCCAGTAGAGCCTCATCAGCCCGTGGGTTAATGGGCGGCTCTGGACCCGCCACAGGAAGTCTTGGATGTCCGATGGGTCCACCTGGGTGGCATGGAAGAGGCTGGAGTAGAAGCGGTGTAGTTCCTGCGTGATTTCCTCCTTGTCTGAAGTGGTTGTAGTGACAATCTTCAGTGCAGTAATATCCTGCATTGTTGACCGGGCTTTCTGTTTCTGAAAGAAGAAGCGGGTGGGGCGTTCCCATTGAGCATAGTAACGAGATGTTGTAAAGTTTGCTGCCCGTTCTTCCTGCAGTGTGAGCTCCAAGCGGAGTGCTTCCTGCGCCGCTTCCCAGTCTTCCAACCATCTGGGAGAGGGCGAAGGCTGGCAGTTTCGCTCTAGATGTCTGATTCTGGCTTTCGCCCTTTTGACTCTGGCGCGAGCTGCAGTCATCTGGGCTTTGGCTCAATTGTAAGCAACGCGGGTGATGCCCTCCTTGGTCACCGCCCATTTAGCCTTGTGGTCAAGCAGGTGGGGTGGGGGGAGGTGAGAGTCTCCCGGATGGTCATAGACAGCTTCTCCTTAGTGAAGGGGTTGTTGAGAAGAGCTGGAGCATCCCCTAGGCCAGAACCTACGCGACAATCTAAGTGTGGTGGTGAGGACAACGGTGAGTGACCTGTGATCACTCAGATGGTTGTCACGAGAGATGGGAGAGGAGACGCGGCCAATTAGCAGGGGGCCAATCAGTGCCATATCTATGCGTGACGCTGACTGGAAAGCTCCTCCATCATACGGGATCCTAGTCATGAAACATAGGCCAGACGCGGAGGGTGGAAGCGCATCTATAAAGCCACTCAGGCGAAGGAAATCCTGGAGGCGACTTGATCCAGGGCGTTCCTTTGCTGCAGGGGGTAAGAGTCACGGACGCGACTTATGGTTGTGTTGAAATCTCCTAAGAGGACTGTATTCCGTGGGAGATTGAGTTGGAGGAGCTCTTCTAAGAGCCAATTTTGCTCCTGACCTGCATTAGGCAGGTAGATGCTTGCAGCGAAGAAGGAGAAGTCAGGAGTGGTGAGTTTGGCCAGTATGAGGCGGCCACCTAGATATTGTGAAAAAGAATGGGTTTTAACCGGGGATTCAAAACAATAGGGGCGGCATGGTTTGTCCAGAAGGAGTTGCCTCCAAACTGTTCATTCCATGCAGATTGTTCGTGGGGGAGGATATGGGGCTCCTGGACAGCAGCGATGTCAATTTGTGCTGACCTGAAGTTTTGGAGGAGGCGGGCTCTCCGCTTAAAGTCCCGCAACCCATTTGCGTTGATGGATTGCAGGGCCAGGGTGCTGCCATGGGGACTCATAGCTGTTCCCCTCCATGTCCTGGGGGGTTGCCAGCGCTTAAACCTGCTGCTGTGAGGCGGCTAGTTTTGAGTCCTTTAGCTTGACTATTAGCTGCAATCTGTGAGGAGCGTCGAGGGTTCTGAGGGGAAGGAGAGGGTGGGGGGGCGGAGGACCCAGTAAGCCAGCCTAGGATGCTGCCCCCGCTCCGTTGCAGGGGAAGGACCTGAGGGTGCTCAATGGTGACCTCCGCGGTGTCCCCATTTGATGAGTCTGAGTCCATATTCACTTCCTCCAACACTGCAAAGGATCCGCGCGAAATGGACTGTGGGGTTGGGGTAGGACTCTTTGAGGTGGCACTTCTACCGCAGGCCGCGAGTTGCCAGTCCATGCTGGTGGGCATAGCTCCATTGGGAGCTGAGGGTTGATGCGATAAATCGCTGGTGGAGGTTGGTGGGGGTGCCGCAGAGCTCTGAGTGGGGGTGGCTGACGAGGGGCACCCTGTGGGAGATGCCTTGCGCTTGGTGAGAGAGGGAGTTGACTCTGGGAGATTGGAGGGGGTGCCCATTGGAAGGGGGGCATCAGCTCCATCCATATCTATTACTAACTCTTTTACTTGTCAATAATGACCTGGTATATTATCAGAAAGCAGATCAATGTGAGTTTTCACATCTGCTCATAATTCAAAATCTCCGCAAAATAATTTATCAGGGTCTTGTATTTAGCCACTGTTTCTGTTGAGGGTTGCACTACCTCTGCGGTGAAAAAGTTGGCAATTATGGTTTCAGGGTTTATATGAATAATATTTGACTCAGGAGGACAAAATGTAACCCACTGTAGTGAGAACCAATGTTAAAATTGGTTCATCAATGTTGTCCTTTCAACACACTAGTTAAACACAAACCAAATACAAGATACTTTGTGAAGGTAGTAACCTTGACCAAAAACTGACTAAAAACCAGTATTTGGAAATAGGGATTTATTTAAAAAAGGGAGCACACTGTAGTATCAGATTTTGCCAGTAATCAGAGCTCACAAGTGGTATTATTTCTAAGCATGCTCTCTTATCTTCTCCAAGAAAAAAGATCCCCTTTCCTTTGACAATCCTCTTCATATATTCATGTTCTAATAGATATTTCATTAATGATTTCCATAGTTCCTAAGCAGCGCCTCTATATGCATAATAAAATTGGAATATCCAAATTGAGTTGGAAAGAAAGAACTAAGGTTGAGGCATTTCCATACAAAATTGCAATATGTTGGATGCAGTTGAATTACCAGATAACTTTCAAAATAATATAGGACCCTATTAAAACTAATTTATGTTAACACAGAGCAGCGTAGGATAGCATGCTAAAATAAAATAGGAGGCAATATTGGGACTAAGGCCACAGATCAAAAGTCAATAGCTTTATAAATTGAGAGATGCGCAGGCTAGGTTTTAGGACTTTGATTAATAGTAAACTAATACTTTAGGCCACTACCTATAAAAACTAGGGCCGCGTGGTGTAGAAACTACTATATTAATAAATTCTGTTATCTATTTGATAATTATGATATGAATTAAATATATGAAAATAATGTATCCAGATGCTTCTAAAACCTAGTCACAACAATGAGAACACTCAACCCTGTTAGACATATTGATGTTCACTTCAATGATAAAAATATACAGGTGCCAAATATTTCTAAATAAAGAATATAAATTTAAACTTAACCATCAGAGAATTAGGCTTTTAATTAGAAAGTTTGTCAATGCACTAAACTGAATATATCTACTTCTTAAAAGAAAACAACCCCCACTATACTTCTGAAGAGGGTTTTAAAGGTGGAAATATTTTATCCACTAATCAAGAGCTAAGAAATCCTTTAATTAATTAAAGTGAAAATTTTATGGTACAGCTGATTGGATAAAACATATAAATTTTTTAACGCATATATTTGTCAATCATGCTGTGGACAATAACATAGAACTAAGTCATACCAGAATAAAAGTTTTTAGAAAGTTCTGATGGTCTAATTAGTCATTTAGCTAAGATCTAAATTCATAATCACAAACGCGTCACTTCTCATTTAAACGCATCAGATTAAATAAGAATTTAGCTAAAATCAGAGTGATAGTAAATATGAGTCTCACCCACAGATTTATGAGACCTATTCACATATCAAAAAGCCAAAATGTGCATATCTAAAAGCACCTTAATATATTGATACCCACATTGATGACCAAATATTGCAATGAGAAAGGACTTCTGAATCCTGACACCCTGGTGAGCCTCAAATATAAGTTATGGTCCCTCTATGTGAAAGTTTAACATGACCATAGTCTTGGCCCAGTCAAGGGCTATGGGGTTTCACTTAAAAGATTGGTAAATTGTACTAGTTTTTATTAAATTAAAATAGTGTTTAACATATCCATCATACTTATTAATATTAAGATTATTTGTGGTCTACATCATAGTCCCAAAGTTTTTATACAGTATTTGAGTTTTTAAGTGATCTTGCAAGGTTATATTATTAAGATCATGTGGATAAGCACCTGCAAGCACCTTTGATATGATTTTAACAAGTGGTGCTAACAACAGGGGATATTGAACATCACAATTTAATATTCACAATCAAGATGGAAATGCTCCTACCGTTAGTATAACTGGATGGATAAGAAATGGGTATGGTGAAGAGGACAAATGAATGGATAGTCCTCCAACCATCACTTTTGGAAATGATAAATTTGACCGCGTGATTATATCAGAGCATTGATGAAAAACTTGGCCATCTACTAAATTGGTTAGTGACCTGACCCATGGCATATTGAACCTTGGAGATATTTCTTGACATTAGAGAGGTTCTTTGGTGTTTGAACTGACTTATGCTCCTCTATGAAACCTGACCCCTCCCAGACACATACAGTCAACTTGCTAAATTTATAAGCATATCTGAAAGTCTGCTCACCCATCCATGATTTATATGATAGACCTATTTTTAGTACACCGTGAAGAATTGCAACGCCATTTAGTGAATCTTGATGCATTAAAACTGGCTTATGACAATTTCTACAACTTGGCCTTTATTCATATATGAAAGGTAAAATCTAGAGTGAAAGAAAACTGCAGATTTAATATTAAGCTTCATGAGCGAAATTTCATGATTGATACTGGCTTAATGAATTATGTGGAAAAGGCCATAAAGATCTTCCATGAAGAATTGTACTTGTCCGCCACTAAGGCTCTCTCTTTGATGGGACCATCTAGTACTAAAAAAAAGGCTCTCTCTTTGCTTGAGGAATTTTTGAAGGAACTTACAAAGCATGTAGGTAAAACTCACATTAAGCTTCTGTCTCAAGCTTCTACTTCACCGCATGGTGATGAACAAACAATAGCAGTTTATAACAACAATTAGATCAAGCTTTGTCATGCCTTGGGGAGCTCAAATGGCGTCCCTCTGAAAAAGTTCATGGGTCCGCTCCCACTTTAAAAGTCAAGATTGTACAATTGGAGAGAGATTTTTAGATGAAGCCATCCCTTGAAAATGCCATGTATTTGGATTAAAGATTTAATGATTATTAGAAAGACTTTGAGTGTCAAAATATTATTAAAGGGCTTACTTGCTAAAGGATGTATATGCTCAGTTGACCCAAGATGAATTTTATTATAAACAGGTTAAGGCTGACCTACTATCAAAAGAATCTACCCTTCTGACAAAGAAGGTGCAAGTACATTATGGAGTATCTAGAAAAGCGTTTCAGGGTGGTGAAAACTGATCAACAAATCTAAGTTCTCTTCTATTTAACCTTCGTTTTAAGGTTTACACCTTGAAGGCCAGGTTGAAGAACTTGCAACTCAGCTTTCAATAAGTCCAGATGATTTTAAGAAAATTCACCTGTTAGAAGCCCCCTGAAGCCATGGGAACTAGGCTTGATGCTATTAAAGAGAAAATTTATCAGCATTCTTGTCCCTTTGACCAGATGGAAATTCACTCAGGGATTATAGGACACAATGATCCTACTGTCCCTGCCCTCACTGGGAGTGACCTCATCCCTTTTCAAACCCAAATTTAAGCACAAGTTTACCCCTGAAAAGGATAGCATCGCTTTGCTTCTATATGTCTATGAATCCACCATGGAGTGGGCGACCAATCAACAGAAGACCAAGGACATCCGCCCCTGCTTAAGTCACATTGTCCAAGATGTAATATTTTCTCATATGGACACCCTTCAAACCTGGGCGGAGGTTAAATAAGCACTTATTAATGAGTTCAGCTTAAAACAGAGTCTGAGAATGAAAAAAAGGCCTTTATATGCATCAGCATGCAGAAGGGCAAATTGATTGCTGCCTTTGCTGACTGGTTTTGCATAATACCGGAAGATGTTAACTTCTAAAATGTTAACTCTTGAGGATGTCATTGCAGCTATCATGACTGGGTTGGCTTCTCATCCATTGCTGGCGATGCACATTACCTCAGTAATTGCTACTTCGAAAATGATTGAGTATCAAGGAGGCCCTGCTAGATGTTGCTGATTTTTACAAACTTGAGGCTAACTAAGAAGTTTTTGAACCCCAGTTCTGAATATTGAAGATCAGAAGTCTAAGAAAACTTAGCACCTAAAGTGCCATTATTGCAAAAATATTGGATATGTTGACAATGTGTGTCATAAGAAGAGAGCTGAGACTGGAGAGTAGGGAAAAGATTTGTTGGCGTTTGGACAGGCATCTTAAATACTAACAAATTTGATTTACCTGACTCCTCCTATCTTCTATTGCTCATGTAATTTATATAAAATAAACCCTCTGACAAAGAATCTGAAGGGAATTATAAGGATGTTGAATATTATGTCTTAGGATCACCAGATGAAGTCAAAACTCAGATTAGTTGAATGCTGATGGAGTAGATGATTCCCTGGTACCTGATAAAACTTATCTTAGTCAAATTTCTGGGGTACCCTGAGGTCATTGATACTGCTAGTGATGCTGACCAGTTATATAAGTCCGGGGGAGTGTCCCCTGTGTGTCAATCAGGCCCTATTCCCATTTCCAAGCAAAAAGGCTCTGAAGAGGGTGGATGTACCCCTCATCAGCCAGGGTGATCTCGCCCACATGGTAAATGAGCGCTGGGTAACAGCTCTCCCTCTTTGGATCCCTCCTCTGGTTCCCACTCACCTCTCCCAAACTTGTACGCTTGATCAAGGAAATTTGCGCTGAAATTGCCAAAATGAAGTCAATCAGTCCAAAAACAAGTGGAAACAAGCCTGATGATTGGGATCCACATAGTTGAAAAGGAATGAAGATTGACTCATCAGCTGGAATTACCAACAATTACGATTTAGTCAACACCTCAATCAATAAAATTAATCCCCTCCCAAAAATGTCAGGTATGATCCCCAACGTGCAGGTAGTAGCATTGTACACCATCGGTGATAGTTCAAGGTTCCCTTCCAGCCAATCAGGTGTTGTGGCTGACACAACGCTTTTAACCAAACAAATGGCCCAGTGACCAGGTACAGGCGGGTTGGGCATCCCAAACTGTTCCCAACCAATTGGGACTGCCCCTACATGGGGTGGCTTTGGGGGATTCCTGTTGCTCATAAGGCTAGACGCCGTTGCACCAACCACCAGAAATGCAGCTGAGTCTTAGTTTGGACGTTTGAGGTTGAACTGATAGTGAAAGGCCTGTCACCAATTTATAAGATGTCAGTTCCCAGTGAATTTATCTTCCCCCATTCTCAAGTAATTCGCTGGCAGGTCAAACTTGAGGGACCCAATCCTGGCTTGTTTCCTCTCCAATTGACCACTATTTAATCAGTCACATCGCACTGAGAAAAATTGTTGGTCAATTTCTCTTCCTTAAATTTTCCATTAAAAAACCTTCCCCAAAATTCAGTTTTTTATGTTGAAAATTAAACTGCCTTTTCCGCCAACACTCTTATACCCCTCAGGGTTGAAACCTATGTTTGTCTGGTATTCTATTATGTTCCTGTATGAGATTCTGGCCCACTGCCAGTTATTAGTGAAACTCCTTTCCAGTTCCATATCCATCATACCAGCAGTGCCTTTGGAATTCTGGTTTGTCGTTCAGGTGCTCTGGAACCTAGGATGGCAGGCCAGCCTAATTCTTACTTGCTGTTTGCCTGACAAGTTAATTGCCTTGTTGATTCACTAAATTCAGCATGTTCATAATTGCAATCCATCAAGGAGAGATATCCTTGAGAAAGATAAAAATCTTAATTCAACTTACTGTAAAAAATAGGTACTTATCTCCCACCTAACTTTGGTGAAACTTTAACCAAGTTGGAGGTTGGCATCCTGAAGGTACGGGTTATGGCTTTCCATGCAATAGTTCACCAATCAATGTCATATCTATGAAGCTTATAAAGAAAATAAGATGGCGCATGAATGGAAATATTTTTGAGAGTATGGAACTGTGGTTCTAAATAGTACTTGAGCTGCTGGGAATACTCCTCTTTACCCATCCAAACTGATAAGTTTATCCTATTGGAACCCGCTGCGGCCATGGATAACAATAATTACAATATGCTTATTGGCACTCAGTTCATGATTGAGTAGAACAGAATCATCAATATGAGACAGGGTGATTCACCCTGATCAACTAGGAGGTTCCTATGGTTTTAAAAACATAGATAACAGTAATAAAGAATACTCTTGCCTGGTTGATTACTTTTCTTATGCATTATCCTGACATTATACAACGTCTTGACAAAGTACAAAAACTTTTCTATTTTATGGACGCTTTAAAAGGCATTCCTTTTTATGCTTCAGAAAAGATGTTTATGAAGCCTGGTGAACAATGAACGATTGACATAAAGATTACCAAAAAAATCCCCCACACTGCTTATTATGCATTTCAAGCATTGCTTGAGTTAGTCTCTAGAGCTTTGAGTATTGCCTGGCATATTTGATCCCGCCTACCAATGGTCTATCAATATCCTTTTGGGGAATCTCAATAACAGAATATTCTTGAAAAAAACATCAAGAGATAGACATAGCCTGCTTGTTCAAATAAAAAAATTTAAGAATATTCATTTTATTTGTTCTATGTTATACAAGGATATACCTACTGACAAAATATTATGTCCTTAAACTAAAGTACATATTTCAGATGAACTAACCCTAGAAAATCTTGATAAAGATTACTCCTTATCAGATGCCCACGGTGATAAACTTCTCTAAATGTATTAATGACTATGGATTCATGAAGGATTGGGGCCATAAAATTAATGTGGTGATGCAAGTCCACTCTGGTCCAAGCCTTATAATAAATTAAAAATCAAAGAGCAATAAATGATGACAGAGATAAGCAGCTAACAAATGAGAACTACTAGATCCTACCCAAAGATTTTGTCATCCCCTCTATTGCTTTAAAAAAGAAATTTGAAGACTACTAGGTATTTATGGACTACATAGAGTTTAATATCCTCATTAAAAAGTATACTTATCCTATCCCTCACATTAATGACGCACTTGCACAAGTATCTGGATTTAGATTCTTTTTTGCTATGGACTTGGCCAGCAGATATTGCAAATGAACCTTTCTATACAAGATCAAGGAAAATGTGCTCTCATTTTGCAGTGAAGGCCTATTTCAAAATTACTCAACTGCCTCAAGGTTGTGAAATGCACCTGTATCATTCCAATGAGCAATGGATCATATCCTTCAGGATCTTAAGCTAAGTTGTGTTATATTTTATCTCAAAGAATTCTCTATTTCTCTAAAACTTTTGATAGCATTTTACTCAATTAAAAGTTGTTTTTCAACGCCTTTTTTAATTCCAACATTAAAGTGAAAATTCAAAATATACCTTTTTATAAAAGAAATTAGACTTTGTCAAGCTTTCTATCTCAAAAGAAGGAGTCAAAACTTTATAAGGTAAGGTTGAAGCGAAATAAAAATAGCCTTTGCCTCAAAACCTATGAGATATCCAAGTGTTTTTGGGTATTATAGGGTATTACTATCAATTCATCCCAAAGACTTCTAAGCTCAGTGAGCCTCTCGTTTGACTATTGATTAAGAACACTCCTTTCTATTGATGTGCTGAACAATAGGCCATGTATAAAACTTTAGAAATTATAATAAGAACGTCTTATCCAATGTCACCTGGACTATGGTAAATTGTTCATCTTGTTCAATGATGCATTTGATTACGCTGTTGGAATCATCCTAACTTAATTGGCTGAAAACGGAGTGCATCAACCATTTTCATATTTCAGTAAGATGCTTTCTAAAGCTGAACGCAGCTATAGCATTATGAAAAGGAGTGCCTTGCTATCTTACTTGATGTATAATATTACCACCCTTTTTTATAGAACTACCTTTGTTGTGGTTACTGACCACGGCTCAAAAAATGGTTACAAAGTTATAAAGAATCTTACAAGGCGACTGGCTCATTGGGCATTGAAGCTTCAACTCTATTATAAGAAGTTCAAGTCTCAAGCTGGGACTTAACATATGAATGCAGATGGGTTGACTCAATTGTTTGTCTATCACTTAGATAATAATAAATCAAAGAGATTACATGACCTTCTAATGACCCCTGACGTTTGGTAGATGATGATTAACCTCTTAAGAATATTCTAATGCAACATTCCCACAAAACTAAAGTAAAAGCGGGAAATTATATAAGAAAATATGGGGTAGTTGGCTGCACTATCTTCGAATTCTGAAATGAGTACCTTTAATAATGAAATCTCATTCTACCCTTGGGCTTGGCAGGATGTGGAAAACCAGTTAGTGGATTAAAGATTGATACTATTGGGAGGGGATCATGGAGTCCATTATTGGGTCCTGAATGCTTGTCTAACCTGTAATGAGAATTCTAGTTTCAGTTTTACTTATCAATATCAACCTACTACTTCCAAGAGCCTTTATATACTGAAAGCCTAGATGTAGTGGGTCCTCTACCTCAGACTACAAGTGAGAATTGATAGATTTTAGTAGTAATTGTTCATGTTACAAAATGGTTTGAAGACGTTGCTTTTCCAGCCCAGATTTCAAATTGCAACATTCCTGCATCAGAAGCTCTTTTAATCGCCATTGTTGCTCCCAGGCTCTTCTCTGTAAAAACGGAAAAACTTCATCTACAGAGTGGTCAAGATCCTGGTTAATTCCATGGGAGCGCAACAACTCTTTTCATACCACTAGGACCCTTCTATGAACAGTACAATAGTAATGGTAGATGGAACTTTGTTCCTATTTTACAAACCTGACCACTTTAGACCCTCAACACTTGGACAAATATTGACTACTGCGCTTATTGCATATTGTATAAGTTACCACTGAATCCTTAAAATGTCTCCTTTCCTCGTCTTAAATGAAAAACCAGGAATACCTGCCCTTTTAGCCAAAGAGTTTTCTCTGAAAGGACTGATGACTGATAAAGCTATGAAGAAGTGGCCAACACACCATCCAACTATAATGAATGCCATGACAAACTTGGCTAAGATGATTAATAATGAGGGACAAGCAGCTAATGAGCTCAGGCAACCTCTACTCTCTTTCCAGATAACAGATTTGGTTTATACTACCACATTCTCATTACACCCAGAAGTGACAAACTTGAGTCCATTTGGGAATGCTTTTTTTATCATTTATAAAAAGGGGATGAATATTTATGAATCCCTTGCCTCTGAAGTTACCATAAGCAGAATCCACAGGCAGTTCTTACACCCCTGTTTTCCCCCTGATATTCTTTAAGGTGGCAATGTTGGATATATAAATGTTTTCCTGGATGAGAAGAATAGACAGGTGTCAAATAGTTGAATCAAGTTACAATTTTTAAACTAACCAAGAGAACTAGTCAGACTAATTTAGAAGCTAACCAAATTACTAGCCTGAATTTAGTGCTACCTCCTAAGTTAAAAAACCTTTTTTAAAGACCTAAGGTGGTTTCAAAAGGTTAAAATATCTTACCCGCCAATAAAGTGCTGGAGAACACTTTAATTGACTAAAATAAAAAAATTTTATTGGCTGATTAGACTAAATATATTTAGACTTTACTGTATGAATTTGCCATTAATGCTGTGGACCAATTACCAAGAACTCAGTCAAACTGGAGTATAAAGGTTTCTGAGAATATTAATGGGTTAATTTTTTGTCTAGCTAAAAACTCTCTTCCCAATTATATTCGTGTCAATTTGGATTAAAAACGCATCTGAATGATTAATTAATTATATAAAATCTGAGCGACAGTAAATATGAGTCTAGTCCCAAGATTTATCAGAACTACTCAAATATTAAAAATTCAAAGAGTAAATATTTGAAATAACCTCAACATATCAATACCCACATTGATGACCAAGTATTGCAATGGGAAAATTCTTGAAGCCTGACCACCTTTGTGAACCTCCAATAAAAGGTTAAAATTACTTTATGTGGTAGTGTAACATGACCTAGTCTTCCAGTTAAGGGCTATGGAATTTTCCTTAAAATTGGGTATAGCACCCTAAGTTTATATATATAAAAACATTTATTACATCCAACTTACTTTTTGATAATAGGCCTATTTGTCATCTATTGCATAGTCACAATAAGTTTTTGGACAGTTGCTGAGCTTTTAAGTACTCTTGCAACTGTTATATTGTTGAGATCCTGCAGCTAAGCATTGTGAGAAGCTCCGTGCTAGAATCTAAACAAACCTCAAACACACACCATCACAAAACAAGTTTAAACTGCCTCTCTTGAACCAACCCTGACCAGCCAGCCAGTTCCTCAAACTTTGCCCCCACTTTATTCTCTCAAGTTTTCTCAGCAGTCATCCCCCACCCAACCAGTTGTTCTCTATCAACCCAAGGGTAATCTTGCCATCAAGACTTTAAAGAGCTACATTATTCCGTTATCCCTTGTGACATATGAAAATTAATCACTGCCTTATGTCAAGGCTTACACCAGACTATTGACCCTACTTGACTCTGAAACATCAACTATTTTTAAAGCCCTTCTTACCAACTACATAGCGCCCCACACCGAGGATCTCTAATTTAATATGCCTTCCTGATCATCTTGTGCTCCAAATTATTTGCCAATATTATCACTAAGAAATTTTGTCTCAACATTGAGTACAAAGATATTCTCAAAGCAACCTTGTTTTCCTAATTTCTGGCCGTTCTCAACAGCACTCCTTCTCAAGTGGTAGTTTTATCTGTTCATATTGCTGACAAAGTATGACTCATTGATGCCTTTATCTTCAATCATGATTACTTCCTGGTGCTACTGGTGCGTCAAGACCTTAAGGAATTTGGGATCCTTGCAAACTTTTATAACAATCAGTGGTACATCCAAACTGATCTGGAGAACAAACCGTTGCCCATCCAATACAGTCATACCCCTGCGGCTAGGACCAATCACCTGCTTAAATCATCTCTTACCTATGCGCCAAAGTTTTCTAACAAATCTGAGACTTTGAGCATCTCCAGGATTATGAGAAGAGATTATTGCTCCAATTAGTTCAGAACTATGAATACAATATTTAATATATTTGAAGAGCATTATTTTACTAAATTTGGGAAAAGCCACATTGACTTGGTAACGCCAAAACAATTAACTGACAGCTTTATCAATAATTCAATCTTGTAGACACTTTGTCAAGACCTTAATTCAAAAGAACTAGATACCAGTCTTATCACTTATCTCAATCGCCTTGGGATTTCCTAAAAGTCATGATTCCCAAGAAGAACGGAGAGCTCTAAGTGAGTTGACTATATTATGTTGAACAAGGTATAAAGAAAAATGCTTATCCACTGCCTCTAATTTCCAATATCGTCATTGTCATAGGGGAGCCCAAGTATTCACCAACATCAATCTCTTTTCTGGATACTACTAAATTGATATGGCAAAAATTGATCAAGAGAATCGCATCAGAACCAAATATAGTCAGTTTGAGATAAACAAATGTCATTTGGGCTTACCAGAGCACCATGAACCTTTCAAAAAGTCTTGGATGGCTATTCCAGGATCTAATCAATTATTTTTTTACTCTTTATATTGACAATATCACAGTCTAGAAACAATACTTCCATAAAGACTTAAAAACCTGAAGACCATATTTAAATAGATCAAGAAGACCAACCTCAGCATCAATGGATCCATATTTGCTCTCTGCACCTAAGAGTTAGTACTATTAGGCTAAATACTTACCACGATGGGAGAGCCACCAATCCCAATAAAATCAAAAGCTATTGTCTCCAGGCCCTATCTACAGAATGCAAGTGTTTTAACCAGTTTACTCATAACTATCAATTACTAATATATTCCTTCATTCCAAACCAAAACAAGATCTCAGCACCAAAATATTATCTGCAGAATTTTTTAGTCCCTGAGAACGTAATCAAATATTGCAGAACTGTTATGAAAAATTGAAGAAATTGATGACCAAAGCTCCTATCTTAATTCCCAAATTTAAGAAACAAATACTAAGTATATACTAATGTGAGTTATATTTCCCTTTTTAGCCATATGTCGGGATTTCACCAAATTCATGTATCTCCAAAAATTCCACTCCATTGATTCCCCTGGCATCATTGGAAGGAGATAACAATATATCTCAATCTATCCAAGTTAATGATTAATCTCATCATGATCAGTTAATTTTAGATTCAATTGCGCAAAGATTAATTTGCTCTGATAGATTACAAGATGTTACAAAGCCTATAAATATCCCCTCTTTTAGATAATAAAATATACGTCAAATTATAGCCTGTAATTTCGATTAAATTTATCACCTTTTTGGAGAATCCTCTCAGTGTAACTTTGAGAGAAAATCTGCCCCATTGGAAGTGTTATTTAAAACTTCTAGAACTAGTTCTCACTACAGGGGCCTCTGAGTTACGCACCAGTGAAAACGTCAATAACTACCATGGATTCTCATTTTTCGCCTGAAGAAGCTCATGATCATGAGCAAAGCCACATATTACGTTGGGTTAGTTTATCTGAAACCCAAATCCCAAGATTACCCTCCACGTTGGAATTTCATGCCAACTTGGAATTTTATGGTCCTATCTTAAGCTTTACCTCAGAATTTCAAATACCACCTGAGGTTTTTTGAATATTTAATCAACTGATATAAGGTGCATTAATCCCTGGAATCCATGCTGCCCAATCTTGATCTAATGCTATACCCTCTATCTTGTGGAAATTGTTGCAATACTCCCAAATGCCTGATATTGGCTTTGAGCAATACTTGCACCAGCTTGTACACCAAACCTTATACCATTTATTACCTGAGTTGAGAATGCACCATAAAGGGATGTTCAATTTACAAGATGGAATTCAAATCTATGAATAATCATGTTTCTGAATTTTTCAAGTCTGCCTCCAAATTTAGCTGAGGTAATCATGAGGACATTATTAGTAATTGAACTCTTCTAAATGAAATTCATCAATAGCTTATTCGGCTCAATAGTGGGATGTCTGGGTTTGTTGATGATCAGTTCACAAAGTGAGTTCAGGAGATTCAGAGAGAATGGAGAAACGTCTTTCCCAACTCTCTGAGTGGAATTAATCATTGGAGGCAGAAGTTAGAACCTGTCTCATTCAATTGGAACAGCTGTACTCAGAGATTCAATTCTAGGTCAATGAGGTAGAGAAACCCTCAGGATCTATGGGTCCCCCAGGGGTTGAAGGACCTCGTGGGCCAACTGGGGGTGTAGGACCATGTGGACCACCCGGTGCTGATGAACCTTGAGGACCTCCCTGAGATGTAGGGCCTTGGGGACTGCCAGGCGTGGAAGGACCTCAGGGGCCTCCAGGCGCTGATAGCATTCCAGATCCCTTAAACTAATCAACTCTTTAAGTAAGATGGATCTCTTGTGTAAACAACTCTCTAAATTGGCCAAAGAATGTAACCTAACCCCTGATGGGGTACCAATTGATCCCCTCTTGTCACTTCAGTCATTATCTGATGAATTGATAAATCTGGGAAAATGGGCCAAGGATACCAATATCTTACTACATGCTTGTGAATCAAAAGGGGAACTGCTCCAAGAGAAAATTGAGACGCTGGAACTCAAGTACAATGCTCAGCAGAAACAGATTTTTGAGCTATCCCTTTGATTAGAAAAAAAGTAGGGCATGCTGATCTGAACTGTCAGATTAGTGAAGTTCATACTGAAGCTGTTGGTCCTTACCCTCAATTTTCTTCTCAAGTTTCAGATTCCACCTCTTATGTTTATCACTCAATCATAACAACCTGGAATGCATGTTTTGACCACCAATGCTCCCATGAGTTTTAAGCCAGCATTTAAAGACAAATACTCCCCAGGGGAAGGCAGCATTATCTCCTTTCTCTCTTTATGAAAAGGCATTAAGTGAGGCCACGGATCACCAAAAGATGAATTACTTGCCTAATTGCCTTACTAAATTGGCTCAGGATATTATGATTCCCCATTTAATGACTTGCTCTGCTTGGTCTCAGGTCAAAGAAGCGTTGATCAAAGAATTTGGGAGTGAGCAAACCTTATCCTTTCAAAAACAGGCTTTTATGGGCATACAACCCCACTGAAATGAATCCATCAAAGACTTTGCTCATCGGTTCTATTTTGAAGCTCAGACTCTAGTATCATGTGATTGGTAAATTTGGATGATGCGATTACAGCAGTTATGTCAGCTTTTTCTTCCATAACGCAAATGCAAGTTTATCTAATCAGTGTAAAAAAGAATTTCCAAAGTATCTTGGACATTAAGGAGGCCTTATGGAATTGCCTCCTAAATTCTCTGAAAAACCTCGACATTATGAATCTACTAGACCTAGTGACCCCAAAGTTTACGCTATGCCTGAAAATTCTAGGGCGATTCAGTGGAACCACTGTCATTAATATATTCATACTGAGGACCAATGTTTCAAAAAGGAAGCAGATGATAAGAAGAAAAGGGATAAACCCAATAAGATTCTCAACCTCAATAATGATGAGTGTCCAGCAAGAACATCAAAGCCCAATTGAGTATAATAAAGATGAACATTATTCTTATTCCTTGCCCTTCTTGTTGGCTTTATCCTCTCAGTTTGGAAAAACCATTACCCATATTGACTTCTGAGTGAATCAAGTCAATGTCAAGGCTATCATAGATACAGGGTCTCCTGTGAATGTTGTTTCATCAAAATTCACCAAGTGGATCAAATTACCTCCCAATATTTCTCACTTTGAAGAATATGGCACGGCTGGACCTCAGAGTACTTGGTCAAATGGAGATTTTTGTCCCTTCACCTGAAAATTGGGAAATTAACTTTTACAATCCCTGCCATTGTACTTGATAACTTGAGTTATGACCTACTTTTAGGGACCCAGATTTTATGAGAATTTGATGGAATTATCAATTACTTTGACTCATCTTTGTCTCTCTTGGGGTATAGAGTTCCCTTACTTTTATCTGATAATGCTTCTACCTGAAGTCAGTTATGTCTGCTAGAAGGAACCAAAAGGTCTTATTCACTTCAATATCACGTTGAAGATTCTCACATGTAATTAACCCCTACATCGGCTGATATTGAAGAAGGAAGCCTATTTTCTCCCCCCCCCAAAAAAACTTATTTTTTCCACCAAAATCATAGGTAATTGTTAACTCTTCTTTGCATTTTTCGATTCCCAAAGGGCATTTGTTACAAGTTCAAGGCATTTTCAACCCTTCTGCTAAAGAACTGTTGCCTTGTCCTGGAGTATTGGATTATGCTTACTCAAGATCATTATCCGTCTTACTGGCGAACCTTACCAATGAGTCAAAATTTGTAGATTGAGAGCATCCAATTGCTCATGTCAAGTTACTACCCTTATCTCAGATCTAAGATGTTAAACCCTTCGGAAGTCTACAAGATTTTGGGTTATGAAGTGATCAGGAAATCCTTACTGTGGGTCTAGCTATCAGAAAACATTTCACTAAAGGAACAGGAGAAACAAGTGCTTCAATTATTAGATGAATATTACAATATTTTCGCTAAGCATACTATGATTTTGGGAAGATGAAAGGAGTAATGCACTCTGTTGAAACTGGCGATCACCCTCCTATTTGTGCAAAGCCCTATCATAAGTCTAAAGTAGAAGAAGCCCAGGTTACTAAGGAGCTGCATCAATTATTGGAGGATGGATTGTTAAAACCCTCCAATAGTCCTTGGGCATCTCCATTGTTATTGGTTAAGAAGAAAGATGATTCCCACCGAGTTGTTATGAATCATCACAGACTGAATTCTAATACTTGACAAGATTGTTATCCCTTACCTAGATCAATGATTCCCTTAGGTTGTTGGCTGGATCCACCTATTTTTCGGCCATGGACTTAGCCAGTGGATACTGGAAATCGAGTTATCACCAGAAGACTGTTCCAAGTGTGCCCTGATATCAAGTGAAGGTTTGTTTGAATCAACTCATATGCCTCAGGGATTAAGCAATGCCCCAGCAACCTTCCAAAGAGCCATGGAAAGTATGCTACGGGATCAAAAGCTTACTTGTGTTCTGGTATATCTTGATGATATTACCATGTTTTCCAAAACTTTTACCAAGCATTTGGATCATCCAAAAGAAGTTTTCAGACGAATTCGGAGTTTTTCCTTAGAACTCAAACCCTCTAAATGTTCATTTTTAAAACAAAATGGATTTTCAGGACATCAGGTCTCAGATAACAGGATTTGACCCCTTCTTGATAAAATTCAAGCCATCCAACGAATGCCTCCTCCTACCTCTCTGCAGGATCTTCAAGTCTTTCTTGGCATGGTGGGTATTACTGGCAATCTATACCCAACTTTGCTGATATGGCTGAACCCTTATTCCACCTGTTGCAGACAGGAATACCCTTTGGGTGGTGATCAGCTTAAGAAAAATCATTCAATTCTCTAAGTACTGCCTTGATCAAAGCACCTGTTCTAATTCATCCCCAAATTGATAAGCCTTTCTTTTTACATAATGATGCTAGCAATGTCGCTATTGGGGCTATCTTATCTCAGTGTGATGAAGAGAAAATGATCATCCCATTGCTTTCTATAACTAAACGTTGTCAAAGGCTGAACGGAATTACAGTGTCACTGAGCGAGAGTGTTTGGCTGTAATTCTAGCAATTAAGCACTTCTGTCCCTTCTTATATGGTAACCATTTCACTGTTATTACCGACCATTCTTCCTTAAGATAGTTGCAGAACATGAAGGATCCTGATGGGAGGTTGGCCCGTAAGGCCTTAAGGTTGCAAAATTACGATTTCTCCATTGTTCATCGCTCAAGTGCTCAACATCAAAATGATGATGGGCTGTCCTGATTGCCTATTCTGACCTTGAAACTAGAAAAAGAGGAACACTTATATAATCTTATTGGATTACATGAGTTGTGGGATTGAGAAACTGAAGAGGATCGCGCCTTTCTAGAATCAATCACCAAAGATACTATGATTTGGGACTGAGCTTTTTATAAGAAAGTCTAATCCAGGTGGTTGCCCTTTTTGCATTCCAACTCTAGATCTTACGCTGTATTGGAAGGTCATGAACAAGTCGGTCATTATGGATAATAGAAGACTTAAGTATGGTTGAAGCCTTGATACAATTGAAACAACATGACTGAATTCATCCAAGAGACTATTGACTCATGTCTTATTTGTAAACTCCATGGAACTACTAACCCTACTTTTCAACATCAAGTTATGCCTCCAACTAAAGCATATGAGGTGGTTAGCATTGACGTTGTAGGTCCTTTTCCTCAGGGATTGCATGGACATCAGTATATCATTATGGCTGTTGACCATTTAACTAAATGGGTTGAGGCCTATTTCCATTGCTACCCCCTCAGCTAAGACTACAACGCTATTTCTATACTAGCATATCATTTCTCAACATGGGTTTCCCAAGGTCCTTATGTCATATAATGGGACCAACTTCACCTCGCAACTTATACAGGAGTTATACAAATTATTTAACACTGCTCAGCAATTTGTTGTCCCATATAATCCATCTACAAATGGGGTCATTGAACGAGTTAATGGAGCCCTAGTTGTGATTCTAAGGAAGATGGCATCCACTGACCCAACTTGGTGCAATTTTTATTTGCCTAGTGCCCTGTTTGCTCATCAGATAAGCTATCATCATATTATCAAGATGTCACCTTTTAAGTGCATATATGGGCGGGATCCTTCAGTCCCTTCTAGTGTTCAGACAATCCTTGAGGAAAGCATTCTGAAGAATTCTTTAATTATGAGGAATATGGCTGATGAGATTATTTGTCTTCAAGATCAAGCAATGAAATTGATTAAAACAATCACTCAAAAAAGACTTAATGAAGCAATCAACACTACCTTGCCTTACCTGAAAACCAGATTGGGAATTAGGTTATGTACTATCATTCTCAGCCTGGTGAGCAAACTGAATAATTAGGAACTAATTGGTCTGGTCCCTATCAAGTTATATTTTAATAGGAATTATAGTATTTGATTGTTCATGTTGATACTGGTATAGTGGTAATTTGTATTCATCCTAGGTTTTGAAAAGTGAGCCTCCACCACAATCGAATCTTGAGGGGGAAGTGTTAGGATTTCACCAAATTCACATTTCTCCAAAAATTCCACTCCATTAATTCCCCTGGAATCATCAGAAGGAGAGAGCAATATATCTTAATATATCAAAGTTTAAGATCAATCTCATCTTGATCAGTTGATTGAAGATTTGATTGTGCAGAGATTAATCCGTTCTGATAGATTATGAGCCGTTATGAAGCCTATAAATATCCCCTCAATTTGATAATAAAATTTAGGTCAAATTATATACTGTATTTTCATTTAAATTTATCACCTTTTTAGAGAATTCTCTCAGTGTAACTTTAAGAGAAAAATCTTCCCCATTGGAAGTGTAATTTAAACTTCCAGACCATAATAACCCAACTTTTTATATGGGAAATACCTACCAACTTAATATATCTCCAAAAAGGTTAGTCCTAGCAAAAAACTACTCCACCTATGAAAGTGAGAATTTCGGTCATCTACTCACTCCACATTTTTGGTATCTACACATGACTGGAATGTCACTAATTGCACAATTAACTCTTACATATGTTTCCTGTTCAACAACCTCATTCCTAATGACCACCAATTCTGATGGCAATATAAGCTAATAGAATCTAGTTTAAAGTTTGTGCACCTCCCTGGAATGCAGAACAACATGTTGATGGCATCTCTCATATCCTTTCTGCTAATGACCGAGTCCCAGCTTACCATATGAAACCAATTTCCTGGAATCTGAGTTGCTACAAATTCGATATTTCCTTTAGACCTTTAAAGTCTTCAATGAAGTAATCAGTAGGTGGTAATTAAGGACCAAGTACACCAAGTTCCTAAATATAGATGGACAACTATACTTACAAAGACAGACACTTGTCCTTCAATTATTTTCAAAGAATTTATGGCCAAAATACCTAAAGGAAGTCCACAATAATGCTGGGTACTTTTAAATCAAGAAATTGAGAACAATTAATTCCCTTTATAATAGTTATTGAATGCCCATACTATTTTCTGTAACTGAGTTGCCACCTGACATACATGCTAAGTCTTCAGCAATCAGCCTCATCCACAGAAGCCCCTCAGCCTGAAAATACCTCATAACACTTTTTAATTCTGGGGCATCACCTTTGTAGGACCCATCCCCATAATCAGTAAAGACTATGATTACCTACTAGTTGCCACTAAATATCTTACAAAATGGCCCCTAGCAAGGCCATCCCAAAGCCAACACCCTTAATACCGTCCAGTTCATTTATAATTAAATTACACCTAGGGACCCCCACACTATCCTATCCAACAAGGGTTCACACTTTTACAACAAGCTGGTTACCAAATAGTTGCTCAAGTTCAGACAAGACGCTCAATGACCACCTCTTACAACCCTCAGTGCAGCAGATAAACTTTATGGATCTACTAAACCCTTGCATGTGCCCAGGATAAAAGTTGCATGGATAATCCTGAGAAATGGTCAGAGTGAGTGCCTATTATCCTGTTAGTTTATTTAACCAAAACTCACTATACCACCTGACACACTCCTTACAAACATTTACACAAATTAAACATCAGACTAGCCATATTTTTCAGCAATTACAAAAAAATTCCTCTGACTTAACTCAAACAACCGCCAAATTAAATTTCAAAGGATTGATTCAAGCTAATGAAATATAATATGATGACTAGCTCAAAGCACGCCAGAATTTCACCATGGGAACTTAGTCTTAGGCTTCTAATATGTGTTACTTAATTATAAATCTTAGATAAACCAAAAACATTTTAAGAGACACTTTTGAGTCTCAAAAGTATTCCTTATGGAATTACAACTTGTTAAACTCTCGAAAGAGTTCCCTACTAGTCCACCATCAACAGAAATCAACTCAATTTTTATCAGCATAAAAAAGAACAGGGGAGTTATGTATAACTTCCAAGATAACCAATCCATTGGAGGATTTTCTTCCCTGGTATTGAACCCTGATTTTTCTATACATTTTTATCTGATTTTCCTTTGAACTCCCAAAATCCCTTTCCCCTTGAACATTTTATTGATCAAGTATAAAGGTCTGATCATAAATTTTTAGAAAGTATTAATATCCTTCCTACCTTTAGTTCTCTAATTTAGTTTATCAGTATAACTCCACCCTGCATCTGAAATCTTTTGGGCCAAATGCTTAAAGAAAACACCCACCATTAACAACCATAATGCCTTTAATTTAAAAATGAGTTGTCACTTAGACCTCTGGTCATAATGAGCTTGGGATTTCTGACCTCTCACAATATTAGTTAAAATGATTCTGACAAGCAGTTGGTGCCTTTGGTTTAATCTAGTAGTTTCAATTGTGTTAAGGCGAACGTTTTGTAGGTTTGCTAGTTCAATAGGGCTGATTACTTCCTAAATTAATCATTGCCAATCACTCAATATAAGAAATTAGCACAATCAATTTATATCATCTGATATATTTTTAACTCATAAACAACGCTGGGTAAATGTCCTATCAACAAACAAAACTTAGAGTAGTTGATAGGAAGTAAGTATATTTTTTCTAGCCTAATTAGATTTGATCTCTGAGCAATATGCTTTAGCAGTAAAGTCATGATTTATTAGATTGTGCCCAATCAACGTTGGGTAAAATTAGGTAAGCACAAATCTTAACTGGTTGTCAAATTAATAAAAATTAGTGAAGCTGTGCAACCTGCTATTATAAACGTATACAGAAATAGAAACTTCAAGTTTTAGTAAAGATTGATAACTATTCAAAAAAGTTTTCTGTGGGCTTTAAATCAAATTATGTTGCATAAAAAGTTTGTTGTTCTCTAACAATTAATGTAGGTCATAGTTCCCATATTTATATAGCTGACAGACCTCTTCTCATTGCATTGTTTTTCTAAAGGACCCCTAAGTAAAAATAAAATCTACACAACTTCATGATAGCTAAATTACAATCTAGCTTTGATATATTGAATGGTGAGTGGTGACATAAAATAGATATACATTGGTATGTCCCAAAATAATCTTCTGGCCCAAGGATTTCCAACTTACCACAAGCCCCTCAGTGGCTTCATGGACCCCTGTGTCACAATCCAGGCTTTGCCTGGTAAGTCATTGCTCTAATATTTGGCAAATATACGGCAATTTGGGCCTTGAACCTAGTATCTGATAAAATAAAACAATTTATGTCAATCACTAGCTAAGTTAAGGACATATAAGTTCCTTTAAATACAAAACAATTAAAAAACAAAATTGCGCGTTTAATCTTGACAATATCATTATCACTGGATCCTAAGAATGACGATTATCAAACTTTTATACCAACTAATGGTATTTGGCAATAATTCTTTCATTGTCTCATATCTACTTTGGTATCTTTCCCTATAAAATTCAAAATATATGTTAAAATTAAATACCCAATAAGTATAGAAATCTATCACTTAATGATCTTTATAAGCAGCTCCTCTTCCAAAAAGCACTAGTTTCCTCTTTTATTTAATTTAAATTTAAATTTATTGCAGGGAAGGCCGACCATGGGATGGACACTTCCGGATATGACTCAGGAAAGACAAACTAGTACCAGGGGAGGCACCCCAGAGAAGCGATGCTATCTCTTGTTGCCAGCGGGAACGCCACTTATGGGGAGGGAGAGGGAACGTGTGAAGGGGCCGTAGCCACTATTGAGCACATGTGGAGGAAGGGGTCTGATTTGATGAACCAGACTGGGAACCAGGAGGAGACCAGCTGTTGGTGACGCGGTGGGAGGTATCCAAACATCCACGCTTGAAAGTGGTCCACCAAATGAGACTGGAATCTGTGGACAGCTTCAGGGAAGGTGGGGATGGAGCCAGCGATGGCATCCAACAATCGTGTGGATAGTCCACATGGCGATTGCAACCACCAGAGCATGGAGGGAGGGTGGAAGGGGGGAGGCCATTGATGAAGCAAACATATCTCTTGACAGACTGAAGGGATGCGTTTGATCCTGGCCCTGCAGACGTTGAACTTCGCGCCATATCACTTTAGAGGTAGGGCACTTCTCCGGGCGATGGAACAGCATTCCGTACTGGCCACACACGACACAGGATGAGTGTAAAGCATTAGAGTGCTCAGCTGTACGATACACCCGCCTCAGGCAGCGCCACACATGGGAGCAGACTTGAGGCTGCAACAGAGGATGGTGTACATATTTCCAGATAGTTTTGGGTCTCAATGGAGTAAGGGATGTCCATAATGTCCAGGTAGTCCACCCTGGATAGGACATGGGGCCAAATGGGGATCACGCCATCGTGGATGGGTAGCCCCTGTACCTCTTGTGTGAACTGAGGAGAGGGGCGGCCTCTTTGGGTTGTATGTCCGCTAATATGAATTCTCCACTCTGCGCTTCGCATGGAGAGTAGGATTCGTTTGTAGTGGGTTATAGTCCCGTGAGGACCTGTGGCCGATGTGTGTGATGCGAGGTATTTCATCAGGGAGTGGGGGTTTGATAGTTTGTTGAGGCCCAAGGCTCAGGAGAAGTTGGAGCGGGCCGCGTGGGACCAGTGTTGGGATGGGAGTGTAGGAGCGGTGACTGTTGTGATCCAGGTGCCCAAGATCTTGGCAGCATGGGCTTTGAAGTCAAGCAGGCCCATGCCACCATGATGATGAGGGCCAAACATGACCTCTAGCCATACTGGTTAAGGCCGGCCTGACCAAAGCCATCCTTGCAGCAAAGCATACAGGGATTTGAAGAAGCTTGGGGAGAAGGGGATGGCGTGGGCTCCGAACCAGACTTTGGATAGGAGCATAGAGTTGGCAAGAACAACCCTGCCAGTAAGGGAAGTAGGGTGGGCTCTGAGAGAGGCGATTCGCTTCGTCACGTTGTCCAGTATATGGCACTCCATTACTGCTGACGCATATCCGCCTGCCTCCATCCACACGCCCAGATGGCGCACCAGTCCTATGGTAGGACGTGGCATGAAGGGGAGCACCAGTGGAGCGGTGTGTGTTGAGTTAGTAAGGCGTGGACGTGGGCGAGCAGATGGCCGGGTTGGGAACTAATTGCTGGGGCCCAGCAGTTCTGAAAACGACCAAGGAGGATGATTTGGTTTTGGAAGCGTTCAGTGCCGCGTTGCTTACCCGGGAATATTCCTGGATGAGGGCTTCAAGCGCGCGTGCATCTTTGTTATTAGACACCCCCACCACGCAATCATCTGCAAATGCCATCATCTTGACTGGGGTTTGGCATGGCACATGGACCCCAGTGAGTTGGGCATTCACATTTCTTAGTAGTGGGTCAAGGCTGAAGTTGTATAAGAGTGGGCTGAGGGGGTCCCCTTGTCATAAGCCCCTTTGAGGGAGGACTACTTCCGTTAGGAAGCCTGGGCCATGCACTGCCATTGTCGCAGATTCAATGAGCAGCATTACCCAGTTTATGAAGCGGGGGGGTAGGCGGAATTGATGGAGGCAGGCCCTTAGGTATTCCCAGTTTACTCTATCATAGGCCTTTTGTTGGTCCAAGAATACCAGTGCCCCAGAGGCTGTGGACTGACATGCATTAGCCACAGAGTGCACGTTATCCCAAATCGACCTTCTGGGGATGAAACTGAATTGTTCTGGGGAGATGGTGGCAGATGCTACAGTCCCTAAACGGTTAGCCATGATTTTGTTAAAATTTTGGTGTCTGTGTTTGTTAGAGAAATGGGGTGCCAGTTGGCTAAGTCAAGCTTATCCCCTTTCTTGAGAAGTGTGACAGTAAAGGCCTCATGTCCTCCTGGTAGGAGGCGCGTTTCCAACAGGCTTTGGTTAAGTGAGGCTAGCAGCAATGGGGATATATATTTGAAATATTTTTTGTAGAACTCATATGGAATGCCATCTGGGCCTGGGCATTTTTGGTTTGGTGCACCGCGAATGGCTGTCCATAAATCGTTCAGAGTAATTAAATTCATAATTTCTGGGTATTGGAAAACGGTGCAGATATGAGCTCAGTCAAGAAATTTTGTCATTTCAGCCGGCTGAATTGGTTCAGCTCAGTATAACTCGGAGTAATATTTTTGCGTTTTGATTGCCACATCAGCCAGTGTGTCTGCAATGGAATTATCCGATCTTTGCACCTGTGTGCAGGCCATGCTCTGGCGTGGTGCGAAAATTTTTTTAAGAAGTATGCGGTGCACTTGTCGCCTTTAGTGATGTGTGTGGCCCTGTATTGGACACAAACCTAATGTTTGTGTTGCCTTTTGAGTGCGTTGAGGTGGGTGGCTACCTCCACCCACTTCCGGCCCCATGCAGGGCTGTATCCTGTGGCTGGAATGTTGGACTCCAAGTGGGCCAATTCTGCTGGAGCGCGCGAGATAACTGCTGATGTGGCTCGTGAGCATCTGGAGGAGAGATGGCGATAGTGGCGGATGGTGTCCTCTTTGAAAGTTGCCCATGTGGAAATGGGGTCTGCGCAAAATGGTGCAACAAATGATTTTGCCAAAGTTGCCTCTTCCACCCATGTGGAAAATCCTGGCGACGCGAGCTTGGGGGGGTGGATTTTGCACCAATGTGGGACCTTTGCAACTGTGACAGGTAAGTGGTAGGTTATTGAGACCAGTCGATGGTCAGAGAATCCCATTTTCGTTGTTTTGAAGTGGGAGATGTGGGGTTGGAATTTCGCCAGCGTTAGAATAAGGTCGATGTGGGTCATGGACCTTAATTGGCCGTTGTGGACGTGGGGATGCGTCATGTTTTCAAGCAGTGGGGCATGTCGCGGCAGCACATCCATTAACCCAAGGGTGGCTTTTAGAACGCGTAGTTCTATGTGACCCTGTAAGGCGTGGGGTGAGGGAGGCCACTGGTCCGTTGGTGAGGTTAGCCAACAGTTCATGTCACCAATTAGGAAAGAATCAGGGGGTAGTGGGAGGGATTTGACCGATAAAAATTCCTGATGCTCATGTGCACCATTTGAGGCATAGATGTTGACGATTGCATGCACAATGTCAGCCCACGAGAAGGTGACAATGAGCACTCGGCCATCTAGGAATGTTTCTGAGGATGTGAATTTGAAAAAAAATTTTGAATTAGCACCCCACAGTGCTTTGACCAAAAGGATAGGGATGGGAGGAGCATTGCTTCAAGATTCCTCAGAACCTCGTGGACAGTGGGACTCCTGGATGGCCAGGATATCCACGGGTAAATTGTGTTGTAAAAAAATTCAGTTTCCTAGCCTGGGAAGGGGAGGCCTTGAGTCCAGCGATGTTCAACGTCCTTAGAGTGAAGGTTTCCCCCCATCGCACCTTAGGTGCAAGGGGGGGCCCCTGGGCCCACCAGCCTCTTCTATGTCCCCACGGGCTTTCACAGCAGCGCAGGTGTTAGCAGCAACGCTATCAGAGTTTTTGTTGATTTTTGTGGAAAGAGTCATGTTGGCTTTGGCCTTCACTTTTTGTTTTCCTGACGTTGGATGAATTTTTTGCGGTGCAGATGAGTTTGGTGCACCATCGAGCGGGTCAAAAAAATTTTTCAGTTGGGATAGGTCCCAAGTCAGTTTTGACTGGAGCTTGGGTGCAATGATTGGGTGAGATTGAGTCTCCCATTGGATCCTCAGATTGAGTGGCCCACTTGGCATGGGCTTCCCAATCTGATTGGTTGATGGATTTCCAAGTTGCTTCTGCTGTGAAGGTTTCCATGTCCTCCTAGCATTCTGAGTGTGGGATAGCGGTGGTGGCCTTGGCCGTTTCCTTGGCTGTGGCCCTATGGGCCTGCTTGGCCTTCTTCCGTTCTTGTGGGGAGATAGGCTTTACCAATAGGTAGCAGCCTTGTGCTCCCCACGGGAAATCCTCCTTGGTGCTTGCGGTTGGTTTGTAGTGCGCCTCTCCGCTGGCCATGGCTGCTGAGGGGTGCTCTTGGAATGTGACGCCCTCCTTGATGGGGCATGCATGCACCTTATGGCCAAACGCATCACAGTGGGTGCAAATGGGGGGCGCGCTGTCCATGGTTACCTGGAATGGGTGGGTGGTATGCCCTGCAATATCAATAAAAGTGGAGTGCAGGATCTGGGTTAGGTCCTTTGCAATCTCCTCAATTGGGGTCAGAACTGCAATGGCTTTGCTGGTGCACAGGTGTGGCATCAATGTGAAGCGTTGCATTTTGAAAGATTGTATTTCGCCAAATATGGCGATACCATCTTTCAGGTGTTGCTCCAAAATGTCACGTTTTACTGTAGTAGGCAAAAAGTCAAACATGAGGAAAATTTGGTTTTATTTGTCCATCTTGTGCATTTGGTTTCGACGACCTGTTGCCCTTCAGGGAGGTCGACCACTATGTGCACCACTGCAGCCTCATCTGCTGCTATTTTGCTTTTGAAACCTAGGTCCAGCCAACTGCATGACATGGAGTGAGGTGCAATGTACACCGCAGTCGGGAAAATTTTGTGTACATCTTCACAAGATTTTTCCCATAAGGCCGTTTTTTGGATGTCCAGATACACATGGACTCCAAATTCCACCAACGAAAGTGGCTGGGAGTGTGGCGTGTTGATTTACTGGTTGCATCGTGCTTGCCACGCGAGTATCTCTGGGGAAATAGTGACCGCCAGTTTTTTAAAATTTTTGTCTATTCCGCCAGTGTCTCTGGGGCATTTTTGAATGTTGGAGGCCGCGGGCCTTCCGCCTGCTCCTCTTACCTTGCTTGCCCAACTGCTCCCTGACATGGGCGCAGACTAATCTCCTCTGCGAGATTATCAAACTAGATCTAGTCTTGAAGTGAATAGTTTGCAAAAGTGTTTGCAACAAGAAAAAAAGTATTACTAGTTTCCTCTTTTAAAGCTGAAATGACTTTAATAACTTTTTACTTTCACCTTATGTGATAATGGCCCAAGGAAATAAGTCTTCAGATGCCACAGTGCTGGATTTAGTTTTTAAACTTGACAACTTACACTCCTCATGTTAGTTATCAGACTTTTATTATTCACACATTCTCAATCTGTCCAGTAAATTATATGCAGTTCTGGCTCTATCTGGTGGTGTGCACAAGTATTAACTGGCTTATGAATGGACATTTCTTTTTATAGTTTTGAATTCTATCTTAATAAAGTAGACCATGACATTTTTCCAAAACTCAGCAATTTTTGTCTATGTTCATAAACATTTTGTAAAACCTCTGAGCCAGCAAACCTCTACGCCTGGTGTAGCACAAGGATATCGTAAACTACTGAAAAGATAAGAGTCTTTTTTTAAATTGGTGATCCTCTCAATATTTTGACCTCTATCCATTTGATGAGATCTGTTTCCTATATATCCAGTATAATAAACCCTACTTCCAGGGCGGGCTTCTAGAATCATAACTAATATTTTAGGTAAAAGGTAAACTTACTGGATAATCAGGAAAATATTTATAATTATCCTTCAATCTTGGAACTAGGACATCCAATTAAAAGGTTGATCAACAGCAGTTACAATGGGTAAAATGAATAAAATATCATTTAGTATTAGAGAAAAAAGCTCATTAAAGTCAAGAATAGGCCATGACATTTCAGAAAAGTTGGGGTTCTCAAAGGGAAGGCGGAATATAGAATAAGACATTAAGTAGTTTTTGATATTAAATTTAGGAAGACTAATGGAAAGGGCAAAATATCTGATTTCTGAATTCAAGTCAATGATCTGAAAACTCAACTCTCTCCTTGACCTGACGCGCACTTTAATGGTGCTCTTGGGAGGGGTTTGACAATAGTGGCAGGGGCTCAAGAATATTGCATGAATTCAGCCAAAGATCCTCTAATAAGACAAGTTCTTGTTGGTGTAAACGGTAAATTGGGACTGTTCTAAGCTTAGATAGGGTTCTTTTTAGAGAGAGGCTTTCTGGTGGGATTGCGCAAATCCATAAGTATTGCAATATAATACTTGATCACCTTCCTTGAACTGATATAATGTACCTCGGTGATCTTGATCTTAAGGTTTTTGGTTGATATTTTATGTCAAGGCTGCTCTTTAGGCTTCAATTTGAATATTGATTATTGTCTCAATAATCATTCAAACTCTCCTCAGGTCAAACTACTTCTTCATCTACTATGATATAATGCAGTAGAGGTGGCAAAGTAGGTTGTCAGTCATATAGTAAATGAAAGTGAAAGCACCATTGGAGTACCATCTAGTACTAAAAAAAGCATCATTGGAGCTATGGTACCCAATATGTTAGCCAAAGATAGTGTATTAAAATAAAGGGTCCCTTTGAAGAGGATTCAGAGAGAATTTATGTAGTAACTTCTCCAAAGTTCCATTTACTCTTTCTACATTAACAGTAGTTTAAGGATAATAGGAAGCACCCAGGACTCAGCATATTCCCATATGTTCAGAAATTTTGGGATTACTCTGGATGTAAAGTCGGTGGTTTTATCCATTAGTGTAACTTGGGGCCATGGCAATGTATAATGTTATCCATAATAAATTTAGCAGTAGTAATAGCCCCTATATAACAAATGGGCTTAGCCTCAACCTACTTTGTCAAGTAGTCAAAAGCTACATTGATTATTGGTTGTTAAATTTGCTGATAGTTAAAGGTCTGACAACATTGATAGAGATAGTATGTCAAGCCCATTAGGCTTGACGAGTTGATAAGTAGAGGAGCTTTAAAGGGCTGTTGTAGTTGTCATTATTGACACTTCATTAAAGTTTTTTTTGAAAATAAAATTTTATATACTACCAATAACTTTGCTGTACCTGATTTAGAAATCTTGTAAAACCCACCATAACCAAAAATTGGGTGGGCTTACATAATTATCATTTTAGAATTGAATGTGGGTGGATATACAAGCTTTTGGAAATCACATCTCATTTATAAATTATATTATTTTAGAGCTCAGTGTTCCAAAAATTTGGTTTAGAGCTCTTTGAGTGGCAGCTGCTTATCTGTTTATTGGTGAGCCTTCATTTTCTTCAAATAGATAGTTGGCATATGGGGACAATGTTGAAACAATGGGAAGTTTAGAGCTTATTGGAATTCTAGATGGGGTGAACCCAAACGGTGGATGACTTCATAGTCATAAGACTAAGATTTACAAGCCATAACATCTAACACTCTTCAGGTTCACTAAAGCCGTAAAACTTGTTGCAAGGCTTGACTGCAACTGGAAAAATACACACAGCAAAGTTAGCAATTAATCAAATATAACTGTGTGAAGACAGTGTACACCAACCAAGTGTTAATCATGATTAAAATACAAACCTTTAATATAATTAAATTCTCCATCTTCTCCGTAGTCTCATAGTTACTTCCAGCTTGGAGATTTGGCAATTTTGGAGATCCTTTAGAAAGTGCATTGCCGCATAAATCCTCTTCATGATGGATCACCCCATTTTTGTATCTGGAACTCAGGTAAGCCAACTTACTACCCAGCCCCCAAACCTTCCAAATCTCCTCATTATGGTCCGCTAAGGATGTTGGTTAATAATTCTTAACAAGGCATCTTGTATGGGGCAGGGAATGTCTTGTGGGAAATAGCGATGCTTGAGATAAGTTTGACCAAATAAATCATCAATTGAGGAAACAGAACTGCTTTGAGGGAAAGGGCAAGTGAATAAGGGTTGATCCACAAAACTTGGGGTCATAAATAGATTTAACCTTATTCAAAGGATTTATATTGGGTCAGGTCAATGCTGCTATTGACACATCTGTCAGCATATTGTAATCAATTCTGCCTTATAATGTATATAGCGGGCAGGGGTGAAGGTGAGATCTATAAGGCATTGATGGTAATGTGAGATATTGGCGATTTAATATGGTTGTTAAAACCTGAAATCTAAACACTACTCCCCACTTGACCAAAAATGAGGGATTGATGACATGCCAGTGGCCAGTGGCGGAATCATTGGTTATGAAGACTGGAATCTCTGCGCCTTGCTGGAAACATCTTGAATAATTTTCCATGTACTCAGTTGACATGTCCCTTGACAGGATCTTTGTTTGTATATGTATCAGTTGAGATCAACTCTATAAGCTTTAAAAGCTTTTTCCAAATGTGCTCCATCTCACCCGTCCTACCAAACCCATCATTATTGTAGTAGAGAACTCACTCCTCTACACTAAGATAGGGAAAGGGGTGGCAAAGATTATTTCCCGCTCTATGTATTTTATTTTTGGGCAAACATGTTTGAATAAACCTTTGCTTATAGTCAGATAAGTATTTTAAGCGTGATTTTCAAAAAAACAGCTGAGAGTTGTTCCTTCCCTGTGAATGAAGAGTACAGGATCAACAGAATGGCAGGTTGTCTGCTAGATAGAAATTGAAATAATGACCTCCCCATGGATGAGTGAAACTTGATGTTATAAGGTGAAGACAGAGGGAGGTAGGGTTAGATTCCAACTGGTTGATTTTGCCTGAAGCTAATTTCTTCAGGATGGCAACTAAAGTGACGTTGATCCACTCCATTGTAATGTTGGTTTTAGGGTGATATGGTGTAAACAGGACCCCACAGATCCCCATAAGGTTTTAAGTTTGGGAATCATCTGTAAAGTGATGTTAGTACTGTTTTCAGTTAGAAGTAATTAAGGGCATTTGTGTTCGAAGATAATATTCTACAAGATGAATTTAAAAGTCATCGCAGCCCTTAATTTTCAAATCATCTTAGCTTTAACCTATTTCATAAGATGGTAAATGGCCACCACAAGATATTTAAATTCGGCTATGGAAGTCAGAAGGCCCATGACATTGATTGACACAGTGTGGAAAGGGAAGTTCAGTTCACAAGGTGATAAAAATACTTTTGCAATACGTCGCCTCTGCTTTTACTTTCAGCAGCAGCTGAGGGTGTCAGACATTTAGAAGTCCAATATATTGATAATAGTGGTTTGGAGGAAAATGATACAAATATTAGCCAAAAGACCCTGGTCAATTCCTGGTGGAATTCCGCAAATTGGAGTAACACTTCTAATAATGATTGGGCAAACAAATTGAGTATGGGAAGTTAGATTGCACCAAACTATTAGCCATATTTGGGGAGTTCATTGGAGGCTCTTCCCCCAGCCTTATCTAGTTTAGTACAGGTTACACTGCAGGAACCAGCTCTTCTTATGGGGTTGGAAGGTGTCCAACCAAGTGAAAATCTTTCCAGCCAATTGATTGGGTCAAACGTCATAAAAGAACTACCTCATGGACTAGTCCTTCCTGTTCCCCAAACCTCAATTGGCCATTCCACCCAAAATGAGGCGAGGTTGAGAAATATGATAGTTAATGCCTCATATTACCTAATTTAAACTTTACTAATCTATCTAAACTTTGAACTTCTACAATTCTAATTATTACTATCAGCTTCATTAAGTTTGCTCTCTTTTTTACCCCCGTGCTGAGCTAATAGAAAATTATAAAATTAAAACTTTGTAGTATAAATTAGTTTTCTATTATTTTTATATCAGTGGTATGAAAAAGCCCTAAAGTACATTGTTGGATTCAAGGTAAAAGCATCAGAGAGCCTTTAAAAAGCCAAAAATCTAACAATTGGTGCTCACTACAGGGGGACCTGTACACAACAAAAACGTTCAAACATATGGAGGCTGTTGTGAGTGGTAACACTTATAGCCTTTTCATTGTTATTAACCTTAGCTGCTATTATGGAACAACAGCTAGACAGTGCTTTGTCTCGCCTTAAAAGGCTCAAGCGTCACTCATTGCAACGTCCTGTTATGAAAAGCCCCATCTTTGAGACAAGTTTACACCTGATGAGGGCAGAATTTCCCCCTTCCTTTATGTTCATAAATCTGCGATGGAAGGAGCAATTGAATGGAAAAAATCCAGTACATTCTTCCATTCATGATTTGAATAACTCAAGAAAGAGTGTTCCCGCTGTCAGGATCACAGGTTGATACCAAGGATCCTTTGTTGTAAATTGGCCAGTTGACCCAAAGTCTTAGGTTGCGGGATACTTAACTTGGTTTCTTCTCTTGGTCAATAAGTCTTGTTAATTCAGATATCAAGTCTGATGAGGCAAATTCCAAATAGATACGCTTTTTTACCTTTAATTGTTAATAGGGAGAAAAAGCGTAAAGTTTATTAGCTTAAAGCCAGCTGTCGTGATTCCAATATGACTGGACAATAAGCCCTAAGTTGATATGTTGGAACAGATGGAATCCGCTGAGTTGTTATGATAAGATTAATGGAGTGCCTCAAAAATGAGGCAATATTGGGTTTTTGGGAAATCAGCTGAATTGGGCGATTGTGAATTGATGAATGAATAGTTGGCGGAACCAATAAGATATGGCGAAGTGAATTACTAAGAAATGAAAGTGGTAACATCTAAAGATGTTACCATACAAGCGGGATGAGATGATTGAGGAAGTTAAGTTGTTAGTAGTTTTAGAGTGAGTGTAACAGCGAAAATTCTCTGTAGTGAATATATTAAGTAAAAAGAGAGTTGAGGGAGCGAGTGCTCCATATTTATTTATTTATTTATATAGTTTATTCTGTTGTTTTGAGGGCAACAATCATATCGTTGCTTCTAATTGCTCAGTGGGTCAAACCCTGTGCAAAAAGTCCGTCAGCGTCTCTATCAATAACCGCCAATTTTAATACAGTGGCTCTCACTACAGGGGGCCCATTGACCAATAACAATGCAATGAAAACTCAGCTGCAGGCTATGGCACATCCAGGTTGTTTTGATAAGGAATCTGCACGAAATGCTAGGCCTGTTGCATTTGAGGAGTTGAGACTCGCGTTAGATACTGTGCTCAAAAGGCAAGATGAGTTGCTTCAGAAGGTTTACAGTGAAAAGTTGCCGCCATTTGGTTGTGGAGGAAATATTCATTGGTTTTTTTGTCAATTTGAGTTTGCAAATGAAGGTACTTTGGATTGATGGAGGGCGAAACTATTGCTCTCCTCTTTGGATGTTGGGAGTGCTGATCAAGTTGTTTGTTACCTCTCAGCTATTTCTGTTTCATACCATGAAGTTAAGGAGACGGTGCTTCAGTTGTTTGGCAGAACTGCGAAAATGTTGCAGCAAAAAGCTGAGTTTCTAACCATTGGGTTTCAATATAATGAGACCCTTACTGTATTTGCTGATCAATTCTCAGCAGAAGCCCATGTGTTAATTAGGGAAGGAGTTTTATCTGAATGTGACATAAGCATAGCGTTGACCTCCACTGTGAAACCATACTGAGAGCTTTTTAATGCTTTGGCTCCATATTTAGAGGTTGATGTACCTTTGCTTAAACTTGTTCAAATTCTACGCCAGCCATCTGCTGCCTTCCCTCCACCCAATATAGAGCGGAACCCTATTGCCTCCGCTGCTAGCCTTGTTTATATGGATGAATCATCACTCCTGTTCAGCGCCCAGTTGGCATTCCCTGGCCCTATTATCATCACCAGCCTCATTTTAACCAAGTTGCTACAGAGCTCACCTCCCAGGATGGTCTTGGTTACACTTTTTGATACCAGTCCACCTTTTTGGTGGCCCATTTTACAACACTCAAGGACGCAGGTCTCATAGGGTTAATTGCTTTTTGTGCAGTCACCCTAGGAACCTGTCTAGGAGTTGTCATAATCGTTGGATTCAGTACCTATCATGGGAGCAGTATAATCAGGGAAAAGTCAGAGCGGAGTAGAGATGGGGCTCTCTACCTCTGCTATTCTGACTCAAAAGTCCCACCTGAACCTATTCCTACACAGCCAGCTGAGGTTTCTTGGTAAGATGATGCTTTGATATACCAGCAGTTAGTTGGAGGAGTAAATGTGCTACACAAACGCAATTCATGGATACAGCGGAAGCAGGCCCCTGGAGCAACCAAAGCCTTATTCCTGTCAAATGGTTAATCAACTTTCTACTGACGAACCAGATCCCTATGCTGATGCACTTCTCTTAAAAGGGGTGAATGTGGACCTCACTGTGAAAGCTATTGGTAAAGAATACCCCAAAGTTAGGGAGGGTAATATGAACTTCCTTGGAAAAATTGATGCGTTATATGTCAATGTTATAAACAATCAGAATGTAGCTTATTCTGAGTGTACTTACTGTGACACTGTTGTAGCAAAAATTCCAGTTTGTGCGATAATTGATATGGATGCCCCAATCAGCATAGTGTCCACAAAGTTGGTGGCAAAGCTGGCGTTAAAGCCTGACGTGGAACATCATGTGGTTTATGGGACTGCAGGCGCGGAAAACATGGTCTCTGAAGGAGCATACAGCGCACTACCTTTGAGATTAGGGTCAATTGTCATTGTAGCCCCAGACTTAGTGCTACCAAACAATGACTATGACCTTTTAATAGGATCTGCTTTTATGCGACACCTTGAGGCTGTTATTGATATGACCGCAAAGACATTTGAAATTCTGGGGCAGCGGATCCCAATCTATTATACCTCCAGTGGAATGCCAGAAGATCTGGTACAAATGAGTCATATTTACCTTGCATATGGTGATGGGGTGGTTTCAGTTCGCTATCATTGACTTAAGCACAAGACACAGGCACTTCCCAATCAAATTTATGATTATCAAGGGCTAGCTGCTGGCCCTGTATCTTTTCCTCTTGACACCAAGTAATCATAAACACTGAGTTAGAGGTGGAAGTGCCTGCTGGGCTTTATGAGGAAGTCATTGGGCTTTATTGACAATCACGGCTCGAGCCCCATGTGGCCCCAGGAATTATATTCCAAGACATAGGGAGATTAAGGTCTTAGTAGAAAATCTTCAGAATATACTAGTGCAAATCTGTCGACACCAAATAGTGGCGTACTTACATTTCATTCCAATTGAAAAGGTCCTCTAAGTTCATGAGTTTATTTCGTTGCATGAATTTGGCCTTCCCATTGAAACGCAGCCTGGCATAATGGCAGTTGTAACATGTGAAAATTTAATGGGGCTAACGGAAGACCAAAGAGATTAAGTAAAATCCCTATTTCAAAAATATGAAGAGATATTTGCTGTTAACGATCATGATTTAAAGTGCGCTTGGGGGTTGTCCATCAGCTGGACACTGGGATCATCCCCCCATTAGGTCTTGGCCAATCCGCTGATCAAAGGCAATTGAAGAAGTCGTCAATGTGTAGATTAACCAGCTGTTAGTGCAGGGAATGCTCAAACCATCTAGGAGTCCTTGGCCTTCTCCTGTCTTAATTGTTAAGAAGAAGGATGGTACTAACCGCGTAGTAATTGACTACTGTAAGCTGAATAGTATCGCCAAGAAGGACTAATACCCTCTTCCACGGATTGATGACGTGCTGGATCAGTTAGGTGGAGCTTTCTATTTCTTGGCAATGCATTTGGTATCTGGTAATTGGCAAATTTAGTTGCCCCCTATGGAACTAAAAATATGTGCCATAATCAGATAAAAGGGCTTTTCCAACCAACTCATATGCCACAAGGGCTATGTAAAGCCCCAGCTATGTTCTGACAAGCGATGGACACCATACTTGGTGATCTGAAGCTGTCATGTGTTCTTGTGTACCTCAATGATATTATCATCTTCGCTTGCACATTCACTGAGCACCTTATTCATCTGGAAGAGGTATTTCTCCGACTTGCAGGGGACAATATCAAGATCAAGCCTAGGAAATGTCAGATCTTCAAAGATCAGTTAGAGTATCTCAGTTTTGTGGTTGATACTACCGGGCTGAGACCTCAACCAACCAAGGCGGAAGCTATTCAGAAGATGACTAAGCCAGCCAGTAAGCGGGACATTCAGGTGTTTTTGGGGATGGTGGGTTATAACTGACGCTTCATAACCAATTTCAGTTGCGTAGGAGGTCCGCTGTTTGAGCTGCTAAAGAATGATGCCATGTTTGAATGGACGGAATGGCGCCAATGAGCCTTTGATACACTTCAAATGGCACTAATAAGTGCGCCCATGTTACGCTACCCAAATTTTAAAAAGGAATTTATTGTACAAACGGATGCATCTCTTTCTGCTGCGGGGAAGTTTTGTCACAACAATATGATGAAGGGGAGGAGCACCCAGTGGCGTACTGCAGCTGAAGTCTGAATAGTCTTGAACATAGTTATAATGTGACTGAGCGAGAGTGATTAGCAGTGATATACGCATATAAGCAATTCAGAGTATACCTGCATGGTGTAAAGTTCAAAGTCATAGCAGACCACGTATCATTACGATGGTTGCAGAACCTTAAAGAACCTGAAGGCCGTTTGTCTCAATGGGCTCTTAAGCTGCAGGTATATGATTTTGATAGCCTTCATCGATCAGGAGCAAAGCATCAGAACGCTGACTGTTTATCTCAATTGCTGACTGTTGCAGTGATGGCGGACCTCAGTGATGTGATGTATGACAAGATGCTCAGAGGAAAGTATGAAGATGAACCACCCCAAGTGATCAAAGCATATTACAAAATGCAAACGAATACTTTCCAACGGAATAGGGAACTGTACAAGCGGATCAGTGATTTTATGGTGAATTTTCCACAACCCTCAGCCTGGCTGGGAATTATTATGAGTGCCCACAAGGCAGTCAGACATGGTGGATTGTACAAGACAATGGAGATGTTGCGCCCTTGGTACTATTGGGAAAGTATGAACTTTTATGTGCTCAAAGCCATTTCTTGTTGCCATCAGTGCCAAGTGGAAAAGACATTCTGCCCTAAGACTTCTTTATCAGGTAGTGAAACCCTATTTATCTTGGCATACTGTTTCCCTGGATGTCATTTGTCCCTTGTTAACAGGAGCTAAATGGTTTAAGTACATTCTTGTGGCTATCAGCCACTTGACACGGTGGGTTGAAGCAAGAGCAATACAAGATTTTAGGCCAGTTACAGTGGCTAAGTTCTTGATGGAGTGTCTTATTCAGCGACATGGATGCCCTCATTTTTATTCTCACTGATAATGGAACTATCTTCACCTCGCACATCCTCCCCAAACTAAATGAGCTTATGGGTATCCACGGGGTTCTAATGACCCCATACCACCCCAGTCTAATGGAATGGTTGAACGAGTGAATGTGACTCTGGTGAATATCCTGTAAAAATTAGTAATGGATCGACCATCTGATTGGACCTCCCTTCTTTCCACTGCCATGTTTGCCTATAACATCAGTTACCATTCCGCCATGGGGAAGAGTCCCTTACAACTACTATACAGCTGACACCCAGATCTTCTGGTGTTACTTTATTCGTGTGTGGAAGACACCGGCAGAGTGGAACCCCACCACTACGTGACTAACCTTGAAAACATTCTGATCAAATTAAAAACTGAAGCAAATTCCTTCATCTTAGCCAAGAAGATCAGGATTTAGGCCTCTGATCAGGTACATCAAAGTGGGTTAGTGCAGTTCAAGGAAGGCGACATGGTTCTCTTCCAAGATAGTCATGGGTTTGGGCAGAAACACAAGCAGGCCAATATATAGATTGGTCCACTAAAAGTCATTGAGAAAACTGGGGTTGGCATATATACTATCAAGGACCCCGCTAGTGGTCAAATCATCAACTGTGTGCATGCAAAGTTACTCCAGGTGTATAATCAATAGGAGCATTATTGTCCAGTCAAAGAGGGAGTAAAGTTGCGATTCTGATATGACTGGACAATAAGCCCTAAGTTGATATGTTGGAACGGATGGAATCCGCCAAGTTGTTATGAGTATAATTAATTGAGCGCCTCAAAATGAGATGATATTGGGTTGTTGGGAAATCAGCTGAATTGGGCGATTATGAATCGATGAATAAATAATTGGCAGAACCAATAAGATATGGCGAAGTGAATTACTAAGCCATGAAAGTGGTACCATCTAAAGATGTTACCATACAAGCGGGATGAGATGATTGAGGAAGTTAAGTTGTTAGTAGTTTTAGAGTGAGTGTAACAGCGAGAATTCTCTGTAGTGAATATACTAAATAAAAAGAGAGTTTAGGGAGCGAGTGCTCCATATCTATTTATTTATTTATTCATATAGTTTATTCTGTTGTTTTGAGGGCAACAATCATATCGTTGCTTCTAATTGCTCAGTGGGTCAAACCCTGTGCAAAAAGTCCATTAGCGTATCTCTCAATTAACGCCAATTTTATAACACCAGCTATTCAAAGGAAATTGGGGAAGCGTTTTAGGGGAAAAACTAAGAAGCTCAAGATTAGTTTTAATTAATTAAACGAATCAGGTATTTGGTAAAAGCCCAATTATCTCAGTTAATTTGCTTTTGCTCACCTCATGGCTTGGGTTTGAAATCCAAGTTTGGGTTGATCAGAGAAGCATGATCCAACTGCGATGTTTGGGTTTAAGCTCCAACTTTGATAATTGTCAACTTTTGTCAGAATCTATCACTGACAGAAGTTTGGGTTTTTTGATCAAATTGGGATTGATCTATGACTTCGATAGTTGTTAACTTTTGGTGGGGATTGTCCCTGACATAAGTTTGGGATTTTTGATCTAATCAGATTTGATTCCCATGATCTGATGCATCCTTTCCAGCCATTTGGATAGGGTTTCCAACAATCCACCCCTATAGATCTTGGCGCAGGGGGAAAATGGATGAAAAAGCGGCTATTTATGCAGTTTATGACTGTGCCTGAACAACCTCTATGATTTAATGTCCATTGCCCATCTATATATGACTCAATAAGGCCCTGACCAGTTGGTGCCCAGTTTGCGATCACTAACTCAAGGCTGGTGATGATAGAATAGGACGAGGTCACCTGGTTGAAAGGTATGTAGGAGACATGCATATCTCTAAATTGAGCAGTTTCACTATTGGTGGTAACGGAAAGGTTTTGGCAGCAGTGTTTGAAGTCTTATGTTTACATTTTCAATACTTCTCATAGAGACTTCAAGTGCTTCAGGAGAAGCTTGGTCAAGCATCTCCTGGACTTTGGAAGGCGAATGAGGATTTCTTACATACAATTCTTGGAACGGTGACATCTTATTAATTTAATGGTAACTAATACAATAAGAAAGAACTGCACTAGGCAAATATTGGTGCCAATGAAGGGGGTCAGTCATAGCCATTTTCTGAAGGGTTATTGCTAGGCTGCCATTTACCCGCTCTAGCATTCCATTGGTTGCAGAATGGTAGGGGGTGGAGAATAACTGAGTGGTTCCCATCAGGTCAGCTAAATATTTCACCAGTGTAAGTGGAAATTCTGTCTATTGTTGAAAAGAATGACATTAGGGCACTCATGCTGGGAGATAATCCAATATATAAAAACAAGGCGGTGGCTTTTGCAGAAGCAGTGGGGATTCATACAGCTTTGATCCACTTAGATAGATGGTCCATGGCTAGTAGGCGAAAGCAATGTCCATTAGAGGCTCAAGGAAGATGTCCCACAACATCAATGCTAATAGTATGGAATGGTTCACAGGGTAAATCACTGGATGTTGAGAGCGGGGATTAGATTTGGTTTGGCTTTTACATACCAGAAAGGACTCCAATACATCCTGGATATAAACAAGCATTTTCTTTAATAACATTTAGCTTTAAGCCATTGGTAGGGTTTCCATCTTCCCCAGGGCCAACTTGCCAATGTGCCTTTTATATATTAGAACGAGCTGATGGTCTTACATAAGGCACCCATTGTTAAGACACCAGTTTGCACACTTGACCATTCTAGACTTGGATTTTTGCAGATCTTTTTGCCAATTCTTTTTGGAGGGTCAGGGATTTGCCCTTCATAACTGTGGTTGGGTTAGGAGGTTGTAGAGTTGATCCTATTCTGGGTCAGTTATAGTTAAGATGGGAAGCTGAGATAGGCAATCCGCATTTTGATGGATTGGCTCAGGGTGGTGGATAATGGAAAAGTCGTAATGTTGAAGTTTTAACGCCCACTGGGCTAACATTCCATTGGGGTCCTTCATTTGCTGTAGCCATCACAGGGAAGCATGGTTGGTGATCATAGTGAAATGTTTCCCGTATAGATAAGGTCAGAAATTCTTAATAGCCAATAATAACGCCAAGCATTTTCATTCTCTAACACTATAATTACATTAATCTTTAGATAAGGTCTTTCTGTAGTAGGCGATGTGATGGTCCACTAAGTTCTCATCATGCTGAGATAGTAAAGGCTCTGATGGCAATATCAATATCATAAGTAAAGGAGGGGAAGGGTTTAACAAAATTGTGATGAATAAGTGCTGGAGAGTTGGAGAGAGAGACGCATAGAAGTCAAAGTCCTATTGTTACTCTTCTTTCCCCTGAAAGGGTTTTCCTTTCTTCAGTAGATACACTAGATGCTCGGAAGTGTCTGCAAACTGGTGGATAAATTGGTGGTAATAGCCCAACATTCCTAGGAAAACTTGTACATCTTGTATGGATTTAGGGGAGTCATCTTAGCAATAGCCAAGACCTTATTATCCATTGGGGATATTCCGGCTTTATTGACCTTGTGAACTAAAAAACCATTTTACTCTGGAAGAAAGAGCATTTTGACGCTTTAATTCAAATGACTATTGCCATAACCGCTGAAAGACTTGCCTGGGGTGATTTAGATGTTCAGTAAAGGTTAAAAAAAGGTAAAATCATCAAAATCAATTAGTACGCAAGAGCTTTTTAAATCACCTAAAAGTCCATCCATAGCGCGTTAGAAGGTAGCAGGGGCATTACACAACCTTGAAGCATTTGAGTGGGCTCAAATTGTCCTTCACTTGTGATGAGAGTGCATTTTACCCAATCTTCTGGTGACAAATCTACTTACCAGTATCCACTGGCGAGATCCATAACTGAGACGTAGTGGGACCCTTAAATTAAATGCAGAGTCGTCTATATGCAGCAGGTGGTAACTATCTTTGCAAGTGATAGAGTTGAGGCAGAAATAATCCATAGCAACCCGGTGATCACCATCACTTTTCTAAATTAATAAGAGGGGGAAGCCCATATACTTTTATAAAGCACAAGTAACCTAGCTTTCAATAGTTGTTGTAGCTCTAAGGCCACTTGAGATTCCTTAACTTTGGCTTTTTGATATGGTCAGAATTTAAATAGAGGGTGATCTTTGTTTTGATTTGATGAATTACCCTGGACATTTTACATAGTTAATTTGGTACCAAGAAAAAATTTCGTCATATTTCTTGAAAAGGTCTTTGACATCCTGGCATTTGTTTGGGGTAAGATTACCCCTAATCCTACTGTCAATCAAAGCTATGGTTGGTGGGGGATCAGAATCTAAATCCTGTGGCGAGCCAAAACAAATTACATCCTCAATATCCTTAATGGTACATAATTTTACATAAGCAATAGGGGCATGCTGAGGGACTTGGATAGTTTTAGCGGTTAAATTCCCTAATAGAATAGAAATATAGATTTCCTGTAGGCATGATCCAAAATCCCCCAGACAGGTCAAAGATTCCTTGATGGAAGGGTTAGGGTGTCCACTAAGCTCCCAAATTTGTTCAGGAGGGGTAAGAATCTGAATCCTTGTATCTACAATAACTTGTGAGCCCAGGTATTGTAATAAAATGAGAAGTATACAGTGGGATCCCCTCTTTGGCATCCACAGCCTCTAGGATAACTTAGTCTTTTCCCTTAAGACTTTATACTCAATTTTGAAAATGGAGGATGGATATTCAAGGAGGCATGTCCATTTTTTGGGAGCTCCTTTATTCTTAACAGGGAGGTAAAATATTAATGGAATCTGATACCCTGTTAGGGATAGGTATTTTTCTTTGTAATTAATGATGCAGTTAAACTCCCACATCAGTTGGACCCCTATAAGCAACTGGTAGTTATCATTTTATAGTGCAACGACAGGGGCGGTAATTAATAACTTCCCAAAAACGAAGGGGTAAAAATATTAGGCTTCTATTGCCTTATTAAACTGGCTACCTGCCATCCCATATTCAGGATCATTAATCAAGTCTGGAGCCATTTTTATCTTTGTGGATAAGCTGGGAGAAAATAATGATAATGGAGAACCAATGTCAATTATTACCATGACTTTAACCTGATGGATTAATACTTACACTCAAACCACCAATGATCAAAATTTGGAATTAATACCTAATAGACTGCCATTAGGGATTTGCAGTGAAGCAAGCGGAGGATTCTGGTGTTGCAAGATCAGGTTTGTATAATGCGTTTAAAAGTTTTTATCTGCTATTGCTTGGCTTTCTTTAGAAGAGCTGACCACCAAAATTTGTTTGAATAACTGACCAACATAGAAGTAAGAAAGCAGGAGTTTTTTATTTCCTTGAATAGACAAAGAGACTTAAATTTCTTATGAGGCAGCTAACACAAAACGACTGAAAGAACTGGGGATACATCTAGAACTAGAACAAGGGTCTTGAAACACTTGTTTTCCGTCTGCATAGGGAGCCTCTTGCCCTATACTGACTAGTCTTTTGCCAACTTATATTGAAGGATTTGGCAATCGGCTACAGTGTGGTTGTTTCTTCTGCATTGAGTGCAGTATAATTTAGTTTTAGGCGAATTGGGAGGTGTAACAGCCAATACTTGGGACTATGGCTTTTTAGTGTTAAAATGAGGTGGCCCAACGTATTTATGTAGTTCAGCTGGAATTTCCAGTATGGCCTCTATAATATGGAGGGGGGGCGTAAAGTCAGACTTCACCGCTTTAGATAAAGTAAAATATTAGGCATATTTTTAAATGCCAAAAATGCAGCGGTGATGGCATTGTATAACGTAAGACAATTCTCTGCAGCCAGATTTTGTTCTTCAGGTAAAATTTTTGGGTGAATTCGCTGATAGTTTTCCCTCAATCAAGGCTGATACCCATAAAGGCTGTTTTTGGTTGGCTAAGGTTAAGTTGCTCACAGATTCCCGAAACAAGGCAGCCTTGGCATCATTCCAATTATGGCAATGCATTAGATGGGAAACCATAATATCCTGAGCCATATGGCTAATACAATTAATCAAGTGTTTAAGCTGTTGATGATCAGTAGATTCCTCCATAGAGCTTTCATAGCAATATGAGAAAAAGAAAAAAACTTCCCTCTCCAGGGACAATTTTTCTTTGAACGAAGGTTTACATGTACCAATTGGGGAGTTGGAAGATGACAACATGAACTGATATGGGTATGGTGCTTTCCCCTAAGGAAGAGGCGGTATCTCAGGAATACGCTTGAGGTTAAAGAATATCTACTTGTCTCCATAGATTTTTAAGCTTGTCAGCTAAAAATCTACTAATTTGTGGGCGGAACTCAGAGCTGATTTTGTGCAACAAGTTGGGTTAATTGGCATAATTCATTTTTTAAAGTGGTATTGGTGGATTGGAGGTTGAGTTGATGTTGTTTGGTGGTGAGCACTCTTTTCTCTAATCCACATACCAAAGCAGGTAGGGTTGCCAAGGTCCTGAAACGTTCATGAATAGGTAAGGAAACTTTGGGAGAGAGGGTTACTCCATCATGAGTAAGTTGGGCTCCTTTACGATGCATCCTAATTGGACATCAAGAATTTTTATATGCTGAATTAATGCCTGGAGGCGTTCATCAGGGATTTTAGGGTCATCAATGGGTCCTGGAGGACCTCTGAGACTAGGGGGTTCCCCATCCTCCATCTTGTCCATCATGACCAGGGGGTTCCTCTTTCATTATCCTGTCTATTACGACCAGGGGGTCCTGTATCACCTTCACATCCATCATAACTGAGAGATCCATGCTCACCAGGCCCTCCTTGAAGCCTGGAGCTATAGATACTATTCTGGACTTCCCTTAATTCGTAGATCATTTCCTCCAAGGTTTAGAGACGTCTATCAATAGAGGCGATAAAGTTATCAACTTTGGAGCACACTTTGCAGGTACAATCTATGACTTGATTATGGATAACAACCTCTAGTTGACTAAAACGAGTTGTGATTTCAATCAAAACGAAACTCATGATTCCTCGATCCAAGTGGGTGAGCACATCTTGTATTAATTTATAAACTGAAAATTTTACAAAATCACAGTTCAGTTTACATTACCAAACTGGGAAGCAGATTGATAGAGTTGGATGCGCTGAAAGTGTATGGTCTCCAATAGCTGCAAGTGGCGGAGTAATTCTTGATGATGGAATCCCGCTACTTGAAGTAAATGGTATAAAGTGGGATGGACAAAGTGATTCAGATAATATTCTGTATGTCCAGCTTGAACCTATTCTATATTGAACAAATGAACTTTGAGCTAAGTTCATCATATGAGCTGGCATGACAAAAGCTTTTCTTCTATTGGCTCAGCCCCCAGGGACTAGGGCCCCAGATAAGAGGAGCTGGAGAGCTTCATAGAAGTCGGATAGTTGTAAGATGTATTGTCTGACAGATGGAGCATGGAGGGCCACTTCTGTAGGATGGGGAAAGAGAATATTGCAGTTGGTCACAGTATTACCAACATTTATGTTGATTGCCCAGTCGCTGAGATATTGCAGTTTCACAATCAGTGGAGTTTTCCAAAACAGAATCGTTATTATCCATTTTTGCTCAAGTTTATTTTTATAATTTTCACCGTGAACTTGGGGTGCAACCTGGCAGAGATAACAAGTTTTGTCAGGATCATAGGTTAATACTAATGGATCTTTTGTTGTAAATTGACCAGTTGACCAAAAGTCTGAGGTTGCGGTATACTTACCTAGGTTTCTTATCTTGGTCAAAAAGTCTTGTTAATCCAGATATCAAGTCTGGTGAGGCAATTCCAAATAGATACAATTTTAATTAAAGTTACAAAAAGCGAGAAAAAGCATAAAGTTTATTAGCTTAATACCAGCTATATAAGGAAAATTGGGGAGGCGTTATGGGGTAAATCTAAGCAGCCAAGCCTAGATCTAATAAATCAAACAGATTGGGGTTTTGTTAAAAGCCCATTTATCTCAGTTGATTTACTTGTGCTTGCCTCATGGCTTGGGTTTGAACCTGAAGTTTAGGTATCTCAGAGGAAGCATGATCTAACTGTGTCATTCAGGGTTGAGCTCCAACTTCAATAATTGTTGACTTTCATCAGAGATTAAATCAAAAGAATTCTGGGCTTTTTGATTGAATAAGTATTGATCTTCAAGTTTTTAATTGTCAAGTTTCATTGGACTTGCCCCAACTGAAGTTTGGGATTTTTGGTCTGATTGGGATCAATTCTCATGATCTGATGCATCCAAAACAGCCATTCAGTTAGGAATCCCAACACCCACCATGGTCAATCTCAGCACTTGAGCAGAGGTTAGGCAAGCGCTTCTTGAAAGATTTGGTTCCAAACATAGTTTGCAGTGACAAAAAAAGGCTTTTATGTGCCTTTAGTCTGCAAGAGGGAGAATCAATCACCTCTTTTGTTGTATGCTTCTAGAATAAAGCACAGCCTCTGTTGCTTGCCCAAATGCTCCCTATTGATGATGCTATTGCAGCAATGTTGCTGGCTTGGAATATCAACCCTCCTTGTCAATGCATCTCTCTTCCACAAAGCGCACTTTAAAAACTGTATGAGATATCAAGGATCCCTATTAGTGGTTGCTGATATCTATGAGCTTGACACTACACAAGAATTTTTGAGACAAGCATCTACGCCAACTGAGTTAGAATCTACTACAGCTGTTTCTCTCTGGAGACATGCTCCTAAGGAATTGTTATCAAAAAAAGCTTCTTCTTCCCATAAGATAGTCTGACGGTAATGGCTGTGATGGGGCAGTGCTCCCCTTCTTCTTCAGTTTAAAACACTCAGTTGGTGAAAGCAGTCGTTCCTTTGCCTTGCCCATCTTCTTCTTCAGAGCGGCCTTCTCAAGTGGTCCCAAAGCCAGCTCCAAAGCCTAAACCCCTTTCTCAGGTGTCAATCGCCCCCACTAACAATGATTTAAATGACCATGTCATAAAGTCTAAACCGCCTGTTTTACAGAAGCAAACATCCATTGAACGACCCATAACTGTTTAAGTTAAAGCATTAACCTCCACGGAGCTATTCCCCTCAATCTCTCATTCAGCTAACTCTATATTAAAATCGGTCTCTATAAGGCATCACAAACCTCCTAAATTGAAGGTTGAAAATAAAGCCGTGACAATTCTAACGCCTCCCCTAAAAGTTAATAAGTTGGAGGAGCAACCCTCTGGGCCTTCATCCCATAAGTGAAGTCCTGAACCTACTCCACCTCCTATGGGCTCAGTAACCTGTATTGATAACCCCTCTGACGATGAGTCTGAAGGGGGTGATGAAGACCTTGGTCATTATGTTTTAGGAGCCCCAGGTGAAGTGGAGATACCTGATCAATTGAACTCAGAGAGTGTGAATTGTGCTATGATCCCTCATCAAACTTATCTTTGGCAAGTGTTTAGGGGTTTTTCAATTATTGACACTGCCAATGACGCTGACCAGCTCATTTCCACATTTCTCCGATCTAACCAGTGTGTTCATACCCTGAAGAATGTCCAGGAGAAATACCCTGAAACTGCCAATCGACTTGCCTCCACTTTACATCTAAAAGAGGTCCTTGCTCTTCCCCCCACCTTGGGTGGTACTTCAATTGAAGGCGGAGTCATCATTAATGGAGTGCGTTTAGAAGCTATCCTTGATACTGGGTCCCCGGTGAACGTTGTGTCAACCAAGCTCATAAAGAATTTAAGATGGCCCCTGACCTCAATTACACTCAAGAGTTTAGAACTGTGGGTCCAAATAACACCCGCGCCATTGGGGAGTACTCACCCTTTCCATTCGTTTTGAGAAGCTTCTCTTGTCAGCTCCATCAGTGGCTTTGACCAATAATACCTATGAATTAATTATTGGAACACTTTATGTTCCAATATGAAGGTGCATTTAATTTGAAGCAGGGCTTTCTCTCCATGCTTAACTATTATGTTCCTTTGATTTTATCTAATGATGAGCTCAATAAAAACTGTTGTGTTTGCACAGTTGAGTATCTTTCCTCCACTTTATCCCTGTGTTACGCCACGGCAGGCAGGCATACAAAAATGTTTCCCTTAAGTGGACGCCCTGGAGGTTATTCCTTTCTATGCTTCTGAAGAGTAATTTTAAATTCTAAGGATGGGTAACAAACGGTAGTTGACATGAAGATTACCATGCAAATCCTACACAACCGCCTACTGCACTTCATTAGCATTGATAGAGTTAGTCCTTTAGAGTACAGATTTTTACCAGGCGTTTTAGACACCGCTTATCATTGGCATATTATAATCTCATGATAGGGAATCTCGCCAAAAAGGATATGGTGGTAAAAAAGCATTATGAGATCGGAAAAATTCTATTGATACCCATTGAGACATCAAGCAAGTCCACTGTAATGGGTCTATGGCTGATATAGGTTTACCCGCCTAACAACCATTATATCATTGCCTACTGTTAATATCTCCGATGAACTTACCCCAGCTTAAAAGGATAAGTCCACACCCTGATTAAGGCCTACAGCGACATTTTCTTCAAATCTGAAAAAGACTATGGGCACATGAAGGGGTGGACGCATACTATTGATGTTGGTGATACTAAACCCAATCGCTCCAAACCTTACCACAAATCAAAAGTTGAGGAGCTACAGATGCGGATGGAGCTCAAACAGCTCCTGGATGCTGGATTGCTGGTGCCATCACAAAGCCCTTGGTCGTCCCCGCTCTTATTAATAATGAAGAAAAATGGAGGTCATCAGGTAATGATGGACTATCACAAATTAAACAACCTCACCAATAAGGATAGTTACCCTATCCATTGCATTGATGACGCTCTGGACCAACTCTCAGGTCCAAGTTCTTTTTGGCCATGGCCTGGCTAGCAGTTATTGGCAAATGGACCTTTCTCCACAAGATTAGGATAAATGTGCTCTTATTTGAAGTAAGGGTCTTTTCCGACCTACCTGACTACCATAAAGATTGTGTAACACGCCCACCAGTTTTTAACAGGAGATGGATCACATTCTCCAGGATGTCAAGCTGAGTTGTGTGATCGTCTATCTTTATGACATCACAGTTTTCTCCAAGACTTTCATTGAACACCTTGCACATCTAAAGGAGGTGTTTCAACGCTTGTGGGCATCTAATATTAAACTAAAGCCCTCCCAATGCAAATTTTTCCAGAAGAAGCTAGATTTCTTTAGACACGGTATCTCACATGATGGAATACAACCTCTACAAGCTAAAGTTGAAGCAATATCCAAAATGCTACGCCAAAACCCTTCGTGACAATCAGGTACTTTTGGGTAAGATGGGGTACTACCATCAATTTATCCCAAAATCCGCCCAGCTCAGCGAGCTCCTTGTCCGCCTCCTGGTTAAGAACACCCCCTTCAATTGGGGTGCTTAATAAAAGGTGCATTTGAGACTCTAAAGGAGCTATTGCAAAAAGGCCAATACTTCGCCACCCTGACTTCAGCAAACCTTTCATGTTGTTCACATATGATTCTGACTACGCTTTTGGAGCTACATTGGCTAAATTAATGAGCATGGGGTCGATCATCCCATGACTTACTTTATAAGCAATTCTGTCAAAAGCTGAGCATAACTACAGCTTCATGGAGAAGGAGTGATTGATTGTCCTTCTTGCTATAAACACTATCGCCTATTCCTATATGGAACTCCCTTCAAATTGATCACATACTAAGCCTCTTTATAGTGGTTGCATATTATAAAGGACATGACAGATAAGTTGGCTCGCTGGGCTCTAAAGCTCCAGCATTATGATATGACTATTGAGCATCAGGCAGGAACGCGCCACATAAATGTAGATGGGTTAACATGGCTATCAATCCTTCACTTAGACAATAGTGAAGATGAGAGGCTACATGATCTCCTCATGACTCCATATGAAAGGGCTGATGAAGATGAAGACATACAAAAAAATCTGGCATACCTTTCCGCAACACTAAGGTGGAAAATGGAAGCTATATAATAAAGTAGGAGTAAATTGAGGCCCTATATCCAGCCGCCAGACCGATTTTTTGTCATCTTGGAGTTTCACACTATCATCATGCATGGCGGAGTATGCAAAGAATATGAGTGGGTGAAAGAGCGGTACTACTGGAAGGCATCTTACAAACCATAACCAAAAGTCTTGGATGCATGCCTGACCCATAAAAAACAATCCAGCTTTAAGGCCAAATATCATTATCAACCTATGACGCCTCAACAACCCTTCCACGCCATAAGTTTAGATGTGGTAGGTCCTATCCCTCAGACCGCAGGTGGCAATCGCTATATCTTAGCTGGTATTGATCATTATACTAAATGGGTTGAAGCTATAGTTCACCCTACTCAGACTGCTAAAGCCATCGCCACCTTATTACACTAATATATTATTACCTGGCATGATCGCCCCCAGGCCCTCTTATGCAATAGTGGAAAAAATTACCTCAATAGTTGTGAAGCTCCTTACCACCTCCATGGGAGCGCAACAACTCTTCTCGGCCCCTTATAACCCTTCCACAAATGGTGCTGTAGAGAGAGTAAATAGAACCCAAGACTCAATACTCTCCAAAATGGCCAATTTAGACCCTCTCTACTGGAATCTTTACTTACCCAGTGCCCTTACGGCCTACCAAATTAGTTACCATTGCATCCTAAAGATGTCATCTTTCCATGTGTTGGATGGTTGTGAAACTGGGGTACAAGATCTGCTAGAAAAAGAAGTTTTCATTGACAGAACTGACCCAGAGAAAGCCACGAAGAAGTTAGCCACACATTATCCAACTACTAGTGGAAGCTATGACTAACTTGGCCAAAAAGGTCACAAAATAAGGTGAAGCAGCTGATGTGCTTCAATTCTACTCCCTTCATTCTAAACAGCTGTCTTGGTATTGTGCTATCATACCTGCATCACTCCTAGAAGTGAGAAGCTCAGTTCTATCTCGGAAGGGCCATTTTCAGTCACATACAAGTGAGAGGATGAGTACTTTATCAAATTTCTCGCTTCTGGAGCCAACATAAACTAAGGCCATGGCCTGTTTTATGCTCTTGTTTTACCCCCAACGCTCTTGAAGAGAATAACGCCAGATAATTACAAGTCTGATATATTGATAAGAGTGGTTCAGAGGAAAATGATAAAAATATTAGCCAAAAGATCCTGGTCAATTCCCGGTGGAATTCTGCAAATTGGGGCAACACTTCATAAAATGATTGGGCAAACAAATTGAGTTTGGGCGGTTGGATTGCACTGAACTGTTGGCCAAATTTAGAGAGTTCATAAGAGGCTTCTCCCCCAGCCTCATCTAGTTTAGTACAGGTTACACTGCCAGAACCAGCCCCTTTTTATAAGGTTGGAAGGGGTCCACCAAGTGAAAATAAATTTCCAGCCCATTATTGGGTCAAATTCATAAAAGTATTACCTCAAGTACTAGTCCTTCCTGCTCCAAAACCTTAATTGGCCATTCCGCCCAAATGAGGCTAGGTCATGAAATCTGATATGTTGATGACTCATATTACCTAATTCAGTCTTTACTAAGCTATCCAAACTTAGAGCTTTGACAGGTTTAAATATTACTAATGACTTTATTAAGTGAGTTATCTTATTAATACCTGCGTAGCGCCTAATAAAGTCTATAAAATTAAAATTTTTTAGTATTTATTAGTTTACTACTATTTTCATATCAGTGGTACGAAAAAGCCCCTAAATTACATTGTGGTTTCTAGGTAAAAGCACCAGCGAGTCTTTTCCAAGCCAAAAACCCAACAGAGGGCTTCATAAATGTCAAAATGCATTGATTCCCAGGAGTAGTGTTGTTTCAGCCGTTTATATGTTTTATTGAATATCTATGGCCTGTGGCCTTGTGGGTGTCAATGATCATATCCATCCGCTTAGTTTTTCTGTGTATGATGTACTTGCGGCCATCTATTTGTTTGAAAAGCCTTCCTTCTTTGATGGTGGTGTTCTTCATTAGTCAGTACAGAGCACGTTGCACTTCTTTTGGATCATTGTGATATTTCTGGTTCATCATATCATAGAGGATGCTTGTCATGTTGTGGTCAATGCAACAGTAGGAATCCTATACTTACATTCCGTTCTGATGATTCACACCAGGCTGGCGTTGGATCATGAAGTCATAAACCTGTAACTTCATCGCCCAGAGAGCTAAGCGTCCCTCAAGCTCTTTGAGATTCATCACCCAACATAGCAAGGAGTGGTCAGCTACCACCTTGAAGTGTATTCCGTGGATATAAACCTAAATTGCTTGCAGGCGTAGAAACAGCCAAACAGTTCTTTTTGGTAATGATGTTCTACTCATGTATGTCTAGTGTCCGGCTACATTATGCTATTGGGTGTTTCACTCCTTCATCTTTGCATAGGTACAGCACCGCCCCTATTGCAGTGAGGTAGGCGTACATCTGAATTATGAACATATTATCAAAATTTGGGTACATAAGCACTGGCGCCATGGCAAGGCAAGTGAGAAGTTGATCAACATCCATCTAACAATCATGCATCCATTCAAAGGGAGTTCCAGCATTCAAAAATTATTTAGCGGTTCTATTAGTTTACTAAAATTCTTTGTGAAAAGCTAATAGTAATTTACCAAACAAAGGAACACCATGATATCATTTATTGGTAGAGGTCCTCATCTTCTCAATCGCATCTATTTTGGCTGGTTGGGGTCGCAGACCCTCCTTGTCAATAATAAAACCCAGTTTTGAGTTGATCTCAGAAGAAGTTAAATTAGTTTGTATTGACTTTCAGGTTGGTGGCATAGACATAGTGGAATAATTCCTCCAGGTACTGTAAGTCTATTGAACATACTTGAGAAGATGTTTATGTCATCCAAATAAACAAAACACAAGAAGTTTTCAAGCCCTCAACTTTACTGACTATAACCCTATGGAACGTGGTGATGGCGTTACATAACCCTTGTGGCATAAACGTTGGTTTAACAGACCTCTGGGTGTTATTATGGAGCAATTTTCTTGTTATACAAGGCTTCTCTATCTGTAAGTGACAAGAAATTAGATCCATTGCCAAGAAGCATTTTCTCATCTAAATCAATTGAGCGCACTATCTATTCTTGAGAGGGTAATAGTCCTTCTTCATTATGTAGTTATATCACCAGTGGTCAATTACCACTCAATTAGATCTGTGTATTTCTTTACAATTTAAACAGGAGTTGCTCACAGACTTTTAGATGGGACCAGCATTCATTTCTGGACTAGCTGGTTGATCTCCTCATGGCTAACCTCACCCGCTGCCCTAGACCAGCAGATGGGATGTAGGCATATTAGCAGATGGCTTCCAGTGTTGATATGATATAATAACTCATTTGGAACAACCCAAATCAAAGTCCTTTATTGCAAAAGTTTGTCTATATTTCTTAAATAAGGCCATCACTTAATCCTTCACTGCTTCTGTTAGCCCAACAAGGGATTCACGTGGTATGAATGAGCAGACGGCCTCACAATTTTCCTCTTCCAGTCAAAACTCTTCTAAAACACCAAATTTGTAAACATCTTTCAGTAATTACATCAGCAGAATATGAAAGACAAGTGATATTTTGGTGCAATCTCAACTGGACTGGGTACCAATAGAGGTTAGCTAATATTATGCTAATCTCTCCATAGTTTGGTAGAACAAGCCCTGGTGCTACCTTTGGCTCTCAATGCAAGCATTTGAAAGGCAAAATACTTCACCATACATACCTGGAGGAATCTCAAGGTCAATGTTTGTTCATTATGACTTGGTGGCCCACAAAATTGTCACAATCCCACCAGCCCTCAAAGGAATGCCTTCTGATTTAGAAATTTGGTGTGGCAGATACTAGATGCAACCGCACTCTTTTTGGTATTGGATTGGTACAATCCCATCTTTAAAGTTTAGTTTTACAAACACTGGATACTGCTTTCAACTTTTTAGTCCTCTCGCTTATAATATAGAAAAAAGTTTTGTCTGTGATTCGTTGGATTTTTTTATAGATTCAGTTTTGACTGTACATCCTTGGGAAGGAGGATTTGAGAGGATATCTTGATGGGTGTTTAGAGAATGATCATGGGAGCTTTTTCATATTATGATCTGGATCTTAGCAGTAGTGCACTGTAGGCTCCTAGTGAGGTGGTCAAATTGGGTTACCATTTTATACCCCTTAAAGTGGAGAGTAATCGGTGAAAAACCCAAGTTTTGGACTAGTTTTGTGGTTATAATATCAATAGGGGTCCCGTTATCTACTATAGCCTAAACCTGGATCTTGCCACACTAATGTCAACATATATGCACTCAGAATAGTAATAATCAAAAATATTTATTTAGATGTACGTCAAGCTTGTTGGCCTGACCTAAGTAGAACTGTATTCATTGCAGAGAAAGGTGCTAGTCTTCTATAACTCTACAAGTGGAATAGCCAAATAAGCCTTCTAATTTATGCATGTTGCTAGAAGTGACCAGCAAGTTATACTGCTCAAACTGTTGTGCATAGGGCTTGTATACTACTTCATTGACCTAGAATATAGTGTCTCCTCAGAGGGAGTGGGTAGTAATTTCTAGGACATTATTGGCAATGACAAAGGAGGATTTAAGGTGTTAAAATTGGAATTAGGTATATGTTGGAATTTGGCAGAATTATAATATCCCGTATCTACTCCGCCCTACCTTTTCCCCAGCTATTCAGTTTCTCTGCCAAACGTGATGTACTTTAAGCTTGAGACCATTGAAGTGACACTAGTTGGCGTAGTGACATTTATCCTGCATTGATAGCATGTGATATGATGAATGTCAGTTAAACTGGGTCTGACAATAATGGATGGCTTTATTCAAAATTCTGCTGAAAGGCATAGCCTGATTCTCTCATTTATTGTGGAAACCTTTTTTAGGAACATCAAAGGTCACAGTGTTAAGATTCATCCATGATGACCAAATTTACTCCAGCTCAAGATTTGATATCTCAGACTAATAATATTGTAAAATCTACGTCATTGATATAGTTCTAGGTTGGACCAACATCCGCCCTTCAGAGTTATCAATCTTTTTTGAAGGATGATGTTAAGATATCTGATGAGGCAAAAATCAAATAAGAGGATCGGACTCATCAAATAAGAATATTATAAAATCTAGCCAGCATAAGTATGGCCTTGATAATCAGCAATATTGGTCATCTATTAGGAAAGATTTCTCCTTTAGGTGCACCTCAAAAATCCTCACGCATACCTACTAAATTTTACTATAAATATCCCTCATTTCTAACTGATAAACTACCTCGATTTTTGTCTTGAACTGCATAATTTTGGTCTCTTTTTTTAGTACTAGATGGTCCCATAATTTTGGTCTCTTTTCATACAGGATTCTGTATTTCCGATTGGAATCAACTATAGTAACAGAACTAATAACTTCATTGCAATTGAGTCAATCTTTGCTAGAGCCACGGAACTAATAATTTTGTAGCCTTTGTAGCACCTGCTTATCATAATTTCTCACAAAATTCCAATACTGGTGCTCCCTGCCAGGTCTGCTTCTGAGGCTACCTGGTGAAAATATACTTTTACAACCATGAATATGTCTTTTGAAGAAAGCCCCTCTTCTGAGGAATCAATGTGTATTACCCAATGGGTACACTCCACCAGGCAAGAGATGCTTTTTATTGCTACCAATAATCTACAATTTCAAGCTTCATTGGACTTGGCCATCGAGGGCCCTGACCATCTAATTATCAGATTCAAACCACAAATGTTGAAGAAACCATCAAAAGCTTGATGAGGGGGCTATTCAGCCTGGTGCTCACCCTAATTGTACCTGAGCATCTAAAGTTGCTGACAACGTGATGAAACTTTATAACTGAGCGATGTTACAGCCACCAAAGTTGGTTTGTCTAGAAAGGAGCAGTATCCCAGGCATTACGTACATCCTGCTATTCACCATTTACTCCAGGTTTAGAGGTTGCATCATCTCGAAATCCAGCGCCAGTTGACTCTAGCGCAACAATTTTACTCTCAGCTATCTTCATTTTATTAAACGTAATACAACTTTGGAAGTGATGATCAGGAGGCAATTCTTAATAATAAAAGAGAAATCAACAATATTCATAACCAGTTGGTGAGAATTGATATTGGGGTTGTGGGATACATTGGCCAAGAAGTATCTCATCAAGTTAGCAATGCCACTAACCCTATCTACCATCAGATTACCTCCCTGGAAGAGGAGATTAAGAGACAACTGGATCAGTTGTGGGCTGACCATGAAAAGATTTTGGGGAGCTTAATGGGTTAACCCAACATCTTGTCCAAGTAGTGGGTAATATTAGAGAAGGTGAACCTGGCCCTGTTAGTCCTCCTGGACCACCGGGACCACCTAGCTCCCCATTGTAACCCTGGGACCTCCTGGTGAACGTGGTCCCCCTGGTCCAGTGGGTCAACAAGGCCCGCCAGGACCATCAGGTAGAGATGGGGCGCAAGGACCCCTGGGACCTCCTGGTCCCCCCTGGCTCCTCGCTTCCAACATCCAATTGTGAACCTTTGATGCTCCTAGTATCTTAAGTACAAGCATTAGAAACACAAATCCAAACCACCACTCAAGGGTTTCTTTGTCCCTAGAAAGCCTCCCAAATGACCCAGATTACTCATTAACCAACCTGTTGGAGGGCATGAATAATGCCCATCGCCTATGTGATGCTAATCAAAATACACAAGAAACCCAGTTTGCAAGGCTAAGTGCTTCTGTTGAACAGTTATCTGCTCAGTGCAGACTAATTGAAAACAAGCAGGTTGAAATGATCACTGAAATTTCAAACTTGAATCTACAACCTGCAAATAATTATCTTGCTCAATAAGTTCATAATTTACAAGAGGACCTCAATCATCTAAGGCAACAAGTTTACCGAATCCCCTTTCAAGTTCATATCCCTGAATCAGAACCCTCCGAAGCTGAGTCAGTCTTGGTATCAGGTGTACATGTTTTGAGCAACGAACCTACTAACTATAAAACTACCTTTAAGGACAAAATTGATCTGGGCGAAGGTAGCATCCATTAATTCCTCTTTGTCTATGAGCGTGCTATGGATGGGGCATCTGGTCAACAGAAGGTCTGGCATATCACCTCCTTCCTAAGCCAGTTTTCACAAGAAATCATGGTACCTCACTTGAAGGTTTTAGATACTTGGGCTCAAGTGAAGACCGCCCTTATTAAGGAATTAAGGAGTGATCAAATCCTCTCAAGCCAAATGCAAGCCTTTATGAGTATTCAAAGCAAATGGGGAGAGTCCATACAAGATTTTGCTAAAAGATTCTACCATGAAGCCCAAACTCTTGCCACTTGTGACTGGATTAAAGTAGCTGATGCTATATCAGCTGTAATGAGTGCATTCGCTTCTCGCACTCAATTACTACTACATTTGAAATCACTTAAGAGAAATTTCCAATTTATTATCGACATCAAAGAAACACTAATGAAGATTTCCAATCATGTGGTACACCCAACCTCCACAAATAACCCCCATTCTTATATCCATGCGATGCCACCTAAGCCCAAGTCTAAACCAAAGAAGGAGCCATGCTCTTATTGTGGACTCGTGAGTCATGTGGCTTTTCAATGTTGGAAAAAGCAAGTGGAGGAGTCGAAAAAGAGGAGTCAGCATAGGGCAAGAAGCACCCTGTGCTGACTTACCTCCTATGTCTCCATCAAAATTTTTTACCCCATTTATTAATTGTTATGTGATCTCAGCTCCTGGTGAGCTTGATGTTCCTGATGAATTATCCAACAAAGATACTCTTTCTACTTATGCTTATATTTGTTATTCTTCTAACTCATTTCAATTGATTAATCCCTCAGTGTTTTCAATCACAAACTTTAGCACTGATGCAATTCTGGTGGAAGACATTGTGCATAAGGTGAAAATTTTGCCTATTATTGATTCAGTATCGCCCATCAATGTAATCTCGTCCAGGCTTATGAAAAAGATCAAATTGGCGCTCAACTTGAACCATTCCCAAGACTACGGAACAGTTGGTCCTTCCTACAAACAGTCTATAGGAGCTTACTCCTCTCTTCTAATGCACTTTGAAAAATGGCTGCGTCAGCTCCTGAAGTAGTATTGGATAACAACTGCTATGACTTGCTCTTGGGAACTAAGTTTCTCATAGATTTTGATGCAATAATCAGCCTTAAAGATAGTTACCTTTCTTTAATTGTGTACTGAGTACCCTTAATTCTACAGGATGTCACCAATAACAAAGGCAAACTCAAACGACGTGTTTGCTTGTTGGAGCATCCCACTTCTATCTCTCCTTTAAAATACCAAATCTTGGGACCACAAACTATATTTTCACCTCCATTAGCTTATGCCTTTGAGTGTATGCCATTATATTTTAACTCTCCAATTACCATTCCCCCAAAAAACAATTCATTGTTGATACTGGAGTACAAGTATTTGTACCCACTGACCATGTGTTAGAGATCTTCGGTAACCAAAATCCCTCTCATTTGGAGGCCTTACCCTGCCCAGGTATCCTTGATCCTGCCTATGATGGGACTGTTTCAAATCTACTGGTTGATATCACTTTCCGACCTATGCAATTGAATCGCATTACTCCTATCACCTATGTGTGTCCAACTCCTGTGAGTGAAATCTTATCCATTTCAGGATGTGGAGATCTATGTGAATTAGGGCTAGAAGACCCCCCTATTGTTGCTAGAATTGATGTCAAATTTGGGGATTCTCTAACTCTAGAACAACAACTTGAAGCTGAGGCTCTGATTGAGGATATGCAGATATATTTTCCTAAGGTTCCTTAGATTTTGGACTAATAAAAGAAGTTTAGCATCAGGTGAAAACTGGTGATACTACCCCTATTTGAGCTCAACCATATTGTAAATCTAAAGTGGAATTGGCTCAAGTCTCATTGGAACTCAAACAACCTTTTGAGGCAGGGCTGTTAACGCCTTCTAAAAAACCATGTGCTTCTCTTTTATTACTCATTCAAAAAAGGATGGGGGCCATAGAGTGGTTATGGACTATCGTTGGCTCAATGGTGTTACACAAAAGGATTCTTATCCTCTACCTTGCATCGATGATTCTTTGAGATTATTGTCTGTGGCACAATACTTCTAAGCAATGGACCTTGTGAGTGGCTATTGGAAAATTGACCTAGCTCCAGAAGATTGTCAAAAATGTGCTTTAATTTCTAGTGAGGGGTTATTTGAGCCCTTTGTATGCCTCAGGAACTTTGTAATGCCCCTGCCACTTTTCAACAAGCCATGTATGGCTTGTTTGGAGATTTGAAACTTTCTTGCGTTTTGGTATTTAGACGTTGTTACTGTGTTTTCTCACACCTTTAATGAGCATTTACTCATTTAAAAAAAGTTTTTGGTTGGATGCGTCATGCTTCTCTTAAGCTAAAACCATCCAAGTGTGCCTTTTTAAGACTGAGATGAATTCCTAGGCCATAAGTTTAATCGTGAGGAGATTTTACCCTTATCTAATATGATACAAGCTATTTTGGACATGCATGTTCCTAAATGTTTGCGCGATATTCAAGTGCTCTTAGAAATGGTTGGTTATTACCAACAATTTATCCCTCATTTTGCGGAAATTTCAGAGCCTTTAGTTTACCTTTTGCATAAGTAGGTTCCTTTTTATGGGAAGAATTGCAGCAGCAAGTTTTTGATCTGTTGTGCCAAGCTTTAATGAGTGCCCCAGTCTTAGACCATCCTAACTTTTCCATACTTTTTATACTATTTACTGATGCCAGTGATATTGCTATTGGAGACATTTGGCTCAACATGATGCTAACTTAGTAGATCATCCCATTGCATATTATAGTAAAAAACTTTCTAAGGCTGAACGCAAGTATAGAGTTACTGAGAGAGAAGGCCTTGCAATTTATCCGCCATAAATCATTTCCGTCCTTACCTCTATGGCAAGCATTTCATCATTGTCACGGATAACGCTTCCCTGAAGTGGTTGCAACAAATGAAGGATCCTGATGGGCGCTTAGCTAGATGGGCGTTAAAGCTTCAAAATTTTGAATCTACTAAACAACATCGCGCTAGCGCTATTCATCAAAATGTTAGTAGACTTTCTCAATTGCATATCCTAACTTTATTTTCTGTTGAAGAGGATCGCATTTATGACTTAATTGGTAGACCTGAACTCTGGTACCGGGAATCTAAGGATGTTATCTCAAAGTTACAATCCTTAACAGAAGATACTCAGGTTAAAGAAGTACATTATATAAAAAATTGGGCTCTAAATTGTTGCCCTTTCTTTACCCTCTGCGAGGACTGATACTATTATGGAGGCCCATCAAACCGTAGGTCATTGAGCTGTTGCTAAGATCCTACAGTGGTTAAAAACTCATTGTTACTGGGATAACATGCTGGAATCTATACACGATGTGTTGCTAACTTGTCTCACTTGCCAACAACAACGTGGTGGAAATCCAAAGTTTAAACACAAAATTGTGGGCCCTTCCAAACCTTTCTCTACTATGAGTACCGATGTGGTGGGTCCTATCCCTACTGCCACTTATGGGCATCGCTATATTCTGTTAGCTATCAACCATTTTACTAAATGGATTTAAGCTATCTCTGTTTCCACGGTTACCACAAAGGCTATGGCGTCCTTTCTTTTCAAGCAAGTTTTCACTAGGCATGGTACCCAGAAGTCCTGTTATTGGATAATGGGACCAACTTCATTTATCAGGTGGTATCCAAACTTATTAAATTAATGGGTACTTATCAATTATTCACATCCCCATATAATCCTTCTACTAATGGTGCCATTGAACGAGCAAATGGTACCCTAGTAGCCATTCTTCAAAAGATGGCTTCTATTGCCCTAGTAGATGTAACCTCTACTTTCCTAGTGCGATGTTGCCTATAGAGTTAGCCCATCATATTTTTGGATGTCTCCTTTTAAAGCTTTATTTGGTCGGAAATTAACCTCCCCTCAAGTGTACAACCTATACTTGCAGAAGCTATCCTGCAAACTACTGATTTAGCTATTATGAGACTAGTTGATCAAATCATTCAACTACAAGCTTTAGCTTTAAGTTCCCTTGCTGCTAACACCTTAAAGAAGGGAACAAGAACCAACGCTAGTAGACCTACGCTACCAGTATATCAAGTCAAGGATCTTTTACTCTTCTATCACCATAGGCTGGGAGGAAGGATTCACAAACTTGACACCTTATGGGCTGGTCATTACCGCATTATTTATCATAGGGTTATTGAATACTCCATTGCAGCTGTTGATACTGGTATTGCTATCAATTGAGTGCATAGTAGATTTCTTTTTAAGTATGTGCCCCCTAGGCAAGATCTTGAGGGGGGCATTGTTGGGGATTCAACTACAATGACCAAAATTACTCAAGATCGAGATTCAATATCTCAGTCTAATGAGATTGCAAAATCTATGTTGAAGATATCCGATTCTAGGATAGATCAACAATCAACCCTTCAGAGTTATCAACTTTCACTGAAGGATGATGCTAAGCTATCTGGTGAGACAGAAAATCATATAAGAAGATCAGTCTCATCAAATAGAAATCTTATCAAATCTGGTCATCATAAGTATGGTATTAATAATCAGCAATATTGGTCATCTAATAGGAAAGTTCTTCCCTTAGGTGCACCTCAAAAATACTCACGCATACCTACTAAATTTATCTCTATATATATCCTCATTTCTGACTGATAAACTACCTCGATTTTTGTCTTGAAAAGCACAAATATGGTCTCTTTTCATACAGGATTCTGTATTTCCGATTGGAATCAACTATAGTAACAGAACTAATAACTTAATTGCAATTAAGTCAATCTTTTCTAGAGCCACGAAATTAATAATTTCTTAGCCTTTGTAGCACCTGCTTATCATAATTTCTCACGAAATTCTAATACACAGCGCAGCAGAAAAGTAATTTACCATATGTAATATGCTATATCTAATGTTCAAACTGGGAAGTATAACTCAGTACAGCTCTATATATGTTCACAGGCATTCTGCAGGACGATCTTTGCTTCATAGTTGTTCAGAACCTTTGCGCCATATAACACTTGGGTCTCTAGGTAGAAGCTATTGGTGAATTCAAGGAGCTGTTCATTCTTTTTAAAAGTGATGCTGAATAGCGGCTTTTCTGGCTGTCATCATTTCCACCCCACCAAATTCTTTTATAATAATGATCTTTGCATTTTAGTAAGACATTTCAACTTTGCTGCACTTAGGCATAACCAGCTCCTGACTCTTCAGGTCCAGCGATTGCATGAGAGTCACCAGTTTAGCTTTGTTTATTGAGCCGTCCATTTAACCTCACATAAAAAAAGGAAGTTGTGTATGTTTCCCTCTTGTTAAACTTTGGCAGATCGAGTAGTTGGCTCTGAAACCACCAGCATCCTCAGATGCTTGACCGAGACTTTGCAGCGCAGTTGGTAGGTTAGCCTCACTGGTCCTTAAGCCAAAATTCAGGTGGCTTGAGGAGGATGGACCAGCGGTAGGTGAAGGGTGAATGGGTGTTTCATTACATCTGGCAGGAATAGAGGAACAGTGCAAGGGGGAGTATATGGATTAGCCATTTGAGTGGTTATTGGGTGTGAGTATAGAATTCCGAACTGCCAGAATATTTCTCTTTGAGGACGCTCCATCACTTACAGATTTGGAGTCATTGTGTTAGATTCCTGTGCATCAGTTAACAAATCATTTAATTTCTGGGCGGGAGGACCTCAGTAGCATTAACAGATTTCGCCTCTAATCTATTATAGGAACTGCACTAGTTTGTCAGAAGGATATTGATGCTTGGCCTGCAAGGACTGTTCAAGCTCTTTTACTTTTTAATTCTGTTGTGGAGAGTCAGAATTTCGTAGCAGTTTTCTTCTCCTAGAGGCATGTGCTCCTCAGGCCCTGGTATTTAATTACCTCATATGTATCTGGAATACTCCTAACGTTGAGCATAATATTGTTTGGTGTTAGTAGGAAGCTCACTAAGTTAGCTGATTTTTTATGGCTGAAATGGATGCTATTTTTGAGAACAAAGTGCTAATGCCAATAATTGACCACTACTACTGCAAGGTTGGTGTATTGTCATTCCAGCTCTTCCACTAGCTGCTATATGGTTTGACCAGACTTGGCGTGAGCCTCTCAATTAGCAGCTTCTTCCATGACATGCCATTCCACCTCGGCCTTTAGATAGTCTTCAACCTGGATGCAGTGGTGGGTCATGTCAGATATCCATTTAGAAGATGCCCACGCTTATCTATCATCTCGCTAATGATGCAGTCTAGATTAGCATAAGTCAGTCCATTAGTTTGTCCACACACTATGAACTTTACCAGTATATTATTGGGTGAAAAAATGACCTCGTGGATTTTTTTGAAAGGTACCTTTCAGTCAATTAACTAGAAGTTGGTTGTCCTGACATTGAGCATCTGTAAACTCAGCCAAAATGCCGATCTTGATGTGTTTCCAGGCAATGATGCGCATAGCTTGGTGGATTAAAGAGCGTATAATGCATGATCATTTAACAATTTGCACTTAGGTTAAAGAGCTTTTTGACCAAGGAGGACATCAATTTCACCAGAATAAATAATAAGTTCATATAGAGAGTGTCCTGGTTTTTATAAGTTTAAAATCATCCCCAAATGTGCTTTGTTGAGGGCTTCAGCGTGGAGATAGTATCCATGGAGGAGCCATTCCATAACTTTTTTGATGTGGTTGAGGATATATTGTTCATTCTGTTACTGAATGAAAGGCCAGAGGACTTATGAGTAAGAGCTCTATGGCAGTAGAATCAGTTTATCATTCTGACTGCTAAGTTGGAAGTGGTTATGAGGAGGCTCTCACGTCCATAGTTTGGGGAGGATACTTGTCCCTAAAACCCATTGGCAAAGCGATTGGGATTGTGAATAATGGTGTTGTGTTATTTTGGGTTGATCTATGGTGTCGTTGAAAGTGCCCCATGTAGTGAGCACCAGATGTTGCAAAACTAGACTTCAGCTGGCAAAGTAAGTATAGCTAAGTTTGCACTCAATCAAGTACAACTGTGCGAAAACAGTGTACTCCAAACAAATGTTACTCATAAAAATGTAAAATAAAAAACTATTATAAGTAAATTCCTAAAATTTACTATAATCATAGTAGGTACTGCCAGCCTGAAGATCTGTCAATACTGTGATTCTTCAGAAGGTGCATTGCCGCGTATATCCTCTTCATGCTGGCTCACCCCTTTATCTACCTGGACTCCAGGTCAGCCAACTTACTCCCCAGTCCCCAACCCTTCTATAGTCTCCTCCTTATGGTCTACTAATGTTGGTGGGATAATCAGTCTAAAACATAGCAACTTTGTATAAGGCAGGCATGTCTTGGTATAATTAGCAATGCTTGTTTATACTTGACTGAATAGATCATCAATTGAGGAAACTAAACTGGTTTGAGTGACTGGGTGAGAGAATAAGTGCCAATACTCCAAAACAGGATCTTACAAAAATTTATATATTCAAAGGCTTAATATTGGGTCAAGAAAAAAAGGTTATTGACCTATCTTTCAGTTGATTGTGATCAATTTCTACAAATAATATAATTAGTGGGCAGGGATGAAGGCGAGGTCTATAGGGCATTGGGGTAATTCGGTTAGTGGCGATTTCCTAAGGTTGGTTAAACCCAAATCTAAACAAAGCTACTATAACAAAGTGTGATTGGTGAAAACTTTAAAGTTGGCTCCATTCAGTCTAAGCAGATGTATGCATCTAAAAATGAGTGTTAAATAAAGTTATGTAACTGTATAGTTCCTTACTTGTTTGGTGAGTGTACAGCTACAGAAAATGACTGGGTTCTCCTCATTAGATAATCACTCTGAAATAGTACAGTCTCAATTGCTGTCAATGAGGCGTTAGACTGAACAATCGGATTTTGGTCAAATTCTGGTTAGCAGAAGATTATCACCTTGATTATTAACCCGTAACCTGCTAAAGGCATCTTCACACTCTGCAGACTATTAAAAGGCCATATGCTCCTTAACAAATGAAACAATATTTTGGTTGACTGAGCAAACCCACTAATGAAGTGACAATAGTATCTAACCAATTCTAAGAATACCTGCACATCAAATTTAATTTTAGAAACTTTTAAATTAATGTCATCAAACGTTTGGGGTTATAACTTTATCTCATGCGTGCCAACAATGTAACCTAGATGCCTGATCTAGGTCTTGATAATTGACAATTATTTGGTTTGATTTCAACTAAGCCTTAGCTTTCCATAGATAGTACGTCCTATAAGTGTGTCATACGTCAGGAAAAATTACACAAAAACACAATGTTATTATTGAGATATAATAATATGCAGCTTAACTTTAGAGCCCTAGAATAAAGTCCATGGCTTGCTGAAAAGTAAGAGCCCGAGGCAAAAATATTAGGGCATATGGGTCATCTGATATAGCCTTTGTGAGGTAAAGATTAAGCATCTTTCTGTTCCTCCAAAGGCAGATCAATCCATCTATAACCACTTTTAAGATCTAGAGAAGTGAAGTATTTGGCAGACTTAATTGGTCAATAGCATCGTCTACCTTGCAGTATGGGTAACAGCTTTTGCAATTTTATTAAACTAAAAAAAAACTTTAAACTATTGCTCTCAATTTGCTCACTTTTGGTCAAATCATAGTTTGAAATTTTAGTAAAAACAGCTTTACTCATCGTCGCCCTATTCAAGTTACCTATGTCAATGCATTCAACACCCGCTGTTCCATGTTGGGCAGTGGTGCACCACCTCCTAATGTTTTTGTCATTTCTGAAATGTGCTTGGGCTGGCTCACCTAGCCTTCCAAATTCTTCAGGACGCTATGTCCTGCCTAAGGACTTAGCTTTTCATCTCAATGAACACATGCGGTTCCACATTTCCCCCTTGTGCTACCCCCAGAGCAACATGCAATATGGCCTTTGGGTTGAATATGGTAAGTTGTTTCCCTATTATGATAAAGCTATTATTAAATTAGCCCAGGCTGTTAATCAGCCTGCAGGCTTCATTTACTTCTGACCCTTTAAGAGGTATTTTGATCTCAGCTTCTCAAGTGATGCTGATGCTGAAGTAGCAGCTACCATCCCCATGGTGTTCCAGGGCACTCCCTTCCCAACTACTCATACCCGGTTGCCCACTGATACCACTATTGTGGTTCAGTTTGCAGGCCTCCCTGCCCACCTACAACCAAAAATATTAATGAATTAGGTCATTGCTGAATTATCAGAATATGGTTCCAATACTATATTACAGTTCGTGGTTCTTAATGGATCCACTTGTCTTGCAGGCCCCCACACCTTTGTGATTAAACATCCAGTATCAACAGAATATCCCTCTCAATCCCCCCTCACACCATTATCCCTATGTTCCAAACCATCCTTTTTGGGCTCAAGAGAATGGAGAGCGCACCATTCGCCTTACCTGTTTCAAACTGGACCAACTGAAATGGCGCTCCCCTCCATCTCACAAGCCATGGCATCCACACCTGACTCTTTGCACAAGGATCCCATAGCCAATTCAATAACATTTTTTGAATGGGGCACTATCCTTCCCCCCTCCCCTAAAAGTGGTAGCCACATCAAATACTGAATCAACCAACCAAGAATTGCTCTAATGAACATTTAACCTGAACCCACCAATCAAGAGCCAGATGGACTAAAGTTAGTTCTAAACCATCCTCCCAGCCAAACGCCACAACTCAACCATATGCAGCTACCCAACAAGTTTCAACTAAAACTGTGGGATTAATTGGTTAGGGTTGATGAAATGGGTGAGCTTATCCCTGAATGTGAATGGGCTGAGACCCCTCCATTCAAAATGTACCAAAATACTGATTATGTGGCTCAATATACAAAGCACCATTATGTGCCTTACCCTGATGCCCCCCATTAAAAGCGACCAACAACTAACTGAAGAGGCAGTTGCCTCCCCAAAAGTCACCCAACACATAAAGCAAAAAATCAGTGTCAGTACTGGCTATAGGCCTGCCACCTTTATCCTTCCTAGTACCATGCTTCCAAAACATAAAAAGACCATCTATAATACTATCTAGGCAAATTAAGAAGTTTAAAAGTTGTGGCTTTGCAAAGTTCATCCCAAAGATCCTAATTTTCCACAACAACCTTGCAACCATCGCCACTTTACCTAAAGTACTCTTTGAGGCGGAAAAAGCACTTAAAGACTATATTTTCACCCTCCCCATTGCATACATTGAGTTGCAAGCATCCTTTTGTCATATTGACTCCCACTTCCATATTGTGCCATTCCAATGCTACAACTTTGCTGCCGCTACATGCCACAACAAATGAGGAAGAAGTGCCTCCCAATCTCCCTTCACCCACTTACATGGATGTATAGCAGTTCCCTTCTGACTTGGTTGTTGTGTTCTGTTTGGATTTTGCATCAGATTGAGTTGGTCCATATGTCTTGTTTTGAATTATTTTATTTTATTTTTAAAATTTTAGCTCATTTAAACATTGGTAATGTCTGTCACCTGGTCGGCTTGCCTCATTTAAATATATTTACTTAGTTAAAAATAAACAAATCGCCACCTGGTTAGCACTATCCTTCTTCTTGGTGATATGTACAGGGCTAGTCCATGGATTTTGGGAGGGGATACTCATGCTTTGCTGCTGCAGCTGATTAAACTCTTTCTGAACAACTTACTAATTCATTAAAATTATATCAAGTCTGTTTGGAATGTATAGAACTGGTTTTAAAATGTCAATATAGTTCTTAATCCCTTTATCACACCCAAATTGTAGTTGTTAGTGGCAAATAAATGGGCTTATTTCTGGACAACTCCAAGTCTTAATCCTTTTGCTCCTTTGATAGAGCTTCTAACTGCTCCTCGGTAATAATAAACAAATTAATCAATTTTTGCATTTTTCAGCCCAAACTCCATAAAGTTTAGCACATTTTAGTGTTAAAACTTATCTATGGGCACAAGTTAAGGTAATCGATTTTATAATCTTTCTTCACTGAAGTTTTTTGAGCAGTTAAATTATCCAAAAAGGACACATATCATTACATGACCAGGAATGATTATTATGTGGCGTGAGATTTGATCCTTGATCTTACCCATGGGGCTTAGATTTATCTTAGTAATCCTTCAGGTAGGTCTAGGTACAACCCAGTGTTGACAACACGCATTTATCCCAGAAGTAACTTACAATTATAGGATGCTTGTAATGGAATGCCCTAGTTTTGGAGATATCAGAGGTAGGGGGTTGACTATGATGCTTGCCTTATTGGTAACAATGGGAACTAACCATCAGTGTAAGATATTTTTTATATATTTCAGTGAACACTGGTAACCTTTTCTTCCTTTGATAAGAATAGAGGCAAATATAACAGTGGATCTTGAAAACATCTTCTTAATAGATTAAGAATATCTTCATAAAAATTAAGGAATCTGGTACTGATTAAAAATGACTTTTACAACTTGGAAAAAGATAGCTGGCGAAATGACTTGTTATAGCCAAATATATTTGGTAAAGTAACAAAAGCTCCTTTACTAATAGTGCTCCTCTGGACTGAAGCTCCTTAGTGTTGTTAATGAACCATGTCTGAGGCAATCTTCAGTCTCTTTGCTGTATGACTTGAGTTTATATTTGTCAGAAAATCGACTATGACTCTGTTAGTTGAAAGGCCAACCAGTATGAATACTAGTCAGCCCTTTCCATTTCGCCTTAGGCAATGGGGCAAGCAGCGCCAGCTAACCCCTTGGCGTCTCACCCGCGCCATTCAGGGATCCCTTAACCTAAACTCCAACCAACGAAATATATAATAAACTTAGATCAAAAGGTAGAATAGGCAGAGGGAGATATTTATTAAGAAGGAAGCGCCAGGTATTTATATTATTTACAAAAGGGCTACTGCACCCACCACCAAACTATTGGCTCTTTAATTGGTTCTTAGACAACCACTCTTCTTCTAATAAATTATTCTCTTCACTGGCATCAACCCTCTCGCTCTGTCCTTCCCAATATCCAGATTAGTTTTGGCTCATCCTCATCCTTAAATCCATGGTGAGCCATATAAATAAAAAATCTATTAAATGTCAAATTTGGGTTTGACCTTTGAGTTGATAATAATGCACCAGAAACAACTTTGATTGCTCTCTTTGACTTGAGATATCTTGGCATCTCGCTGACATCTCTCCTCAACTTATCTTAGTTGACTGATTAGGAATCGCCTTATTCAGGCAATAATGATTATACTAAATGAGGTACCAGAAACAACCTCAGTCACTTGAACTTAAATTTGTCAGATCCACTGACATCAAATAATAAAGGCAGCGAAATCACAGATGAAAATTTGAAGCAAATACATCAACTTTCCACCGGAATTCCCACAATGGACCACAAATGGCAGTTAAAGTCAAACACTGATTCTGCTGACTGATACCAATTGGATCATCCTCAGCTATTAGTTGCCAGTGATCCTTTTACTAATTTGGGGCCACTTATTGGCCCCACATAAACCTTATTCCAAACACAGCGGAATACTAATTTTGTCTCAACCCAAATTAGGGTGCAACTAACCAGCAATCACATTTAATCATACAAAATTCAGTCAATAAGCCATTCTGCCAGGATTGGCCATTTCATCCCAAATAACAATAAATCATTTGAGGATTCCATCTTTTTAAAATTCCAACATTTCCCCTGTAAAAATTTACTTTGGTTGTTATCATCAAGCAACCTAGTAACCTTTTTACTGCACAAGTTCGGTTTACTCATGCACTTCATCACGTTATATAAAATGAATTATTAATTGATATTAGTATGGAGACTATTATCTGTAGTTGAGTATGAATCATATTTCAGCCCAACGCTCAGCCAGTATTCCCAATTAAATACTCGTGATTTTGTACTTCTAGGGATTTATTCCCTATGCTCTTGTCCACCTGATCTTCACTGAGATACCCCAGTGACAGTCTTCTTCAGTCCAACACACAGTCAACAGCTATCCCTGATTGTGGCTACTTCTTCTCTAGATACCCACTTGTGGATCTTTACTCTTCTCTCTTAGAGTCTTCCGCTTAATGATTTCTGCAATAATATCCTTGAGACAGAACAGCACAATAGAAGCTGATGATAGTTTAACAATATACTGAATGGATAATATTACCTTTCTTCTAAATATTATAAAAATTGTGTTTTTATAGTAAATCCTAGGGAATATATATAGTGTGGAATTCGGCTGTCTAACCCTTGGTTGACACCTCTTCAATGAAATGGCAGCCAAAGCCATTGAATCACCCATCCTTATTATGGCAGTGATGGTCTTCCCCATCCTGGCTAGGATTCCATTGTTGGACATCCTCAAGACCTTTAATGGAAAGAGTCAGAAAATGTGTCCCCAAACTTTTCCTCTCAATATAAGTGAGCGAACCATATTTGGCTAGTGACCTGCTTAGGTAATGGGACTTATTACCCATTATGGCAGGTCACTCACCAACTGATCAATTTGCTAGTTGCAGGCGGCATCACTTGCCTCACAACTTGCTATTCATTCTCAATCATTCTGTGATGAAACCTGACTAATCCCAATTGGTACACCTGATAGTTAATCACTATCAGATGCCCCTATTTCGTTGGCAACTCCACCCAATGAGATCTTAAGTATTTATCCAGATTGATCCCCAACAGATATGACCAGGCGAATATCCCAAAATCCCCCAAACGTAGTTTTATCAAAACTTGGGCCAACTGATTTCCAATTCACTTTGCCTTAGGGAATTTTCCCCTAGCGATGCCATGTAATCTAGAAGGCTGGGAATATGGGCAAAAGTCCCAACACATCCCCCCTTTTGCCTAGATTTCCATCAAGAAAAGGACCGGGGCAGAACACACCACTTTGGACACTTGGTCGAATACTTCATTGGTTCAAGCAGAGTACACTCATTAATACTTAATGCTGCTCAGGACAACCTTTGGCATATGGCATTCTTCCTCTTCCTCCTCGCTACCACCTTCTCAGAGCGCGGTCCCCACGACCTACTGTCATGCTGGGCGGATCAATTTAATCATGCTGATATCACTCCCAGGATCCGGTTTCCCCTGTCAGGGTATATGACCTGATGTCATATTCAGGATTCTTGGTCTGGCGTCCTTGATTTCCTGATTTTCTCCTCATCCTAGACAGGAGACTCTTGCCGTCAATGTTTGTTTTGTGGCTCAAATAAGAATACCTATTTCTATTTGCCCTTATTATTTCACTCACAACCTCTTGGCTCAAGTCATTCATAATTCCTACCCTGGAGAGATTATCCCATTAATTTTAAGATTAATTTCTCTGAAATTGGAGCTTAATGAATTGTAGAGTGCATAATGTCAACTTCCATATAAGTCCAACATCCCCCCTCTCATCCAGCTCATATGTCAAATTCTGAGTTGGGATACCAGCAGCTCCTGAATAGTTTGTCTGATCCAGACCTCCATCTCTTAAAGCAGATGAGTCAGGATGCCTGGCGGAACATGGTCCTTCCAGGACTCATACACCTAGTCTAGCACCAGCAGCTAGTCCTTCCTTTGAATTACCGGAAATGGAAACTAATCTCACCAAAACCCAGCTGGATATTGTGTCAAACAACTCTTAGCCAACTTTCCTCTGCCATCAATTCCAGAGTTGGCCTTCAAAACTCTCCTGGATTTGGCTCCTTTTGCTGATGCTCCAAACATTGTTGTAGATGCTCTGAAGATTATGCTGGTTGCTCTTAATTGTTTGTTTCTTGCCAGGTCAGACCCGCTGTTCTGGTCTTCAAGCTCTTAATTGGCAACAGTATTCACTTTGAGCTCCCCTACGCTGAACTTCAGGCCTAAGTCACTGAGGCTCTGACTCTAGCGCTGAATCCCTCTGAACTTGATAAAATTCTGAATTAGGATACCACAGCTAATGCTCTTCCTTTGCTGGCCAAGTTATTCAAAGTTGGTCCATGAAGCTTCCAGCCCCACCTGGGTTCCACTGTTTGTTCAGCTTTAGCTTCCAAGAAGCCTGTAGTCACCGCTTGCAGGATGCAATCCACTCCCTGCATGACTATCTCTTCTCAGGCGCTTCCCATCAGTATCTTCCACTGATGGCGTTGATAGGGGGCATGATTTGGCAACCCTCGTCAAGTATTCCTTCTTTGCTGCCAGCTCACATGTCCAGTGTTCTTAATGAGGCCTGTCAGCAGGTGCTCAGGACTAATCTTCTGGCTCCAGTACCATATTGGGATTACTTGAGGTTATTCACCGATTGCCACTTTTTATACTGTTGTTTTCCTCCCCACTCCAGGGTTTTGAAATTGGCTTCATCTGACATCTTAATTTCCCTTCCCCTAGTCACTTTCTCATAAGGCTCAGCGTCTGCTCAAAGAATATGGTTTTGTGTAGGTCTCACCATTGCTAGCATTCGATCTCATATCAATTTCAATGGGCTGTTTATTCCTACTGTGATCCATCCTCCCTCCCCAAGAGGAGACATAGGCAGAATCATCCGCATACTGAGGACAATTATTAATAATAAAAACTATAAATTTATATTGGCTTTTTCTCTATGCAGCTTATAATTTTTTTCAAATTATTTTTTATCAATTTTTCATCTTTTTTTCCTATGTGACATGACCTTGTTTCAGTTCTGCGGTCCAATTTTTTATTTTTCCCCCAAACTGAGCCTGGGTACTTAAACCTGCCAGTTTTCTATGTTTCAGAGGTCCTTTTTTGGACACAATCATCTAGATTGGTTCAGAGGTCCTTTTTTGGACTTGACCTAATCATCATGACATGACCAACTTAATGGTTTATTGGTCCTTTGGGAACTCTTCTATTTTTCATTGATCCAATGCTTTAGATACTAAGCATGGACTCAATTTACAACTCTTCCATTCAAGAGATTCTTGATGGAGTAAGCATCAGTTGCCGTCTTGGCAATCACTTCTAACAGACCCAACCACAACACATCTAGTTTGTTTCTTTATCCAAAACCATGTGTATCACAATAGGAAACTCTTTCCCCTATTTGATATTCTTCTAAGGCTGGTCAGTTCTTGTTGTCCATCAATTTCGCTCATATCCTTTTCCATAAGGTTGTATCAAATGCTTGTGGATGCATATCAATCAGGATACTCATCAGTTGGTTAAGGTATTGCTCGGTACTCATCCCTGATTTAGGTTCCACCACCAAATATAAAATTGGTGGCAGCGCGGCCTTTCTTCCATATAACAATTCAAACAGCATCTTTCTCATCACGGTATGATGACTGATATTGTAGGCGAACATTACCGAACTCAGGCACATTCCCCACACAGAAGTTCTCCCTGAGACTAGCTTTCTCAGCATCATGTCAGCGTTCTATTGACCCGTTCTACCAGTTTGTTCGTCTCCAGCTGGTAAGGTACTGACATGACTTCTCAGATCCCCATTATCCCATTTAATCTTGGGATCACATGAGATGTGAAGTTGGTACCATTGTTGCTAAGCAGGACCTGCGGACATCCATGCCAGTATACCACATGATCCAGGATAAACCTCACAGTACTGGTAGCGTTGACTCTCATTAGAGCCTTCATCTTGACCCATCTCATCAGATGGTCAATGGCAACTATAATGTACTTGACTCCCCCTGTGCTCATTGTCAATGGAACCATCACATTGATGGACACTGTGTGCCAGGAAAATCCAGGGCAGACTAGTCGGTATCCAGTTGTATTCTTATGTAGTTTGTGCAGCTGGCACTCTATGCAACAAGCTAGATAATCCGTGACATAGTAGTTGATCGATTCCTGGTAATAGAACTGGTGAATATGGTCAGTTAAGAACTCAGGCCTCCATGCCCGACAACCTTGTGAGCTGCTTGCACTATAGCTGCTCTTTCTAACGGTTTCAGGAATAATAACTGCTTCCCATTGATCATCTTGAATACTTGTCCATCCATAGTCTCGGTGCTTTCCATCACTTTTTGAAGCGCATCTTGGATTTCTCAGGGCTCATCCCTGATTTTCTTTTGACCATTTTCTGGAATACCTCATCCGCCTTAGGGAATACCAACTGGACCATTGGCAACTGCAATAAGCCATCCGCGTTCTGGTGAGAAGCCCCCACTTGGTGGAAAATCTCATAATCATAAGCCTGGAGCTTAAGCCCATTGGGCCAGTTGTCCTTCCAGCTCTCTTAGATTGTGTAGCCAATGAAGCAAAGAGTGGTCTGTTACCACCTTAAAGTGCGTTCCATGGATGTACACCCAAAACTGCTTGCATGCATAAATGACCGCAAGGCATTCATGCTCAGTCATGGTGTAGTTCCTATAAGCAGCTGAGAGTGTCTGGCTCACATATGCCACCGAATGCTTGTCCCCAAGTTTGTCTACTTGGCTCAGTATGGCGCCGATCACCATCAACAAAGCATTGGTTTGAATAATAAACTCCCAATCAAAATTCAGATATTTCAGAATTGGCGAATCTATTAAATACCAGCGTAACTCATTTAAGGTGTCCTGGGCCTCTTCATTCCATATGAACCCTTTTTTTCAGATCCTTTAATAAATTGAATAATGGCTAAACTATTCAGGTGAAGTCTCAAAAAAATCTTCTATAGTATCTGACCATCATAAATAATACTTGGATGTCTCAGACACTCATTGGTACAGCCATCCGTTCTATGTGGGCTATCTTCTGGGTTTGTGGCTGCAATCCACTGGAGTTGATTGTGAATCCTAGGTATTCAAACTCTTTCTTAAAGAAGTGGCACTTCCTTGGATTGATATACAGGTTAGCCATGTACAGTCGCTTAAATACTTCTTCCAAGTTGTGTAGTTGATCAGTAAACGTCTTACTGAACATGTTTATATCATCCAGATATACCAGGATTCACGAAAACTTCATGTCGCTTAATATCACTCCATGGCCCTCTGATATGTTGCAGGCACATTGCATAGACCTGGGGCATCCTTGTCAGTTGGTATAGCCCCTGCGCAGTAATAATCGCACATTTCTCCTGGTCTTCCTTTGGCAAGTCGATCTGCCAATATCCTGAGATCAGATCCATTGTGAAGAAATACTTTGCTTCTCCTAAATGATCATGTGCATTGTCAATCCTCAGTAGGGGATACGAATCCTTCTTTGTAATTTTGTTCATCCTTCAGTAGTCAATCACCACCCAGTTAAATCCATCCTTCTTCTTCAAAATCAGAATTGGACTCGCCCAGGGATTTGATGACGTAACTAGAAGCCCATGCTTCACTAGTTTGCTAATTTTATCCTCCACTACCACTTTGGTGGCTTTCAATCTTCAGATCGGTATCATCCTTATCAGCAAATTTTCCCCAGTGTCAACCTTGTGGTTCATATCTTGTGCGCATCTTAAATTGTGTTCATCCTGAGTGAACACTTCCCAATATTTTTTGAATAGTTTGAGAACCTCCTCTTTCTGGCCTTCTGACAGATCAGAGAGTTGCTCTCGATCAACCAATAGGTTGATGCTTTTGATTACCCCAACCAGTAGTCCCATTTTGTCAAGAGACCCAAAATCGTGGAATCTTCTCAATTCAGCTGTTGGGATTAGATGAACAAATGTGATGATCTTATTCCTCTTGATCTTCATCAGTTTTTCACTCAAATTATCCATGAGAACTCGAATTTCTCCATGGCCTGGAATAATTATCCCAGGAGCCACCCATGGCTCCACTCTGGACTTCTTCCAGGGGCTTCTGATCTCCCCATACAACAGCTCAGAATCTCCAATGTCAACCCTGTGTCGACTATCATCTGCAATCCTGGTAGTATGGTCCTCTCATTCTTGATATTCAGTGGAATTCTCCAGCTCTTTAGGATTTCCGCCGACAAATTACATCACTTTCTACCAACTAATTGGTATCAAATTGGGATAATGCCATCGTTGTATATTAGATCAAAGAAGTTGTTTCTCTGATTCAGAGGAGCTTTACCATCCTTATGATATACCAATGGTAACATCTGACCCAAGATGGTCAATGTATTATATTTGAAGTTACATAACTCCATATTTCCATAGAAATTCCATTTCAATCAGAATGTCATAGTTTTGGTTCACCAAAACTATTGCTGACGCAGATACCACCAAGGACCCAAATTTTAGTGGCAGTGCACTATACACTCCACAGGAAACGGTGGTGCTCAGCCCAGCTGTCCTGTATTCGTTCTTGTGTTCCAAGTCCAGCGAGATCTTCATCCTCTTTACCAGCTTGGTTGAGACAATATTGATTACTCTCCACTATCAAAATCACCCTCACCCTCACTCAATTCACTTGTATGTCTATATATGTACACTCAGAGTATTGTAATATAGTATTTACTGAGTGATTGGCGGTATTATTAGCTGAATCTAGGGTGTAAATAATTTCGCTGATAACTCAGGAAATGGTTCCTTTATCGCGCTGAGGGGGATAGACATATTAGCCTCATCTAAACGGACGTCAGATAACTCCTCAGAATTCTCAGCAGTTTGAATCTTGTCCGCCAGTTGTCAGGCGTATGGCCAGGCAACTTCCTTAATTATCTCGGGGTCGATTCTCTTTGCCTCATCTCTATTCATGGCCTTTACATCCATATTGACCACTTGATACAGCTGATCAGCTCATCATCTATAAACAGATCGCTAATATCAATTTATTCATTCATAATGCCAGGAGGAACAGGTTTCTCCGCCGCTCTGGACTTTTCCCCGTCTAGGCCGCAGGCCATTTTCCCAAATCCTTGGTGGCTGCTGCCTCTTTGTCCTGGACCACGTTGATCTGGTCCTTCAGATTTTTAAATTTCATGGCTAAATGTCCTTTCCCGCCACACTGATAGCAGACCTTTTCCTTCTTGTTTAAACATCTGAATTCTTTTGGCTTATTTCCCAGCGGGTAATTGGTAGCTTCCTTAGCTCCTTTGTTTACCTTTGTGGGATTTGGATTTCATACCAGATTGGACTTGAAGCTTCTATTTGGGACATCAAATGTCGCTCCCAAAATCTTCGAGTTATCTACCATTTGTGAGGTAGTTAATTCCATAGAGAATATGGAAGATATCATTCAATGCAAATTGTGATAGGGCCAAAGGACCGCTAGCAGGGCAATTATAGAATCAAAGTCATCCAAAACTTTTACTCCAGCCAGAAACTGTGACTACTGGTAAAACTGATCCGCGAAGCTAGCAAGAGACTCATCTTTATGGAACTGGATTCCCATAAAATACTGCTTGAATTCAACATGTGTCAAACTCCCAAACTCTTTCATGATGGCCGCCTTTGCCTCAGCATATGACCATCTGTCTCCCTCCAGGTGAGGTAACCCTAAGTTTTGACAATTGGTGTCTAAACAATTCATGACCGTCAACGCCTTTTGACAATCTCTGTAGCCATTCATGGTCATGTTGAACAGTCAGAAAGATGCTGGGGCGTTATACTGATGGTACATTGTCAATTTTTGCATTGCCCTAAATTCTTCTGAGTCATTTCTTGCCGATTCTCTTGGTTCAGCTACTTGGCTAACTTGAGGAGTGACTTCAGGCGTCATCTCTTAAATGGCAGCAAAAGTGGGCAGCATGTTCCTTGGGGTATTCGACTTCCCAAGTATCATGTGAGGACTTCTTTCTTTGTCATCGCTTGCCATATTGGGCTCACAAGCACATTTGTGAGCCTAAATTTCCTCCACTTGTTTGATTAACCTTACAATATCCACACCAAAATTTCTTAAATGAATGCAGTCCGCTTCTCACTCCATTTTTAAGTATAAGACCTCTTGAACGAGTTCCCCTTCCTTCTTCTTCAACGAGTTTACTTTACCAAGTAACTCATTCCTGAAGCTTTCTACATTCTCTATTCCTTACTCCACCTTGGCGACTCATTCTTCCAAGGCCACAAACTGCCGATGGTCCACCGAGTTTAAGGCATTCTGGTTTACAGTGGCTACTCAGTCCACATTTTTCATAGCTCTTCTTTGTACGAAATTCTTGTGGATTATTCACTCAAATAACCCTGTAGTGAGCACCAACTTGTAAAAATTTACTGGTGGTTGTTACTGGCAAGCAACCTAGTAACTTTTTTACTGCACAGGTTTGGTTTCCTCATGAACTTCATCATGTTGTATAGAATGAATTATTAATTGAAAATAGTATGGAGACTATTATCTTTAGTTGAGTATGAATTATATTTCAGCCCAACGCTCAGCCAGTATTCCCAATTAGATACTCATGATTTCATACTTGTAGGGATTTGTTCCCTATGCTCTTGTCCACCTGATCTTCACTGAGATACCCCAGTGACAGTCTTCTTTGGTCCAACACACAGTTGGCATCTATCCATGATTGTGGCTCCTTCTCTATATCCCCGCCCAGATCTTTACTCTTCTCTCTAAGAGTCTTCCAATTATTGCCCTCTGCAATTATATCCTTCAAACAGAACAACACAATAGAAGCTGATGATAGTTTACCAATATTTAATGGATAATATTACAGTTCTTCTAAATACTATAAATACTGTGTTTCTATAGTAAATCCTAGGGAATATATAGTGGGGAATTCTGCTGCCTAACCCTCAGTTGACTCCTCTTTGATGAAATGGCAGCCGTTGCCATTATATCACCCATCCTCATCTCAGCACCAATGGTCTTCCCCTTCCTGGCTAGAATTCTGTCATTGAACATCCTTGAGACCTCAAATGGAAAGTGTTGGAAAACGTGTCACCAACGTTTTCCTCTTAATCCAAGTGAACCAACCATATTTGGCTAGTGACCTGCTTATTTAATTGGACTTATTACCCATTATGGCAGGTCACTCACCAACCAATAAATTCACTAGTTGCAGGCGACATCACTCGCCTTGCAACTTGCTATTCATTCCCAATCAGTCTGTGATGAAACCTGACTGATCCCAATTGGTACACCTGATAGTTAATCACTATCAGATGTCCTATTTTGTCAACAACTAACCCAATGAGATATTAGGTATTCATCTGGATTGATCCCTGACAGATACGACCAGGCGAATATCCCAAAATCCCCTGAACGTAGTTATTCTGAAACTTGGGCTAATCAGTTTCCAATTCACTTCACCAAAAGGAATTTTCCCCTAGCAATACCAGGTAGTCTAGCAGGCTAGGAATGTGGGCAAAAATCCCAACATCCCCCCCACTTAGCCAGATGTTAATCCTCCTACTTTCAACCTCAGCGTGTGGGCTGGGCGTCCATGGCTTGCCCCTCCCCACCACCAACAACCGCTGGAACAAACCACAGTGGCACATCCCTGCCACCTCTTCACCAACCTTTAGCTACAACAGTACCTACAGCAGAGTCTCCCCTGTAGTGAGCACCAATGTCAGATAATCGACTATGGGCTCTGCTATTTGGCAGGCCAATCAGATGAAGACTGGTCAGCCCTTGCATTTCACCTTAGGCGATGAGACCATCAGCACCAGCTAACCCCTTGGTTTCTCACCTGCACCATTCAGTTATCCCTTAGCCTAAACTCCAACCAACGGAATAAATAATAAACATAAATCAAAAGTTGGAATAGGAAAAGGGAGATATTTAATGATAAGGAAGCGCCAGGTATTTATACTATTTACAAAAGGGCTACTGCGCCCACCACCAACCTATCAGCTTTTCTGCAGGTTCTATTATCCAAACACTCTGCTTCTTCTATACATTTTTTTCGCCCCTGGCATCAACCCACTTGCTCCATCCTTCCCAATGTCTGAATTAGCTTTGGCTCATTCTTGTCCTTAAGTCGCCAGTGAGCCATATAAATAATTATTCTACATAAATGTTAAATTTGGGTTTGACCTTTGAGTTGATAATAATGCACCATAAACAACTTTAGTTGCTCGCTTTGACATGGAATATCTCGGCATCTCGCTGACATCTCTTCTCAACTTATCTTAGTTGAATAGCTAGAATCGCCTTATTCAGGTGATAATGATTATACTAAATGAGGCACCGGAAACAACCTCAGTCACTTGATCTCATAATTGTCAGATCCACTGACATCAAATAATAAAGGCAGCGAAATCATAGATGAAAATTTGAAGCAAATACATCAGATTTCCACCAGAATTCCCACAATGGACCACAAATGGCAATTAACGTCAAACACTGATTTTGCTAACTGATACCAATTGGATCATCCTCAGCTATTAGTTGCCAGTGATCCTTATACTAATTTGGGGCCACTTATTGGCTCCACACAAAAATAATTCCAAACTCAGCGGAATACTAATTTCGTCTCAACCCAAATTGGGGTGCAACTAACCAACAATCAAATTTTATCCTATGAAATTCAGTCAATAAGCCATTCCACCAGGATTGGCCATTTCATCCCAAATAACAATAAGTCATTGGAGGATCCCATCTGGTTAAAATTATGACAATATTTACCCTAACACTACTCTCCACTATTTGCACGGACTTGAACCTTAACCACAAGTATATCAAAAAAAATGATAAAATTAATTTTAAAATTATAGTTTAATTAAAGTACGTTGAGAGCATCAACTTGGCCAATCATTGTATTTATTATTCATTAAAAACAGATAAATGGGAATTCAATGTCTCTAGGGGCAAGGACACTTTGAATCTTGACACCTATCAGGATATAGGTCCTGATGCGAGAAATATCACCTATTCAACTCACATAACAGAATTAATTATTAGACCCATGAAGGGGTTAAAGAAGTCGCATTGATCAATCATAGAGAAATATTAATAGTTAGTAAGACTCATGTCAGTACTAGGATTACTCCGTTGGAACAAATTAAGCCTAAGATAATTTGAGTTGAAAATCCTGCATATTTTTAAATAAATTATCATTGTAATGTCAGGCAACCAAGGCTCTAGTTGGCACTTTGGGAGTAAGTTAAGAAGAATATTAAAAAGTGGAAGAATCAAGAAATTTCACGGCTATTTACCTGAGTGAAACTAAGTCTCATACCACTTGATACCTTCATAAAACCTTATTTCTTATCAAAAATACTCTACAAAGCATTATACAATCTGGAATGCATCGCCTGTCTAAGAGTCTACCATTTATATTTCCCCCTATTAACTAGCAATCCTTTTCCTTATGGGATATATATTGTATTCTTAACATATATATACCCCTATATTATACTAAAAAAGTTTAATCCTTACCTATATCTAATCTTAGTACTTGACTTAAATAATGCCATTTGCCATACTTACCATAAGATGGATACTATAGCTCAAGGGACCTAAGCGGTGACTTATGTCCCTCAAAAATAGATAAAATACTTGTCATACGTCTTTACACATTTAAGTATTGACTGTCAGGCTTCTTGAGCATAGTTTTCCTATAAAGCTCAAAAGTGTATGCCCAACTCGCTGGTGCACACTACAAGGGCTCAGCCAACGCTTAATAATTCTTGTAACTAATTTTTTGTACCATGAAAGATATTTTATTTAATTGTGTAACCAGCTGGGTGCACAACAGAAACGGTGAAGGAAATGATCAAATGGAAAGTCTACCCATCGTCACTTGAAGAGTTAAGGAAGGTCTAAAGGAGATTCCCATAAATCAGTGTCTAACATGGTTTTCAAATAAAGATTTTCGCCAACTACATCTTTGAGTCACTAACTAAAGAAAGAGCCATATGTCAAAGGCCATTCACTATTAACAGGACCTAATGAATTATTAAATCAGATATTCTCTCAGAGACACACAGTTCAAGTGCAAATCTATCTCATTATATAATGTGATTTGTACATACTGCGCTTTATCATTCCATGCATTTACTTGGAGCTCATAACATGAAATTTCAACATCATATTAATAACTAAAGGTCCTTATAGATCGCCTACATAAAGGTATATAATTTAGAATCACAAAATATAGGTGATTTCCTCCGGCTGATTAAATCAAACAGTTCCTATATCATTTAGCTCCATAACTAATTATATATACTGTTTTTGGCGTTATCAAATATGCAGAAGAAGCTATGAATCTTCTCCTAAAAGACATTATGAGTAGGGACCATCTAGTACTAAAAAAAGACATTATGAGTAAAACAATAATACCAAAGTTAAGTTGACGCCTTTGCCCAAGAGCTCTTAAGGCAATAAGCTGAAGCTCATGGAGAAATGGTGGCCTAAACTTTTACTAGCTGTCATATTGAGGAAAAACAGAATTGCTCCTTGAGGCCTGGGAAGAGAAATCCTATGTAAATTGATGAGCAGGAGGACCATAAAACCTTAGAGCCTTAATTGTACAATCCCACATTATTTCTTAAGTGTCCATGTTGAGCAGGATCTGGAATCCCATGAGACTTAAGTGTATATCTTTTCAAAACTGATTGACTAACAAATTGGATATTGACATGGGAGGCAAAAAACCTAAGAAAGAAGACATTAATAAAGTCTACCATCACCTCAAAAAAGCTGAGCAATTCTGGAATACTCTTTCGGAAAAGCTTAAAAACAAGCCAAAAATCTTCTAAAAGAACTGAATGCAAAGAGTTGAAGTAGGACATTAATTGGTGCATTGGAGTATTAGAGGATGAGAACAAGCTTTTGCAGATCTACCAACCCATCCGCTCACCAACAGATTCATGCTCTATACATAAATTAAACAAAAGGAGAATAATAAAAATTACTAATGAAAGAAGAAGTAGGTATTTGGATGTCACGCCAAGACTCACTCTGGAGGAAATAGAGCAACATCTCGATACTTTACAGGATCACATTTGTTAACTTTCATTAAGTTGAACGGAGTGACATCCATACTAAATTACTGAATCTGATGCTATCAGAGTTAGATGTTAACACATTAATAAAAGTCACTAGCTCTAAACCTATCTTCAAGGACAGGTTTGCTCCTGGCAAGGGGAACATCAAATCTGTCACAATTCCGATATAACTGGATGATAGTCTTTGGATAGTTAGGGTGGTTTGGGAAGAATCTGCCAAAAAGATATCAGTTACGATTATTTGAGTGCCTTGAGATGAGGCGATATTGGGATATAACAGGTTTATTATTGGTTTTGCCTCTAAATAAGGCAATAAGGCAATGTCAACATTCGATGAATATGAATTAAATCGCCTACAAATTAGGTGATAGAGAACTAAATAATAACAAGTTGAAACGAGGAGAAGCGATGGAACTGAATAGTCCAAGCTATGAGAGTGGTATCATCTGAAGCTGATGTATATAAGTGAGATGGGTGATTAAGAGGGAATGGTTGTTAATAGGATAGAACGAGCAAAGCAGGGAGAATCTGCTGTGTTTAATTATATTAAATAAAATAGTGTAACGGGAGCAAGTGCTCCATATTTATTAAATTAAGTTTATTTCGTCGTTTCCAAAGGCTAAGATCATCATGTCATTGGTCCTATTGCTCAGTGGGCTAAACCCTATGCAAAATCCCTTACGGCGTATCTCAAGGATTCTGCCAAATTATAATAGTGGTGCTCTCTACAAGAGGCCCATTGATCAGTTATAAAATAACAAAACTCAGTTGTCTGCAATGTCGCATCCAGGTTGCTTTGATAAGTAATATGCATGACAAAATGGGGCCATTGCATATAAGGGTTGAAACTTGCATTGGACACTGTGCTCAAAAGACAAGATGAGCTGCTCCAGGAAGTTTGCAGTGATAAGCTGCCACCATTCAATATTGAAGGAAATATTCATGGGTTCTTTTGATGATTTGAGTTTGCAACTGAATGAGCAAGAGACTGACAAAGGGCAAAACTGTTTATCTCCACCTTGGATGTCAGAAGTGCTGATCAAGTTGTTTGTTACCTTCACAAATAGTTTCGTTACATACCAAGAAGTCAAGGAGATGGTGCTGCAGTTGTTCAGTGGAACTGAAAAGATGTTGCAGTGGAAAGCTGAGTTCTTGACCATATAGTTTCAATAAAACTAGACCCTCACCAAATTGCCTGAGCAATTTATGGCGGAAACTCATGTGTTAATTGGGGCAGGGATTTTATCTGAAGCTGATGTATGCATTGTGATGTCTCTGCGGTAAAGCCATACCCTGAGCTTTACAATGTCATGGCCCCATTATTGAAGGACGATGTACCTCTTCTTAAACTTGTTCAGTTTGTACGTCGCTTAGCTGTAACTTTCCTCCACCAAATATCAAGCAGATTCACAGTCGCCAAACCCTAACCATTTGGGGAATCAACCAGTCGATGCAGATTCTTCCAGGTTACTCACTGCAGTTCAACATCTGTCCCATAACTGCCTAGTGACAAATGACCAACTACCACTTCAGCCCTAACTACACTGATTGACAGCAGGCATTCCACTAATGTGGGTCTGGTTACACTGATCATCTTTGGAATAACCTTCTGAGTGGACCAACTTATATTAGGCACAGCGTAGGGACCTATGGAGTAACTTTATTTAATTGCAGTCGCCCTGGGCATATGGGACGATGGTGCCTCAATTGACAGATCCCTTACGCACAACAAGATCAAAGTTATCAGGGATAAAGTCAGCGGAGTAGAGATGGGACTATCTACTTCCGCTATCTCAAATTCATACGTCCCAACTGAAACTACTATATTGAAGCAGCAGAAGCTCCCAGTATGACGATACATTTCTTTACCAACAGCCAGTTGGTGGAGTAAATATGCTGCCACAAGCACAGTCAAAGAAATGGCTGACACAGGGTTTCTGGAGCAACCAAAGCCTTAAGCTTGTCAAATGTTTGACCAAAATCTGTCAGAGCAGCTATAACAGTTCGCGGATGCATTGTCTATAAGAGGAGTAGAGTCGCCTTTCCAGTAGAAGCTATTATAGCAGGATACCTAAAGTCAGTGCAAGTATTATAGGGTTCCTAGGAAAACGTGTGTCAGGATTTTGGCCCATATTCCCAGCCTGCTAGATTACCTGGTGTTGCTAGGGGAAAATTCCCTAAAGCAAAGTGAATCAAAATCAGTTGACCCAAATTTCAGAGGAACTACGGTTGGGGGATTTTGGAATATTCGCCTTGTCATATCCATTGGGGATCAATCCGGATGAATACCTAATATCTCATTGGGTGGAGTGGCCGACAAAATAGGGGCATCTGATATTGATTAACTATCATGTGTACCAATTGTAATTGGTCAGGTTCATCACCAACTGATTAGGAATGCTTGATGAGTTGTAAGGTGAGTGATGCCACCTGCAACTAGTGAATTGATTGGTTGGTGAAGTGACCTGCCATAATGGATAAAAGTCCCATTACCTAAGCAGGTCGCTAGCCAATTATGGTTGGTTCACTTAGATTGAGAGGAAAACGTTAGGGACAAGTTTATGACTCTTTCTGTTTGAGGTCTTGAGGATGTCAAATGATGGAATCCTAGCTAGGATGGGGAAGACCATTGGTGATGAGATGAAGATGGGTGTTTCAATGGTAACGGCTGCCATTTATTCAAAGAGGTGTCAACTGAGGGTTAGATGGCCAAATCCCCTATAAATTCCCTAGGATTCACTATATTAAAAGATAGATAAAAACAGATACAAATTAGTACATTATAACATTATTAGTTTTATTGTAGATTTGGTTTTAGTTAGACTATCAGCATCAGTGTGAAGTTCCATCTCAAGGATATTATTGAAGGCAATAATTGGTAGACTCTCAGAGAGAAGAGTAGAGATCTGAGTGGAAATCTAGAGATGAAGGGAACCATGACTAAGGGATTGCTGCTGACTGTGTGTTGGGCCAAAGGAGACTGCATCAGAGGATCTTGATGAAGATCGAGTGGACAGTAATATAGGGAACAAATCCCTATGAGTATGACTATCAAGTATTTAATAGGAAATACTGGCGAAGCGTTAGGCCTGGTAATAGTTCTAACTCAACTATGGATAGTAGTCTCCATACTATTATCAGATATTATATTCTTTACAACACGAGGTGCATAAGGAAATTGAACCTGTGCAGTAAAAAGATTACTAGGGTTGACAACCAATAATCAACTCCTTAAGTAAATTTTTACAAGTTGGTGCTCACTACAGGGGTAGTATAGTAGAAGAATCTATCAATAATGTTGTATAAAAGAAGAAGATGTCTGCAGTTTTGGAAATATGTTACTAAGAGAAGTAATGAAGATAGAACGTGAAGAGGATCACGTTCAATGGCATTCACCCAGCTCAGCAGTGGAGCTCCAAGTGAAGCAAAATTAAAATACTCAAGTTTAGGGAATTGAACCTGCAGCCTAGATATGGAACTATCTAGTGCTATAAGAAAACCAATTCCACCGGATATCTACTTGAGATGAAGAATTTCAGCGGGGCCAACTTGGGTTGAAATTGGATCCGCTTTAAATAGTCTGAGGAGAGAGTGTTTGGATGAGGTATTGGACAAAATAATAAGCAATCAATATGGAGAATTGGTTTGCTATACCAATGAAGAGATGAAGTCAAAATAGGAAATGATTGATCCAAGATAGTGGAGGAAATCATTTGATTTAATAACACTCAATCACTGGTCAGAAGTTGCTGGAGACGAGTTCATTAAAACTGGAGAAATTGGATGAAGCTAACGAGGCCAGAACAACCTGTGTAATTAAGGATAGCCATGAAGGCTGAAAATCGTTTTCAGAGGAAAAAACGAGCTGGACAATCGGACAAAATTGTTGGCTGATGAGATACAAAGATCTGAAAGCATCAATTACCAAATAAGAGATGAAATTAGGTTCCGTTGGAAGAATTTCCAATTAGGATTAAAGGGCCTAATTCAGGAGAACTGCCAAAAATTGGCAAGTATGGCCTATACATGATAAAACAGCGCTGCTGGTCATATAGGGAGAAAGGTCAATACTAATTGGCAGTATTGAGCCTAAGAAAATAATTGCAGAGTTCCCAGCAGACCTCTGAACCTTAAATGGGTTTTTCCTGAGATTTTGATCAAGTCCCAGAAGGGGACCACAGTACCAAATGGTTGGTTAAATTTAAGAGGATAAGATTTTGAACCATGATAACTGGTAGGTTTAAGTACCCAGGGCCCAGTTAAGATGAAGGGAAAGGAAGTTCCTCAGAGCCTCTTTGTAGGTTGCAAGTCCCATTGCAAAAAAAAATACAAAAGAATATATATAATATTAAATATTGATTTTATGGTCTATGATTTTGAACCTAAAGTAACAAGAAATGCTGATGGCTAAATGGAGGGAAATTCCACCCTCAATGAGATGAATTTTTTGGCTGGGGTAGCCGAAAAGTATTAACTATTGGTTGATTAAGAGCAACTCGCTGATCTGTCAGAAGGCTGACAAGAGGAGATGCCAAATTTATTGAAAAGTATCAGAAAAAAAAAAATTCGCCCAAAAACGACCAGGAAATTAGGATACATGAATTGAATTTTTGCAAGGTCAATAATGGGGAAATCTGCCAATCAGGCTGAAATTAAGATGATTTTATGATTTAGGGTCTCTCAATGAAATAGGGGGGGGGGGGGGGATAGATTACCAGCTTGGGCGGCCAAAGACATCAACCTATTGGTTGATCAGGAGCAACTCACAGATCTGCTGAAAGGGCAGAAGGAAGAGGTGCTCAGAATTATTTGAAGATATTGGGAAGTATTTGCTCAGGACGACCATGATTTGGGATGGCACAAGGCATAATTCACAAGGTTGACAGGAAAATCTACCAATAAGGATGAGACTGATCTGAAGATCAAAAGCTGCTGAAGCAGTAGTGGAAGATGAGATCATTAAACTAGTGAAGCATGGGCTTCTAGTTCTGTCATCAAGTCCCTGGAAAAGCCCAATTCTGATCAATAAGAAAAAAGATGGATCTAATTGGGTAGTGATTGACTATTGGAGGCTGAATAAAATTAGAAGAAGGATTTGTATCCCCTACCAAGGATTGATGATGGAGTGGATCAATTAGGAGAAGCAAGTATTTCTCCATGATGGACCTAATCTCAGATACTGGCAGATCAACTTGCCAGAGAAGACTTGAAAAATGTGCAATTATCACCACACAGGGTTTATACCAGCTGACTAGGATGCCCCAGGGTCTTTTAATGCGCCCACGACATTTCAGAGGGCCATGTATGCAATATTGAGTGACCTGAAGTTGTCATGCATCCTAGTAAATCTGTACAATATCAATGTGTTCAGTAGAACCTTTACTGATCACCTGCACCACTTGGAGGAAGTTTTAAGAGACTGTCCACGGCTAACCTGAAGATCAAGCCATGGAAGTGCCACTTCTTCAAGAAGGAGGCTTGAATACTTGGGATTTGTGATTAATGCAATGGATTGCAGCCATAACTAGAAGATAGCAGCTATTGAGCACATGGTTGTGCCAAAGAGTGTCTGAAACATCCAAGTACTCCTTAGGATGGTTGGATACTACAGAAGATTTATTTGGGACTTCGCTTGAATAGCCAAGCCTTTGTTTCATTTATTAATGGATCCAAAAAAAGGATTCGTATGGAATGAAGAAATTTGGACTCCTTCAATGAATTATGCTGGTATCTGATAAATTCGCTAATTCTGAAATATCTGATTTTTAATTGGGAGCTTATCATTGAACCAATGCTTCATTGATGGTGATTGGTACTGTACTGAGCCAAGTAGATGAACTTGGGGACAAACATCCAGTGGCAAATGTGAGCTGGACACTCTCAGTCGCTGAGAGGAATTACACATGTGACTGAGCGTGTGTGTGTGTGTGTGTGTGTGAATGCCTTGCAGCATTTACGCCTGTAAAGCAGTTTTGGGTGTATGTCCATAGAATGCACTTTTAGGTGGTGACGGACCACTCTTCGCTACATTGGCACACAATTTATGGGAACCTGAAGGATGACTGGCTCGATGGGCATTTAAGCTTCAGGCTTATAATTATGAGATAGTCACTAAGTGGGGGCTTCTCACCAGAACGCAGATGGCTTATCGCGGTTACCAATGGTCAGTTGGTATATCTGCAGGCAGATGAGCAATTCTAGAGAATGGTCAAAGGAAGGGTGAGGATGAGGCTCAAGAAATCAGGTGCGCTTCGAAAAGTGATGGAAAACACCAAGATCATGGATGGACAAGTATTCAAGATGATAAACGGGAAATAATTGTTATTTCCAAAACTGTTAAAAGAGCAGCAATAGTTCAAGCAGCTCATAAGGTTGTTGGGCATGGAGGCCTGAGAAAAAACAACTGATCATATTCAGCAGTATAATTACTGAGAATCGAAGGAGGAGAATTTAGCTACGATGTCATGGATCATCTGGCTTGTTGCGTGGAATATAACTGCATAAACCACATAAGAATACAACTGGATACTGACTAGTCTGACCCTGATTTTATTTCACGGTGTCCATCAATATGATGGAACCTCTGGAGATGAGCACAGGAGGAGTCAAATACATCACAAGTAGCAATCAACCATCTGATGAGATGGGGTTGAGATAAAGGCCCTAATGAGAGTAGATGCTACCAGTCCCATGAGCTTCATCCTGGATCAAGTAGTATACTGGCATGGATGTACACAAAGCTATACTGAGTGATAATAGGATCAACTTCACATCTCATGTGATCCAAAGGCTAAACAAAATAATGGGGATCTCTGGGAAGTCATGTCAGTACCATACTGGCCAGAGATGAATGGACTGGTAGAACGGGTCAATGGGATGCTGGCCATGATGCTGAGGAAGCTAGTCGCAGGGAGAACTTCCACATGAAGAACATACCCATGTTTGGTAATGTTCGCCTACAACATCAGTCATCATACAGTGATGGGAAAGACGCCGATTGAATTATTTTATGGGAGGAAGGTCACATTGCCACCAATATTATATTCGGTAGTAGAACCTATGTCAGGGATGAGTACCAAACAATACCTAAACCAACTGATGAGTATCCTGATCGATATTCAATTGCAAGCATACAATACAACCTTAAATAAAAGGGTATGAGCAAAATTGAAAGATGATAAGAATTGACTGCCATTAGAAAAATATCAAATAGGAGAAAGAGTCGCCTATTGCAAAACACATGGTTTTTCATGAAGAAACAAACTAGATTTGTTGTGGTTGGGTCCATTCAAAGTAATTGAAAGATGGTGGCTGATGCTTACTCTGACAAGAATCTCTTAGATGGAAGAGTAGTAAATTGAGTCCATGCTAAGTATCTAAAGTGTTGGATCAAAAGAAAAAAAATTAAAAGAGTTCCCAAAGGACCAATGAACCATTAATTTGGTCATGTCCTGATGATTAGGTCAAGTCTGAAAAAGGACCTCTGAACCAATCTAGATGATTAAGTCCAAAAAAGGACCTCTGAACCATATAAAACTGGTAGGTTTAAGTGCCCAGGATCCAGTTTTGGGTAAAAGTTGGACCTCTGAACCAAAAACAAAATCAAGTCCCATGGAAAAAAAGAATAGAAATAAAAGGATCAATAATAAATATGGGAAAAAATTAAATGCATAGAAAAAAACTGATAATTTTATAATTTTTGTTTTTATTGGTTGTCCTCAGTATGGGGATGATTCAACTATGTCACCTCTTGGGGAGGGAGGATGGATTGCAGTAGGAAGAAATAGCCCATCAAAATTGATATGTGATTGGACACATGCAAGGGCGAGATCTACATGAAACCACATTCTTTGAGCAGACGCTGAGCCCTGAGAAAATGTGACTAGGGGAAAGGAAATTGATATGTCAGAAGAAGCCAACCGTGAAACCCTAGGGCGGGGAGGAAAACAGCAATATAGAAAGAGGCAATTGGTGCATAACCCCAAGTAATCCTGGTAAAGGCACTGGCACTGGAAGATTTGTCTTGAGTGCCTGCTGACAGGCCTCATCAAGAACACTGGACATGTGAGCTGGCAGCGAAGAAGGAATACTTGAGGGGGTTGTAAAATTATGCCCCAATTAACACCATCAATGGAAGAAAGCGATAAGAAGCTCCAGAGAAGAGGTAGTTGTGTAAAGAGTGGATTGCATCTTGTAATCGAGGACTATGGGCTTCACAGAAGCTGAAGCTGAATGACCAATGGAAGCCAGAGAGGCTGGAAGCTTCGTCGACCAACTTTGAAGAACTTGGCCAGAAAAGCAGAGATATAAGTGGCAGTATCCTGATCCAGAAGGTTGTCCAGATCAGAGGGATTCAGCACTAATGTCAACGCCTTGGTAACCTGGGCCTGAAGTTTAGCATATGGGAGCTCAAAATGTATGCTGTTCCCAATTGAAAGCTCAGAAACCTTTACAGCGGGTTGGTAGAATTGCCTGAGTCAGAAGAGGAACTTAGGAGCAAATCTGAACTGGCCAAGAACAAATGATCCAAAGTGACCAGCATAACCTCCGGAGCATTGAAAATGATGTTTGGAGCATCAGCAAAAGGAGCCAAATCCAGAAGGGTTTTGAAGTCCAACTTGGGAATTGACTGCAAGGGAAGAGTCAGCCGAGAGTTGTTCAAAATGATGACATGCCTGGTTTCAGAGGGATTGGTTACCATTTCCAGTAATTTGATGGAAGGACTAGCCCCTTGTGCCAGACTAGACGTATGAGTCCTGGAAGGACCATAGAAGAGGTTCCATCAAGCATCCTGACTCATCTGCTGGAAGAGGTGGAGGACCAAATCTGACAGACTGCCAAGAAGTTGCTGATAGCAGGATTCTGAGTTTGACATATGAGCAGGACTAGAGGGGGATGTCAGACTTATATAGAAGTTGCCATTATGCACTCTATAGTCCATTAGGCTCCAATTTTGGTAAATTAATTTCAAACGTTTAATGAAGAAAATTTTCTGGGAAGAATTAAGAATGACTTACAGCCAAGAGGTTATGAGTGAAATAATGATCGTGAATATAAATAAGTAATTTTAATCAAGCTGCAAAACAAACATCAATGGCAAGAGTCTCCTGTCTAGGATGAGGAGAGAATCAGGAATTAAAGGACGCCGGACCAAGAATCCTGAATATGACAGAGGATCATATACCCTGATGGGGGGGAAGCTGGATCCCAGGAATAATTTTATCACAAGTAAATTGATCAGCCCGGCATGACAAGAGGTCATGGGGAACGCGCTATGAGAAGGCAGTAGCGAGGAGGAAGAAGAGAAAGAATGCCATATGCTGAAGGTTTTCCTGAGCAGCAATGAGTATTGACTAGTGTACTCCCTTTCACCAATGAAGTATTCACCCAGGCGTCCAAAGTGGTGTTCCCATGCCCCAGTCCTTTTCTCGCTGGAAATCTAGGCAAGAGAGAGGATGTGTTGGGATTTTTGCCCATATTCACAGCATGCTAGATTACCTAGTGTCACTAGGGGAAAATTCCATAAAGTAAAGCGAATTGGAAATTGGTTGACCCAAATTTTGGAGGAACTACGTTTGGGGGATTTTGGGATATTCGCCTGGTCATATAGGTCAGGGATCAATCCAGATGAATACCTAATATCTCATTGGGAGGAGCGGCTGACGAAATAGGGGCATCTGATATTGATTAACTATCAGGTGTACCAATTGTAATTGGTCAGGTTCATCACCAATTGATTAGGAATGATTGATGAGTTGTGAGGCGAGTGATGCCGCCTGCAACTAGAAAATCGATTGGTTGATGAGGTGACCTGCCATAATGGGTAAAAAGTCCCATTATCTAAGCAGGTCGCTAGCCAATTATGGTTGATTTGCTTGAATCAAGAGGAAAATGTTAGGGACACGTTTCCAACTCTTTCCATTTGAGGTCTCAAGGATGTCCAATGATGGAATCTTAGCCAGGATGGGGAAAACCATTGGTGCCGAGATGAGGAAGGGTGATTCAATGGCAATGGCTGCCGTTTCATTGAAGAGGTGTCAACTGAGGGTTAGATGGCTGAATCCCCTATAAATTCCCTAGGATTCACTATAATAAAAGATAGATAAAAACGGATACAAATTAGTACATTAGAACATTATTAGTTTTATTGTAGATTTGTTTTTAGTTAGACTATCAGCATCCAGTGTGTAGTCTCATCTCAAGGATATTATTGCAGAAGGCAATAATTGTTAGACTCTTAGAGAGAAGAGTAGAGATTAAGCGGAGATCTAGAGATGAAGGGAATTATGACTAAGGGATTGCTGCTGACTGTGTGTTGGGCCAAAGGAGACTGTCATCAAAGGATCTTGACGAAGATTGAGTGGACAGATATATAGGGGTCTAGTCCCTATGAGTATGACTATCAAGTATTTAATCAGAAACACCAGCTGAAGCGTTGGGTCTGATAATAGTTCTAATTCAACTACAGATAATATAGTCTCCATACTATTATCAGATTGATATATTTTACAACACGAGGTGCATGAGGAAATTGAACCTGTGCAGTAAATAGATTAATAGGGTTGACAACCAATAATCAACTCCTTAAGTAAATTTTTACAACGTGAACCGCTGAATGTACAAGTAGTAAATACCCAGTATTGATCATTACTCAGAGTGCACTTACTGTGACGTTGTGGTAGCCAAAATTCGAGTAAATGAGCTATAATTGATAATGGGTGCTCATGTTAACATTGTTTCCACTAAGTTGGTGGCAAAGATGTTTTTAACACCTGACATAGACCACCGGATGGTGTATGGGCTACTGGAGCAGAAACCACAGTCTCTGAGGGAGAGTAAGTCACGCTTCTCTTGCAGTTTGGATCCATTGTTATTGTGGCTCTGGTGTATTATTACCAAATAGCAACTATGATCTGTTGATTAAGACTACTTTTATGTGACACTTTGGGGCTGTCGTTGACATGATGGAAGAGACCTTAGCAATTTGGGACAACGAATTCCAATTTTTTCACTGCCAGCGGAGTGCCAAAGGGCTCAGTGCATATGGGACAAATTAACCTTTATTACAGCGATGGGGTGATTTTAGTGCGCTATCATCAATTAAAAGGGAAAACTTGGGCCTTTCCCCATCAGTTATATGAACATCAGGGCCTACCTCTTAGAGCAGATGGAGCTATATCCATTACCTCTGGACATCAAGTAATAGTAGACACTGAGTTAGAGGTGGAAGTGCCAGCGGGGCTCTATGGTGAGATCATTGGGCCTTATCAGCAATTGCGGCTTGAGCCCCACGTAGCTCCAGGCATCATACTTCCAGGCCATGGGGAGATAAAGGTATTGATAGTCAATCTTCAGAAAATACCAATTCAAATCTGTCGGCATCAGATTATAGCATATCTACATTTGAACCCAGTTGGGGAGGTCAACCAGGTACACGACTTTATATCTCTGGATTGATTTGGTCTGCCCATTAAACTGCATCTTGGTGTAATGGCAGTTGTATCACAGGAGAATTTAATGGGGTTATTGAAAGACCAGAAGGATTGGGCGGAAGCTTTATTTTAAAGATACAAAGAGATTTTTGCTATTGATGATAATGATTTAGGTGCTCTTGGGGGATTATCTATCAGCTTGACACTGGGGATCATCCCCCATCAGGTCTCAGCCAATACGCCATTCAAAAGGCAGCTGAAGAAGTCATCACCAAGGAAATTGACAAGCTTCTAGAGCAGGGAATGCTCAAACCACCCAAGAGTCCTTGGGCTTCACCTGTCCTAATTGTTTAAAAAGAAGGATGGTACTAATTGAGTAGTAATTGACTATCAGAAGCTTAATAGTATCACCAAAAAAGACTCATACCCCCTTCCATAGTTTGATGATGTTCTGGATTGGTTAGGTGGAGCTCGCTACTTCTTGGCAATGGATTTGATATCCAGATATTGACAAATTGAGTTGCCTGCGGTGGAACAAGAAAAATGCGCCATAATCACATCAAAGAGCTTTTCCAACACACTCAGATGTTGCAAGGGCTATGTAATGCCCTTGCTACGTTCCAACGAGCAATGGACACCATTCTGGGTGATCTAAAGCTGTTGTGTGTACTTGTGTACCTTGAAGATACTAATGTCTTCTCTTACACGTTCACTGAACACCTTACCCATTTGGAAGAGGTATCTCACCAACTGGCTGAGGCCAATATCAAGGTCAAGCCCCAGAAATGCCACTTCTTCAAGGATCAGCTGGAGTACCTCAGTTTTGTGGTGGATGCAACTGGGCTGAGACCCCAACCCATCAAGGTGGAGACGATCTAGAAGATGACTAAGCCAGTTAATAAGTGGGACATTCAGGTGTTTTTGGGGATGATTGGTTATTACCGACGCTTCATACCCAATTTCAGTTGCATTGGAGGTCCACTGTTTGAGCTATTAAGAAAGGATGCCATGTTCAAATGTATGAATGGCGCCAATATGCCTTTGAAACACTTTGTACAGCGCTAATTAGCACGCCCATGTTGCGCTACCCTGATTTTGATAAGGAACTTATAGTGCAGATGGATGCATCACTTTCTGCTGTTGGGGCGGTTCTGTCTCAGAAGGACGATGAGGGGGAGGAGCACCTAGTGGCATACTGCAGTCATAGCTTGAATTGCCATGAACAAATTTACACTGTAACCAAGTGGGAGTGCTTAGTGGTGATTTATGTGTATAAGCAGTTTTAAGTTTACTTGCATGGAGTAAAGTTTAAGGTTGTAACATATTATGCATTGTTGCGCTGGTTGCAAAATTTGAGAGAGCCTGAGGGGCGGCTATCCCGTTGGGCTCTTAAGCTGCAAGCTTATGAATTTGAAATTCTTCATTGACCAGGCTCAAAACACCAAAATGCCAATTGCTTATCAAGATTGCCAACAATTGCAGTTACAGCAGATATAAGCGCTATAATGTTTGACAAAATTCTCAGCGGAAATTATGATGACAAACCACTTCAAGTAATTAAAGCATTGAATGAAATGCAAATAAATAACATCTAATGCAATGGGGAACTATATAAGTGGATTGGCGATTCTACAGTGAATTTTCCACCACCCTCAGCATGGCCAGGAATTATTATGAGCGCCTACACGGCAGTCAGGCATGGTGGGGTGTGCAAGACAATAAAGTTGTTGCGCCATTAGTACTATTGGGAAAGCATGAACTTCAATGTGCTTGAAACCATTTCATGTTGCCATCAGTGACAAGTGGAGAAGCCATTCTGCCGTAAGCATCATATTGGGTAGTGAAACCACATTTTGCTTGGCATACAGTTTCCCTTGATGTCGTAGGTCCCTTTCCAACAGGAGCTAACTGGTTTAAGTACATTCTTGTGGCTATCAGCCACTTGACACGGTGGGTTGAAGCAAGAGCAATACAAGATTTTAGGTCAGTTACAGTGGCTAAGTTCTTGATGGAGTGTCTTATTCAGCGACATGGATGTCCTCATTTTTATTCTCACTGATAATGGAACTATCTTCACCTCGCACATCCTCCCCAAACTAAATGAGCTTATGGGTATCCACGGGGTTCTAGTGACCCCATACCACCCTAAATCTAATGGAATGGTTGAACGAGTGAATGTGACTCTGGTGAATATCCTGTAAAAATTAGTAATGGATCGACCATCTGATTGGACCTCCCTTCTTTCCACTGCCATGTTTGCTTATAACATCAGTTACCATTACGCCATTGGGAAGAGTCCCTTCCAACTACTATACAGCTGACACCCAGATCTTCTGGTGTTACTATATTCGTGTGTGGAAGACACTGGCAAAGTGGAACCCCACCGCTATCTGACTAAATTTTCTGAACATTCTGATCAAATTACAAACTAAAGCATATTCCTTCAACTTAGCCAAAAAGATCAGGAATCAAGCCATCAATCAGGTACATCATAGTGGGATGGCACAATTCAAAGAAGTTGATATGGTTCTCTTCTATGACCAACATTGGTTCAGGCAGAAACACAAGCTGGCCAGTACATGGATTAGTCCATAAAAAGTTATAGAGAAAACTGGAGTCGACGCATATACCATTAAAGACCCTGCAAGTGGTTGAATCATTAACCAAGTACATGCGAAGTTCCTCTGACCATACAAGCAATAAGAGCCTTATTGTCTAGTCAAGGAGGGGGTAATGTCGCAATTACAATATGACTGGATGATAATCGTGGGACAGTTAGGGTGGTTTGTGAAGAATCTGCTGAAATTATATCAGTTACAATTATTCAAGTGCCTCGAGATGAGGCGATATGGGATATAATGGGTTTAATATATGGATCTCCTCTAAATAAGGTAATAAGGTGAAGTCGACATTTGAAAAATATGAATTAAATTGTTACAGAGTAGGCGATAGAGAACTAAAGAATAACAAGCCAAAATGAGGAGAAGCGATGGAACCAAATAGTCCAAGCTATGAGAGTGGTATTGTCCAAAGCTGCTGTATATAAGCAAGATAGGTGATCTGAGGGAAAGGTTGTTAATAGGATAGAGCAGCAAAACAGGGAGAATCTGCTGTGTTTGATTAAATTAAATAAAATAGTGTAACAGGAGCAAGTGCTCCATATTTATTAAATTAAGCTTATTTTATTGTTTCTAAGGGCCACGATTGTCATATTGTTGGTCCTATTGCTCAGTGGGTTAAACCCTGAGCGAAATCCCTTACGGCATATCTCAAGGATTCCGCCAAATTACAACAGAATTTTTCCTCTACACCTATGGGGCTGCGATGGAATATGTGACTGATAATCAAAAGTCTAAGCATACTTCATCATGTTTATACCATATATCCAAAAAAATTATGGTATCTCATATGTGCTACCTGAGCACCTGGAGAGAAGTGAAGGGAGCACTTATAAAATCATTCAGTATAAGAAGAGCTTGATTATGAAGAACAGACCTTCATGAGAATTGCGCTTTGTGGAAATGAAACCCTGGCAAATTTTGCTGACCACCTTTATATCAAAGCCCAAATTCTGTTGACCTCAAAAATAATTATATGTGACAATACCATAGCTGCCATCACTGCTGATTTACATAGCAACCCAACCTATCCATGTATATCACATCTGTCAAATGAAGCTTTAATTCTGTCTTAGACATCAAGGAAGCCCTACTAAATGTTATTGAGATAAACAAGCCAGAGACCTCCCAAAAATCATCCACAAAACTCATAGTGGATACCGTGGAGCAAGGAAATCATAAGAAGGAGAAGAAGACAAGTTGTAGCTACTGCAAGAAGAACAACCATACAATGATATGTGTTTTATTAAAGCCCAGCCCTTGCTAAGCAAGAAAAAAGTTGGTAAGCTTAAGCCTATTACTTTAGAAGCTGACTGACTCAAAGTATTTCAAAGCAAAGCATTGCCAATCACACATCACTTGTGCATTGATAATGATTCCAGCGATGACTTTAAAGGGGGTATGTGGGCAAAGATTATTACATTTTAGGTACACCCGCTGAGATCACCTTTCCAGACCTCTTGATTGTCAAAAGTATCAACGACGCCTTTGTTACAGAAGTCACTTACCTCAATCAGGTTATTATGTGTTCCCAGATAATGGTACAGCTAGCGATGATGTTTAATATCTTGCCCTGTTGCTCAGACCCATCTCAAGCGTGCTAAGTTTACTTGAGATCGAAAAATTATCCCAAGGTCTCTTGAAAGCTCAATCTAATAATCTGCCTTAAAGAGCTGTTAGCCATTCAACCTTAAATGGAAAACCATTACCAAAGTGAAAGTGATAATTCATAAGGTCTTAGTTAGGCTATCTTGGATATTGGATCCCCTATCAATATTGTCTCATCTCATATCAGCAAGAAGATCAAGCTTGCCCCTGGCCTCAAATACACTCAAGAATATACACTGCTGTTCCATACAAAAATAAAGTGATAAGTGAATAGTTATTCTTACTAAGTTGAGTTGGAAAATTAATTTTTTTCAGCTTGAACAGTTGACTTGAACAATAGCCAATATGATATACTTAGTAAACAATTTATGATTGAATATTAAAGAGTCATCAATATTAAAGAAGGTTATATATCACACTTTAACTATGAAGTTCCCCTCATATTAGATAATAAAGACTCTAGCAAAAAAGGTTACTTTATTTGTCAAATACCCTGTTTCCGCTTTCCTTTACAATATTCTACCTCTGAAAGAATTAAAAAGCTCCCAGGCTCAGTAGATGCAACAGAAGCATACCATTTATGCTGGAGAATTAAAAAATCAAACCAGGAGAAAAAGGGTATTTTTTAATTAGATAGACCCGACTATACCCACAAACTTCCTTGCTAAACAATACTAATGTTGATGAGGTAAGTAGGTCAAACCAAAAGTTATATCAGGAGTCCTTAACCCTGCTTATCAGCGGCTTATTATGTAATTACTTGTGAACTTAACAAACTAAATATTTTAGTTAAGATACATCAAGGATTGGAAAAGGTCAATTACATCTTACTGATGAAAATAACAAAGTTCATTTTACTTGTACTCACCTTGATCTTGGCCTACCCGCTAACAATATAATGTGCACTATCCATCAATTCCAAATATCTGATAAGTTAGATCAGGAGGAACAAGAAAAATGAATTAATTACTTAAAGACTATCAGGATGTTTTCTTTATGTCAGATGTTGACAGTGGCCACAAGGACGATTGGATATATAGTATTGACGTAGGAGATTCAACTTAATTCAATCAAGTACATATAGGAACTCAAAGGTAGCGATGTAATACATGGGGACAGAGCTCAAGGACTTAAGGATTCTGGCCTACTTGTGCCCTCCTAGAGTCCCTAGTCTACCCACTGTTACTTATAAAAAAGAAAATGGGTGGTCACAGAATAGTGATATATTACAGGAAGTTAAATAGCCTCTGCCATGTTTACATGACTTTATTGAAGAAACCAACAGCCAAGATAAGGCTGGACGTCATGCTACCAAAATGGTCAAGCTGCAGGACCCTGACTTAAAGCATACCTTTAGGCAACTCTTGGTGCAGGCTATATATGCCCAGGTTAGTCCAGGGGATGTGCGTGATGCTAAGCCCTGCGTTACAGAGGGGGCGTTGAAATGCACTAGTTATCATCTTAACAACGGTTCAGTAGCTCGTAGATGGGGTTTGAAACCTGTTCAATTACTTTATTTCCAATTTAGGTCGGCTTAAACTGCAATCAATAACTCAAGTTTGTTCAGTATTAAGCAACAGTACCCTGGCGGTGGTAGGATGCACTTATTGGTTCCTTAGTCTTGGCACCATTTTTCATGAATGACGACTCACCTCCCCTTATTTCTAGTATGTTTTTAAGACCAACTTTCCTCATTGGTCATCTTCCTTCTTAATAAAATCACGTTAGTTTACGCTTTTAATTTATTAAATTGAAAGAATCTCTGCGTGAAACTCAATTGGGGAGATCTCTAACAAAGTCAGACATTTTATTTGCACAAAAATAAATACCACATCTGGTGCACCGCTGGGACACCCTGGTCCCATCCAGACTGATACACCAAAGCACTCCAGCTTATATCTCCGCTTTGATTTGGACTCCCCTTTGGGGTCCACACAATTCTTGTAATTTATTTACTATTAATTAATATATACCGCATTTTACACCCTTGCCCTGTGTTACTTTGGCTTTAACACCCTCCGCGGAGCTATGATCAATATCCTACTAATGACTGGTTCCTAGACGGTGTGGCTGTGCATCTCACACCAACTTGCTGGGAATGGGACAGTTGCAGACAAACTCCTTAGACTCATTAAAAAGGATAGCTATCCAAAGTTTTCTAATAATGATTCTCTGACCTGACTTTCCGGCACAAATTGCTTCTCCACAAAGGAACTTACCTGTGGTTATTGACAGATAGTTCGTCGCCAGAGGCTAAGAAAAATGTGCGTTGATATGAAAATATGGATTAATTCAACCCATTCGGCTACCTCAGGGATTATGAAACGCTCCTTCCTAGTTTCAACGTGTGATGAATCACATCATGCAAGATCTGAAACTAATCTGTGTGATAGTATACCTAGATGACATAACTGTGTCCTCAAAAACTTTATTAACCATCTGGATCACCTCAAGTCAGTTTTCCAAGACTAAGAAAGAAAAACATAAAACTAAAACCTATGAAGTATACCTTTTTCTAGAAGGAACTATAAAATTTAAGGCATGGCATATCAAACTAAGTAATTAAACCCTTGTACATTAAATTTGTTGCAATCTCCAAGATGCCTGAGTTTAAGACTCTGAGATATACAGGTGATTTTAGTAATATTGGGATATTACCAACAGATTATCCCTAATTAAGCTCAACTCCCCAAAACTCTCATACTTTTTCTTTTCAAAGACACCCCTTTCATGTGAGGGATAGACAAAAGCCTTCATTTGAGACAATAAGTATTTGTTGAAGAGAAAATAAATTCTACAACTTCTAGACTACAGAAAGCAGTTCATCTTTTTTTCAAATGCCAATAAACTAACTGTAAGAGCCATATTCTTACAACTGGATGAGGAAAGCAATGATCACCCGTGTCCTAATACAGTAAAGTGCTTTCAAACCCTAGCAAAATTGCAGCATCACAGAGAAATATATCACAACTGTTATCTTTGCAAAGAATAATCTTCCAGCCCTTCTTGTATGATACTAACTTTACAGTTCTTACAGACCACGCTTCCTTCAAGTGGCTAGAAAACATAGTAAATCTGGTAGGAAGACTAGCCAACTGGGACTTCAAAAGTCATCACTATGACATAAATATCGTCCATCAATCTGAAATGAAGAACTTTAATGAATATAGACTGATTTAACTGCCCTCCTAAATCTTGATAATAGCAAAATGGAACAAGTTACATGACATAATCATAAAGCCAGAATTTTAGGAGAACGAAGATCATTATGTTCAGAAGATGCTAAAGTGACATGCTCAAAATACAAATGTTCTCAATGAATTACCTTACAAGAAAAACAGAATTTACTGGCTACCTTACTCGTGACTTTTGTAATGGGTATCAATTACAATTGGAGCCCACAATACCTACAAACATGAAGGAGCCAAGAAACTTACAAATAGATCAAAGATCACTACTATTGGAAGGAATACTGAACTATATAGTGGAAGTCTTGGACGTTTTCATAACTTGTAAAAACAGATGCCATATAAGCCCAAGTAAAAGTATCAGCCCATGACCCCTCAGAAGACGTTTCTTAACATTAGTTATGCATCATAGGTTACAACCTGAATCCACAGGAGGAAATCAAAACATCATTGTAAGGATTGTCATTATAAGAAGTGGGTCAAAATAATTGCCATTCCCGTGCAGACTGCTAAGGCTACTGCTAAATTCTATACCAAAATATATTTACTAAGCACGTCTTCCCACAGGAACTACTATGTAACAAAGAGATAAAATTTTAATTCAAGAGTTGAATGAATATTACCTAAAATCATGGGAACTGTTGATATTTTTACCCATATTATCCAGTATAATCAGATTATGCCAATTCTGCTTTGCCAAATAGGTGATCACCTTAGTGGATAAGTTATCATATGAAAATGCTAACTATCATTGATTGTTAGTCCTAATGGAAAATTAGTAATTCACTGAGAATTGATTCCGCTAAAATTCAACCCATAGATTGCTAAGGGTTTTTAGGGATTATCCCTGATAGGTATTTTACTATATTACTTGGTTGCCAATATAATTTTTTGCAATTTTAATTATATTAGTCGATTAAGGTTTGTAGCTGATTAGACCAGAGATTTTATTAAGTTGCTGAAGTGTTGACAATGCTTCTGGTAACAAGTTGCAAGTCAATCTAATTATGTTAATTTGCTAATGTCATATTCCTAGAAAACAAACCCAACGGAGGAGGAAATTCCTTATAAGGGTATCTGTTAATAATGTAATCCATAAGTGATGGCAGCCGTCTCCTCAGTGAGGTTCCAACATAATAAATGGCGCCAGGTTTCCTGTAAGTTCCTTTGATCTTGAGTAAAATAAGCAGACATAAGATTTTGTATAATCAAAAGTTATACATTTATAGCATTTGTTAATCTTGTGATAGAAGTTAATTGATAGTACTTAATTTATAAGCCTAAATTGTGAAGTTATCTGAATCACTGTGAGAAGAATTGAAGGGAATAATTTGCTTGTTGTTATAAAGAATTATCAGAGTGTTAGCACCAGTCTAGCGTTGAGGACAGTGATCAGTTGGTTAAGTGAAAACTCAACTAGGGCTATAGTCTCTATACTATTTTTAACTCATTTTATAATTTTGACTATATGTTTCAACACATACCAGAACTGTGCATAACTTGAAAACTTATTTGAGCAGTTCAAAAGTTTACAGGAACACAACAAATATTTCAGCACCCTACAACCCATCAACTAATGGGAATGTAGAAAGAGCAAATGTAACGTTAGTTCTAATACCTTTTGGGATGACCCTGATATTCTATTTACACTGGACCAATATCTTCCAAGTGCGTTAATGGTTTACATGATAAGCTTATTAAAATTTTAAAAATATCACCCTTCATGCCTTATACAGAAGTGACCCAGATATTAGCTTTATTAACTTGTGAAATACCAGTGATAGTACTGAATCGCTTGAGAAAGCACTAATAAGATTAGCCCTTAAATATTACAATTACAATTATGGTAAATGAAAAATATAGTTAAGATTTACAAGAGAATCAAGCAGCAAATTCATCTCATCAACCATTAATCTTTATTGAAAATCTAGATTTAGTCTTGTACTATCACAATCATACAGCGCCCTTAGGAGGAACATTATATCATATCTGGGATGGGCTAAAGACTACAACATGTAAACTGGGGACATATACTCAATCAAGTGCTTTTGAAACTGGAATAACTATCAACCGCATGCATAGCTTGTTCTTGCATCAAAACTCCCCGGCCAATATTTCTAAAGAAAGTGATGTCAGATATTAGGAGATTGGACATGATAGGTTGAATATTGACTATTTGATTATTAGGTCAAATTTTGACACTTAGACCCATGAAGGAGGTTAAAAAAACATTAATTTACTATGTGGAAAAAGTGATAGTCAATAAAGCTCAACCTTAATACTAGTAAAATTTTTTGGACCACTTTAAGCCCAAAATACCCCCATATCAAATTTGCCTATTCATATTAAAGGTTTATCAAAAAATCAGATGCCTACTCGTAGAATTTTAGGAGCTGTGTACTCAATTACCCTGATAAATAGCACTAAATATAAACTTCCAACTAAGTGGCTCACGTTGGCTCCCAAATTACCTCACAGATTCATAAATATAGGTGATATAAATTACTAATATAAGCTAGTATGTTAATAATAGTTTGAAGACTTTCGCCCTAGTTGAGTTACTCAAGACCAACTGAATATTTTCCAACGTTAGAATGGTGCTAACTCTATTCTCTCCCTTCAAGCAAGAGCAGGCAGTGAACTAACTAACACAAGAGAGCCTCTAACTCTATCCTCAAGAGTTAACAACAGACAGATAAGTGAATCCTTTTCTCTTCCATTCTATTCTAGGAATATATAAAATAAAATGTAAGACTGTTAATTTCTTTTATTGTTACTGCTTTATTTACTGCAAATCAAAAGGAATTATATAGGGTAATCGGCATTATCTACTTTTGGAAGCCCCTATTAGGAAATTGCAGCTATCACTGCTAATTCAGCCCACTGAGGACACTTCATGAGGAACTTCCTCATGCGCCTAGTCAGTTTTCACTACTGACTGGGGTAATGATCTCTTCTGGTTAATTGAAAAAAGTGCTCCAAAAGTCTCAATGAACTCAGCTGAGTACCCTTATTTGGCTAGTAACATGCTTAGATAATGTAACCTTAACTCATCAGAACAGGTTGCTATACCTAAAAGGCTAAACTATTAGTTTCTTCCAGAAACATTGTCAAGTCTTCAGGCACTACAAATAAACTCTGAGTCAATTGGTGACAGACCCAATTGATTAAAATGGCTAATTTATCAATTATGAAAAATTATTCAGGGTGGGTCAACCTTTTTACTAATATACCACACCGAGAATTTTTCTAGCCAGTACAGGTTTCAAACTCAAAAAACTGTACTTAGGGTGGAAGCAGTTTTACCTGCTCGGCTATACTCCCTTTAATTTATCAATTATATGATTGGTAATTAATCATAAGGTATATTTATTGTTGGGAGTTATCACAAATGAAACTAAAGTAGTTAGGCAGATTTCAATCCCAGTTTAGCTTATTTCCTTTAAAAAGTTTCTGCAAGCAATAGTTATCATTTATAATGATAACTCCCACATCCAAAATAGAATATAATCTTAAATGTCAAGTAAAAATATTCTAATCTAATCATCTGGGTAACATGGCGTATTAAAATCTCAAAACCATTACTTTAGGTGGCACTTATGGCATTATATTAAGATAAACCCACAAAATGGTAAGTTCAAGAATCTGCCCAGCAATCGACCTATGAGATAAAGATTCTTATCCAACTAGGTACAATCAATATACTTTTTTATCCTGCCCAAAAACATAGTACAAAAGGCTTTATAAAATCTGGAATGCATCACCTTCCAAGAGCCTTCCATCCAAATATTCCCGTCTATCAATTTTATTAATCATTTTCTTTTTATGAGGTTTATCTTATAATGTGACATAAAGATCTTTATTCTATTCTAAATTAAAATTATGTCATTAGTTCTGTATCTTGTTTTGGTATTTGGCTTCAATTAATCTATTTCAACATATTTACCATATGTTGGATACTCTATCTAACTGGACCTAAGTGGTGACCTGTCACCCTCAAAAACATATAGTATAATTGTTTTGCTTCTTAGATGGCTTAAAGTATAGACTACCAAGCTCCTTAGGAATAGCTAAATTAGGCTCAAAAAGGAAGCCTATCAACATTCTTTAGATGAGACAACTAATCTCATTCCTCTAATCCATCAAGGCAAAATTACTCTATGAGTTTCAATGCATATTTTTTAGAGATAAATATAAAAATTTTATTTTACAGAGCAGCGCACTGACTCCAAGATAGGGCCAAAACATGTTAAAAAAGCCACCAGTCAATGGTGAGATTTATCCTTAGGTAGCCTCTTCTTTGTGCCTTTGGATTAGGATAGTTGGTCTCCCAACAATAGAGTATCCCTACTCTATTGCCAGTTGTTTTTCTCAAGTCAGCTCGTCAACCCAGCATTCTTACTTTGTGAGGCTGACTTTCTGCTTAAAGGGTTCTATTAAACACATTTGACACCTGGCAACCTTATGATAGTAATGACCATCTTCATGGTGGATGTCCTCTACCAATGCTACCTAATGTAGCATTGATTTCTTAATAAAACTGATTAAACCCATGCCAAAACTCTTTTTAACACTATCTGACATGTTCTTTTTTAATTTGGCAACCTCTGGATGCAACGAAATTCTATCAAAACTCTCTCTTGATAGCTCATCTCAAAGGTATTTGTGCAAACATGTTTTTTTTTATTCAGAGAAGATCTCATACTAGCTACTGTATTCTGCTCACCACCAATTCCAGACTGGTTACTAGAAATTAATTAACTTAAACAGTTAAATTTGAAACAAAAAGGAAAATATTTAATTTATCTACAAGGTTTTTTAAAAATACAAGTTTCCAATATTACTTCATAAAATTCAAAATAAAGCTGACTGATCATTGTAAAATAAATTGGAAATGGGGTATCAGTATTGGGGTTTTTATGATCCCCTAATGAATCAGTGTCTGACTTCCACTTTAGTCATGGTGTCATTCTATTTAATTCATGTATCTGTGAGCTCCATCTAGAGGTGATTATCTCTGAAATAGGATGGTCAAGAACTTTTTGTTCAGTACTCTCTTCTGGGTTGAGGTCTGCAGATCCGCCTCAGGTTATTTCAGCATTACCTGATATGGTACTATCTGAAATTTTCTTATTCATTTATTAGCAAAGCTTAGAAATGCCTTACATCAGGTTTTTTATTTTTACAAAGATTTATTGTTTACTGCTTTTGATAATATAACAATGAAAATTTGATTTCTACCCTCAAGGAAATTTGGCTGTGTCATTACTTCAGCATAAGCTAATCGCAGGTAATTTTACCTCATAAGGTATAATAGGGGGAAAAATCCATAATCTTTAGTGGCAGCTTCATTTCTTCATTTACCAAAGCACTTTGACAAGCAGGCATCAAAATATTTCAGTTGACATCATACTTACCAAATGGTAAATTACCTGTGTCCTCTGTATTATTAAAAAGGGGTTGATCAATAACTTCCATGACTGTTAACTTTTCTGGAACTTCTCCTGTCTGTTATTGGACTCTTTTCATTCCAGCGGTCAAAAATAAACCTCTGATACACTTGTGGTTAAATCTGTGACACTTACTGGAAGGATTTTAATTTTTATGGTGAAGCCTCAGATTGGTGTTAATTTTTTAATTATAGTTAACACCAATTCTCCTTATTTTATCTATTTATGGTATACCCTTTAGACCTGTATTTTATAGATTTAAAATTATTACATGAAGAGATATTTTTCTTTTAGCTTAATTTCCCTTTTGAGAAATCACAATTTAAAAATTTTAACTTAAACTACCATGAGCACTGAATAAAGTTCAACCCTGATGTCCACGTCTCCACCGCCCACTGCTCCAGTATGGGCAGCGGTGAAGCTCTTTCTAGAAATTTCTGCCCCACCAGAAAATGCATTTGGAAAAGTTCATCTAGTCCTAATCATCACACCGTTGGCATGTCCCTCTGAGGGACTTGACGCTCTACTTTGCATAAGCCCACCCAATCTGCCCCCACCCTCCCATCTTACCTCGTTCCACCATCCAATTCCCCCATGTCAACTATGGGCGGTTATTCCCTTACGCCTATAATGCAATCATTGCACTCACTACCACTGCCTTTGCTCTGGTGGGACTAATCGACTTCTTCCCTTTTAAGGGCTATTTTATAGTTGGTTTCCCCTCTAAGGAGGACGCTAACATGTCAGCAGAAACCAAATTAATTTACAAAATCATACTTATCCTTAAAACTCAAACTCGCCTTCCCCATGACACCATAATGGTGTTGAGTTTCTCCAACCTCCCATCTCACCTCCCACCTCAGGTGTTGTATGAGGAGGAATGTCAGAGCTTTATGCCCATAGCTCAGGCCCCATCCTCCACTTCTTTGTTCCTAGAAGTGCTGAGCTCTTTTTGGCTCCCCGTGCCATGACTACCATTATCTCTTTTAATGCAGACATTACCCTGCAATTGCCCACGCTGTACCATGTGGCCTAAAACCAAATCATTTCTTTTGGGAAAATTTTAATAACTGACACCAAATTTTCCCTCTTCTTTTACATTAGATTATTATAAAAAACCTGTCAGCGTACCCCTGAAATTACTTCTGACACTGATTATGATGCTAAAAACCTTCCAGAAGAAATATTCCTAGAGTACCAAGCTGCCCCTTTCCTCTCTGCTTGTTTAATCGTCAAGCCTTTGGCCTGAAAATCCTTCCTCTAGCCTCCCTGCCTAGCCTCAGTCATCTGTTTGCCCTCAAGCAAATCAGGCTCAAGCTTAAAATCTCATTTGCTTCAACTCTCCCTCCCATTCACCCTCCAAATCTCAAATATGCAGATGCTCTGACCTATTTAACACAAACCCATGGGCCTTATTGGCCATGGTTTTAGAATTTGGGGATCCGTTTATATGAACTGATATGATTATCAAATGGTTTTCAATCTGGACTTTGATGACATATTCCCTCCTTATTTTTTGTACCAAACAAACATCATCCCATTCTGCTATAACCATCAGATTGCTATTGATGAAGTTGACACCTAAATATTGTCCTATTATAAAGCTGCAGCTAAGACAGGTGCATCACTTGAGTTGGGTCTCCTCCCTTCTGCTGTCACAGCTTCCAAAACTGTTGCAAGTAAGCGTGCCCACCTTCAATTCCACAAACTAGCAATGTCCATCCTGAAAGTCAGGGTGGTGCAAAAAAACCCAAAGCCAAAATCACAAGTACCAACATTGCCACCACTGTCAAGCTCTCAGATGCACATATTCAAGCCAAAAACAACCTTACCTACTATTTTTGGCGCCTATGTCAAAGAGCACGGTCTTATTCTGGTCCTCCTATAGGAGATATAAAACCCCATCCAATAGAAGCCACATCACCCTTGCTTTACACCTTGTCACAAGCCTTAAGGGTGGATGATGACTTCATTGAAGCTCCCCCTTCTCCCCTCTCTTCTGCCATGGTTGGCTAGCAGTTTGCTGTTGCCGCCTGGTTGTTTTTTTTGTTTGATATCAGTGCCGTCCTGCTCATTTTGGGTGTTTTGTCTCGTTGTATTTTAATTGAGGTGGGTCAACATTGGGAAAAATATACCACACTTAAATTTCTTTCATAGATAGTACAGTTTTTAAACATGTGATTAACAAAACCTGCATTAGAGTGGAATCAGGTATTACCCTGTCAAGCTAACCACACTTGTTTTGGCTCGTTTAATTTTTATTTTTTCTTTAAGTAGAGTAGGTCCTCTGGTTGGCTTACACCAAATGAAAAATTTTACATTAATAAGAAAGCAATTATCTTCAATTATAATATAATAAATAAGTTAACGAATATGGAGTGATCCAATAATGGGAAAAGCAAGACTGTTACATGATTTGGGTTATTCCTGGTTACATAAGCTAATTAAACTTTTATTTATTACCCTTTATATTAAAATATCTTTATTGATGATACTTCCTAGTACTATTAGTAGTACAAGTATATACTTTAATAAAAATTTAATACTACCCCTATAATTAATATAATAGATTCAGAAAGATGCTGTCCAGCTTTAAAAAACTAAAATATTCTGCCTTCAACAAAATAGGTCACATTGTAATAGTTCCCTTCCCAATACAAGACCAGGGGATATATATAGGTGCCAGGCATACTATTTTATAAGAAACTAATTTAGTTTCTTTATCTTATACTGAGTATTAAGCTCTTTGATTAAACAAGACAGTCTCAGGACTAGTCCAGGTGTCCTGAAATTTCTCTGGCTGTCCTCTTCAAAAGTAGTAAATTATTACTTTGTCGCCTAGGCTGAATTCAGATGCCTAGTCTGTTGCTGACTCTCATGTTGGCTTCTGAAGGATAGTCGCCTCTATATTGGTGGACGCCTACAATTGTACTAATCTTTTTATTGGCCAGATCATGTTGACAACTTTCAGGTGGCATATTACTTTGAACTTCAGTAATGATCAGTGCTAACAGGGCTGGCAATGCTGCTTTACGACCATATAGGGCCTTTGATGGTGACATCAAATCACCTAGTGGTAGCTATATCAGGAACCAAAAGCGCAGTAACTAGCAGCTGATCTCATTTTGACTTAAAGTGGAAACCATCTTCCTTAATATCCCTCCTAAGAATCTATTCACTCGCTCCATGGTACCTTTGGATGAGGGTTTTTATGGAGTGGTAAACTGTTGATTAACTACAACTTGTCCATTAATTCCCTCACGACTTCTGATATAAAGTTCTTGCCATTTTCTGAGAGAAAGAATAGGGACGTTTGTGTCATTAATTGACTAGGAAAAATTAGACCAGGCTGCATAATTGGGTTCTCAATGAACCACAACAGCACCCAGAATTCCAAGGGCATAGCCACTTGAATGACTTTATAAATTGAGGGTCTAGAAGAAATATGAGGTATTTAGGCATTCAAGAATATAAAAGGCCCCCACAAACATAAAAGTAGTTTTGAGGGCAACCGCAGGTCTAGAACGGGCATCTCAGGTGAAAGGGGGCTGAGAGGTTAACAATATATACAGTACTAGCAGTTGCAGGTCTTTGGCAGGGTCAGCAGAAAGAGCAGAAACTTCAGGAAGGGGGCAGTCTGCATAGCGTGAAAGGGTTGATATCCCCAAGTGGTGAATGCTATCAGAGCTGCAGACAAGGGTTGAACTTGGGCCCAGGAGAAGAAATGTAGGACATCAGAGGGCGCCAAGTTGGGGGTGCTCATTGTAGTAAAAATTTTTGGAGGAGCAAGCACAGAATAAATTTCGACTTTTGTATAGGAAAAAGTTTTATTTTTATTTCTGGAAATTTTAAAAAACCAGCGCAGGCCCTCCAGCTGGCAGACCCCTTTTTTATGCTTGGAGCGGTGACATTATAAATCTATACACCCAAATTAAGGTTTGCTGTCTGCTAATAAGGCCACAATGATTGTTTCACATCTGAATCTCAAATTAAAATCGATTTTTTGGAAAAATAAGGCTTAGCGGCTCAAAATTTTATTTCAAGTCAAATAGCCTCAAAAAACAAAAGAGGTTGGAATGTAGGCCTGACTTCTTGTTTTTAACAGGTTCAAGCACCAAACTGGTGCTGAGCCACAAAAACAAGGATTGGCACTGGGGACAAGCTTGAAGCAAGCCCCCAAGCTGCAACTAATCAGTTTAATTGGTTTGCAGCTTGGATTTGGTGGTAGTTGGAAGGGGTGAGGCAGGGAGTGGCTGATGAGGCCTTTCTACTTTTTTCTCTCACCTCAACAACCAAACCTGTCGTGGGACCATTTTGAGGGAGGGGCGATCTAGACTGGTAAGGTTGAGGTTGGTGGTAGGATCTGTGGGAAATTTATATGACCACATTATCCAGCTTGGGATTACTTAAGCTTTAATTCATTTTAAATTAATGATTTGCATATCTTAAACTAGCTTATTTTTTAAGCTTTGGATGACAATTTAATTATATTATCTAGTTGGTGATAATAAATTACTGAATGGTTATTCATAATTCTCAGAGGATTGTGTTTGATGATAATTATGGTTAAATTTTGTTGGGGGGTTGTTGCTGACAACGTGGAGATGAGTAAGTTAAATCAAAATGGGCATTTACTTATGGAAAATCGTCAGGTTTGGTAGCCAACATATGGGCTGATATGAATGGTAATTTAAATACAATATTCCTCATGAATATCAGCTAGTATCTTTCCTAAATTTTGAACAATATCTCTTTTAGTCAGCTAGGTGTGCTGAAACCATACTAGTTACCATGGTTTACCCCTAACACATGTTCTCCCATACTTCCGCCTATAAATATTCCCTCATTTTAATATTAAAAAACACATAGACCTATATATAATATTTATTATATCTTGTATTTATCTGCATCTTGTGAAGAGAGTCCTTGTTAAGTGTTGATGCCAGAGTGAGGCTGAAATCATCTGAATTCTTATATATTGCCAGAGTGAGTCCAGAGTCAATTATATTAATATCTGATAGAGTAGGGCCAAATCTACTATTTATCTGAACTTAACTAAGCTAATTGTCTTCATACAATTAGCAAGTTTGAATTTATTTCCAGAGTCAGTAGTTAAGCAAAAATGTGCACCAGAGTAACCCCACAGTTTTTACATGTGGTGCTCACTACAGGGGTTGAGTCAAATTTATACAAAATTAATAACACCAATTTATTTAATAATATGGAGCACCATAGAAACGAGGAGGCAGGTTCATCAGCAGCCCAGAGATAAAACATCCAATTAGAAGCAGGTATGCTGGTGAATCCCTAATATATCCATCTATTAACGATTGGAGTGAACAAGAACGCTGTAATGATCTAAGAAATACCTTCAGAGAAATCTGAGAAAATTCACCCAGTATTTTTACCCAGTATTAGTGTTATCCTGAAGTGAGATTCTAAATTTTGCTGACCAATACTCTTGACCAAAGCTGTGGATATTTCACCACACAACCAATCTCAGGAAGAACAAAGATGACACTGTAAAAATTCCTCATTAACACTTTGACCTTAGCGGGATATTTGCAAAGCATTGGCAACATTGTTGATTATGTTATCAGGTATGTGCAGCCAACTACCAAAAACATGAGAGCTATCTATGTTCAGCAACAGTGGTGTTCACCTAACTAGTAAAATACACTCAATACAACAGTGTACAATAGCAGGCGTTAACCTGACAACTAAACATTAGCTTTCAGCAGATTTTCTCTGGCTTGGACTTCACATTACAGTGTGTTCAGTAATCAAACACCCAAATTAAGAATCTGGTGGCTGGGATGAATACCAAACTTTGAGGGACAGTCAAAGAGATTATCAACTAAATTAAGATCAACTACCAATGGAAGCATGATGTGGACAAACACTGCCAATTAGCTGAATCAATTTATTGCTTATTTGATTTGACCTCAGGAGGCAACTGTGCCAATGGCTACTGCCAACACTGAAACCTACATGGACATGCTTGATTTAATCAAGGGGAGACGGGAAATCAAGAATAACATTTAAGTTATGGTAAGATAATCCAAAAGACTAATTGAGAAATGAGAGCTGAAACTGAAAAAGCTTTTTACAGAGATAGAGATTGTCAATAAGAATGTATTAGAATGGACAACTCAATTTGAATTAGATTCCTTGAAGCTTAAAGTCATTAAATTAGATGACAAAATTTTTAAATATGAAAAGGAGAATTAAGAGCTATATGAACATTTATTCAATAACCAAAAACAAGTAGCTATTGTGATAAACTTGGGTTTGGGTGCCAAAATAATCTTGATGCTTTATGGTCAGGACCAAATGAATTTGTTGTAAAAAATGGCAAATGATGCCTACATGATAAAAAATGTGTCCATGGTCATATGATTAATAGAGTAAACAGCAGATTTTTTAAATTATGGAATTAATATTTATAATAATTAATATATTATAATAAAAAGAAAAAAATATAATAATAAGCTAAATATATATAAAATTATTTAGAAAATATATAAATAAAAATTAATAAATATATATGGATAGAAAAGTTTTATTATATTTTTTTAAAAAGAAAGAAAATAAATTTTAAAAATAATTAATTTATTTTATTTATTTTTTTTTATTTTTTAAGCCTCAGGTTGCAAATTGTGAGCACTTCTTTGATGCCTCTGGGGGAGGGAGGTTGAATAATGATATTATAAATTGGCTGCCTAAATCAATCTGTTATCAGATGCTATCAAGGGTTTTAGCAACGCAAGACCAAGTTTTTTGGACATGAAGGGGATTTTGAAAATATTCTACAATTGGAAGAGCAAAAGGAATGTCTAACATCGATGAATCCCCCCTTGGGTTGGGACCATCTAGTACAAAAAAAAAGGAATGTCTAAATTAGCAAGGTGAGTAGCTCCAGATTGTAGGAGAAAACAACAATGCAAGTAAATACAATCTACAAATAAGTCCATTTAATCTCTATTGGCACAGGTGCCAGAAGCTGTGTGCGAGTGCTTAATGACAAGATTCATCAAGGACACTTGCCATATGAGAAGACAACTAACAGGGAAGATGTGCAGGTGGCTGTCAAACCATGACCTCAATTATTGCTATTAATGGGAGGTACCACTGGATAGCCCCACTGTGAAGTATTTGTGAAAGCAACAAAAGGCATCTTGAAGGTGGCGTTTGTGGGCCTCCTGAAAGTGAAAAGGAAAGGAATGGTGGAAAATTTGTTGATACAGGGAGTAGTGTGGCCCATAGACAAAATGCTTGCCCTGTGAACTATAGTGCATAAGTTGCAATGTTTCAGTTGCTCAAATTATCAAGGTCATGAGAAGCAAAAGAAATGATAAGGGCTTTAGTCAATTTTTCCTTAAGTTCCTGATATGGAAGCTCAACATGCTCATCGATACCAATTGCCAATTCTAATGCCAAGATTGTTGGTTGATAAAATTGGCTGATCTGAAAATAACTCTGGGAGAAGGTATGACTTAATTAAGAATGATTGATCTTAATTGAGAGAAATTGCTTCATTGAGATCAAGGGCAATTGCTGAATTTATAATGAATGTAGTCAAGTTCAATAATGAAAAAATTGAGCTTGATGGAAGGGGAAGCGAAATTAAAGGCCAAGAATTTATTAAGAAATGGACAGCCCTATTTCTTTTTCAAAAATAGGTACCATTGTAGGGAGAGCAGAGGAAGGGATAACCAAATCAGGTTGACTTGATGCGCTAGATCTGACAGGAAGGGAAAGGATACCTCTTTTGCCAGTTTGTAGCACTGATAGAAAAAGAGAGGAGTCTGTTTCCAATAGATTGCCCAGGACACAATCATAGTATGAAGCATTGGAAGAGGACAATTTTAGCTGATAATCTGGTCAAGCGGGAGGATGTTTGGGAATTTTATTTGACTATATATATCAAGCTTGGGACTAATTAAGCTTCATTTTTTTAAATCAATTTTTCACTTATTTTAATTTAGATTAACAATTAAGCTTTTGAAGACAATTTAATTATGTTGTCTCATCAGAAATAATAACTGACCAAATGGTTAATAATATTTTTCAGAGGATTGTGTCTGATGATATTTATGGTTAAAATTTTGTCAGGTGTTGTTACTGACAACTTGGAGATGAGTAAGTTGGCTTAAAATGGGCAATTACTTATGGGAAATCGTCAGGTTTGGTAGCCAACATGTGGGCTGATATGAATGGTGATTTAAATACAGTATTCCTCGTGAATCTCAGCTAAAATCCTTCCCAAACTTGAACCAATATCTCTTTTAGTCAGCTAGGTGTGCTGAGACCATAGCAGTTAATATGATTTACCCCTAACACATGTTCTCCCATACTTCCGCCTATAATATTTCCCTCATTTTGTTTATAAAAAACACATTAGACCTATATTTAATATTTACTATATCTTGTATTTTTTGCATCATTTGAAGAGAGTCCTTGTCTAAGTGCCAACGCCAGAGTGAGGCTGAAGTCATTTGAATTTTTATATATTTCCAGAGTGAGTCCAAAGTCACTAATAATATTATCTGCTAGAATAGGTCCAAATCTGCCCATTTATCTGAAATTGACTAATCTAATTGTTTTCTAAAATTAGCAATTTCATATTTATTTCCAGAGTCAGTAGTTAAGCGAACCTGTGAACCAGCGAAAACCCCACAGTTTTTACAAGTCCCTTGGCTAATAGCAACTTAGGGCTGGGTTTACATGAGGGTTGTGCGGCCTGGGCCTAGCATCTCTGCTACCAATTCAAAAGATCTCCTGACCCAGGAGAGAACTTCTCAGGGTATTCTTGACTCAGGTGCAGGGCTACAGTGGTGAATGGCAGCCTTGCCACCTTCACAGAGAGGTTGCAGACCCAGGTCTCATTGACATTGTGAGTCAGGTCCTCTTTGGAGTAAAGTGGGTGGTCTTGAGGTTGTTAATTTCCGTTTTCAAAAAACCTCCTAATTTAATTGTAGGATGCCAATCAAGACTTACAATCTTTATATGATTATGACTTGCTTTATTAGAAATCAGGAGGCTAATCTCATGGTATACATCTTTAACGCTGAGGCTTTGAACCATTTGTAAAGTGATTTATGAATATGAGATAAATTTTGCACCACTAAAGGCAGTTAGAAGTGGCCACAGCACGTCAATGGACCTGTTACTGAACAGAAATGTTAGAGATTGGTTTCAAATTAAATCTCTTATAGAAGACGAAACTGTAAAATGATGTACAGTTATAAGGACTGGTTCATTACATTGGACATATATTTACAATAAACCGATCTTCTGGTAAGCCAACATCTTCTGAAAATGCTCATGGATGATGTGTTTGTGCACTTAATTTACTAGTTACACCCAGTCGCTTAGCCTTATGTACAAGTAACATTTATTCTGAATCTTCACTGAAGTACTCAGCACCATGACAAAATGTCTTTGAAGCGCCTTCTTAGGACATTCTCTAAGTCATCCGTTTTATCCAGCCATTTCTCTTATGTTAGCCTGATTATTTTGTACAGTCAAAAACTTTCTGGCACTTAAAGTAAAAACTGGCTATCATAACCGTATGTTGGCATTAATGTGCTTTTCACCTGGTTGATAGACAATCTTGAAATTTTATAATTAGAGAAGTACTGCTCATCTAGCAAGTAGTCTATCTGTAATTTTCATATTCCACAATTAGCAGATTTACGCGTGATCCATCATGACTTTAAAGTGTACCCCATAGAAGTAGGCTTGTAAGTGTCTCACTGCTTGGATCAACACCTAGCACTTTCTCCCAAATATGGCATAGTTCTTCTCAGCCTTGGTAAATATTTTTAAATACTACTCTATGGAGTGGTCCACCCCTCTTTGTCCAATTGGGCAAGTATGGCTCCAAGAATAACCAACCGCATTGGTGTATAGGTAGAAGGTACTATTAAAATCTGTGTAGACCAAGCTTGGTGCTTCTACCAATATCTTTTAAGCCCATGAAATGGGGGATAAACTTCCAGTAGTACCCCACAATCCCAGAAACTTTTGGATATCCCTCACGCTCTTGGGTGGCTTTATTGTCATAATCGCTTTGACTTTCTCACCCTGTGTATTGATTCCATTAGGACTGATCTCATGCCCAAGAAACTCCAGTTGCCTCTTCAAGAATGTGCATTTGCTTTGTTTCTTTAATAAGTTTGAATCTTACAGCTGGGTAAAGATTTCACAGAGTTGTCAAAGATGTTTTTTAGAAGTTCATTTGAACATGGTAATATTTTCTAGGTAGACATACACACTAGATAGCTTGAGATCTCTGAAGATTTGGTCCATCACGCGGTGAAAGGCGGAAAGGGCGTTGGTCTGCCCCTGTGGCATACTTCTTGGCTCAAATAAACCCTGACTTCTGATCAGGGTGCACTTTCTTGATCCTCCAGCGAGAGCTCCTTCTTCCAGTATCCGCTGGCTAGGTCCATTACAGAGAACAAATGATCCTCTTAGGCGTTTCAAGGCATCATCTGCGTGCAGGAGTGGGTAGCAATATATCTTAGTTATTTCATTCATTCAGTAGTATTTTATGACTGCGCGGTTTATCCAGTATTTCCTGTATACTAGGAAGTAGTGGCAAAGCTCAAGAACTCTCTAAGGTCTGAAATGTCCAGCTTCTATTAGTTGACTTAGTTCTTGAGTGATAACACCATCTTTAGCTTTCAAATGGTGTTAGGGTTTTAAAATTGAATGGAATAGCTACCCAGTGCCTATCTTGTAGATATCTCCCTTTCAGAGTCCATAGACATTAGACCTAATGCTAAAGATACCCTTGAAATTGTTCAGTAGCTCTTCCAGTTTATTCTGCTGTTTGGGGGTCACATCCTTAGACCTGAGCTTGTCAAAGTCTCCTACAGCATTTACTAACATAAAATCATTGCAACTGTAAAGTTAACCTTTGTAATTATCTGTACTTTCTTTACTCTTATTAGTTGGGTTGTATTAATTCCTATTATGACAGTTACTCTCACAAGTATTTGGTATAATAAAATTCAGGGAAAAGTCTTAACTCTTGTTTGTGGGTTCTGTCGCAGCTGTAAATTTCAAAGATAGGTTTTGGAGCATCTCATGTTGATCAATATGGTCATCCATAGTTGGTCCCCTGGACCGAACTTCATGATTTTGCTAGTGCTCAGCGATAGACTTTCTTCCAAGCTCACCCTGTAGGGTCGTTGCTTATCACCCTTCTTAAAGAAGGGTGTATTGAATAGGGAAATTAAATGTTCTGTCTTCAATAACCATGCTCATTACATTTTATAGTTTAGCGTTCTAATCCTTTAAGCACCAGTGGCGGATGATAGCTCAGTTTACTCATGGTGCTAGTTGTAAGGTTGATCTTGACTTTAAACTAAAGGAAAAACTGCATACCAACTAGGAAAATCATAGAGGGCACTATCCAAGATCATCGCTGGAGATGTTAAAACTATGTGCCCAAAGCATAATGATAACGCTGAGTAGGCCCCTAAAGTGCTTGTAATGTTAGGTCCAGCTGTTCAATATTTTATGTTGTAGTCTATTTCAGAAATAAACCTCCAACCTCTTTATGAGTTTAGATGACATTATGTTGACAAGAGCTCCAAAGTCAGCAAAGCCAAGACGCGTACTCTCTGAATCACTACTTCTATTTTTATTACATTAAACCTGAAAGGATTACAAGTTGTCAGAACATCAGCAGCTGACTCTTCTAAATTTTTCAGGGATTCATAATTCTTTTTGATCTTAACAGTATCCTTGCTATCATTTCTAAGTTTATGAAAACCACCCATCACCAGATGATCTCCTTTTTAATCAAGTTGATTAATTGAGTAGGTTTAGTTTAACTAAGTAAGTTTATTATAATTCTTTTCCATCAATTCCATTTACTATTAAACAGCAGGTACAACCACCGCGCTAAGTGCTTAAAAACTTGGTACCCTGCGTTAACTAATTCCTCATCTTTATAATTGTCTTCACAATCAGTCTCAGATTTACACACTCAATGTTGTTTGTGTATCCTCCTGAAAATATCCTTCTTTGAGTGGCATTCATGGGTATGATCTGTAGAAATTCCTTGGCTAGTGGTAAATTTACAACTCAGTTCTTGATGAGGTAGGCGTTTGCTGATTTGGTGTTCTTGCACTCTGGTTTGCTAATCTTTCCATAAGCTACGTAAACAGCTTTGCTGAGCCTTTGAGGGGGAGTTCATGAAGACCTATACTCCATTTTGTACATTCCTTGTACATTTTGCAATGCTTACTCAGAATCTACAGGGAGTCGCGGTTTTGGAAACTAGGGTCATATGCATCTTCAAGGCAGGATGAATTTTTAAAACAGCTCAGAAGGACCGTTTTTACTTTTTCCAAGTCCATAGTTCCCATTGTCCATATTTTCTGAGATTTGAGACAGTATTGAGAGGCATGGTTCACTACTGTCTAGTTCTTGCCCATCTTCATAAGTATAAATTCCTGTTACATTTTTGGACACCCTGTTCATTCTTAACCTCTGAGAGGAGGATGCTCTTTACTCCAGTCCAGGTCAGTCCAGGCCATAAGTTTGCTCTAAGGATCTCCTGAGCCTTGTGACTCATACATCCTTGCACTTGGTGAGCCTTTTGTCAATTTTTGTGCCATTTATGCTGTTTTTGTACATCTGGAAGATATCAGAGATAGTTCCTTGTCCTGGTATATACATTATTTTTTTTCTATGTGGTTTAAAGTTTGGGTCCTCTTCTATAGGCCTGGTTTGCACCATATTAGTGGGCGCAACAGTCAATTAAGTACCCAGGATTGATTTCTAATAAAGTGGCTGCCAGAGAGGAGTTAAGGTCAGTTATAATACAATCCTCAGTTAAACCTTCAACTTATCTTGTTCTTGTCAAAAGTAATCAGGATGGAATCATGCTGGTAAGCGCTCTTCATACTCATTCAAGGTATATATGATCATCCCGTTCTTGTTCTCAAGGAAAAAATTCTTTTATATCCTAAATGGTTTTAAGCTTCGCTATGGGTGAAATTCCTTCACCGTTGGAATGGAGGCAATGTGAGCTCTTCTAGTGGTTTCCTTGATACGCTCATGTTGATCACATAAGTCTGACTCTTCTAGTTCCAAGGTGATGAGTCTCAGATGGATAATCCCCCCTTCCTTGCCAGGAGTTCAGAGGGATCACACCGTGGTAGACTTCCATATCTGCATTATCAACTTCTCTTGAGGGATCTAAATCTCCTTGATTCTGATCTGATGGTGTCACCCCTGTATTGGGCACCGCAGTCAGCTCGTCAACTTAAGCTCACTTATCTTGTGAGGCCAACTTGCTGCTTGTGGGTTCTGTCCACATAAATTAGATATCAGGCAACCTTCTAAAGTGTCATGAACATCCACATTATGGAATTCCTCTATTAATGCTCCTTGATGTAGCATCAATTTCTTATTAAAACTTTTTGTATCCATGGATAAAGATCTAAGGACACTCTCTGAACTGTTCTCTTTTAAGTTAGCCATCTCTGGATACAAAGGATTCTTATCCAATCTCTCCCTTGGCAGCTAGGCTCTAAGGTATCTGTGCAAAAAATTGTCCTTTTCATTTTGAGTAGAGCTCAAGCTGGTTATTGTAGTATGCTAACCACTAATCCCAGAATGATTAAAAGCGATTAAATACTTATGTCAATATAAGAGAAACAAAAAGGATAATTGTGGTTCTGTAAGAAGTTCTTAATAAAATAAGAGGAAATCATTTACATACTACTATATAAAAATTAGGGTATGTATAATGTGAATTGAAATTAATTGGGATAGGGGCTGCAATAATTGGTGCCATCAGGATCTTACTAGTGAAGCAGCGTCTGACTTCCACATTAGCTTTGCGTCCATTTGATTTAAATTCACATACCTACAATCTATATCCAGGCTGATCATCTCTGAACCAGGAGGTTCAGGAGCCCTTTGTTTAGCCCCTACTTCTTGGTTGATGGCTACAGTTTTAACTAATGATATTACTTGGTTTCCCAATTTAGTTTTATGATGATTGGTTTTCAGGTTTTTTTCAATGCGCTGCTTCAACGTGTCTAACATAAGGGTTTTGTTTGATTACAAATATGGTTGATAACTGCTTCTGGTGATATTATGATATTAGGTTCGATGGTTCTGTCAGGGATTTTCAGCTGGTTTATTTTTCATCATTGGCCAATTTCAAATTGTTTTGCCTCCCTTAAAGTCTAAAAAAGTGTCAAGCTTCATGAACTTTGGCGGTGGCTTTGTTAGCTTTAAAAATATACTCTATAACCAGCAGGTATCAAGACATTTCAGGTGGCATCATCTTGATCAAATGGTAAATTTATAGGGTTATCTGAACCTATGTAAGATGGTTGATCATTATTTTATGCAACCAGTAAGCTGCCTGAATCTTCGCTTATCTTTTTTGGACTCTGCTTATTCCAGAAATCAAGTAATGATCCTCTGATGCATTTGTATCATCATCTGCAACATCTGCGATCCTAGATTTCTTCAGGAGAGGTTATATAGTTTATGCTAGTCAGCTTTTTGGACATGTTGCTGCGTAATGTTTCTTGTAATCACAAATCCAACAAGTTACTTCTGTTAGCTCCTAGTCAAGGTTAAATGACCCCATGTCAAGGATAATTATTCCTTGTTATATTTTTGTTACCTGAGTTTTTATTAGAGTGGATTTCTCAATTTTTTAATCAATAAGTGGCCCAAAAGTGACCTCAAATGATTTTAAATACAATCACAAGGGGGTTCTCAGCTCCTTGACCAGCACTGGTAACAGTTATTAATAAACTCAGGGTAGTGCTTAGTAGCATTCAAGAGGGCAATCTTCATGTCATAAAAACCATCACCTTTTCCCCCATAGTAATAACTGAGCCTTATGATAGAATTGTCAGCAAACTAAGAGATGGTCTCATTCTACTTAAATTTAAATGTTTTTACTAGGCCTTGCAAGTGGCATTGTTCATGGCTAACAAATTCTCTTAGCATGACGCTTTTAACGTTATGAAACTCGAATTATGTTTGGGTGGCAAAGAATAATTAGGTCATAAATTAATCATCTAAGCAGTTTATCATAATGGTATTCTTAGAAAGATCATTAGCCCCATTAATAGTCATCTTTAACATCTTCAGAAAGGATTGCATGATATTATATTTCAGATTAATGGATATAATTAAATTGCCTGATGGGCTGAAAGAGTATGATATGAGAGTCAGTTCCAAAAGCAGATTGGGAATAGCCAATGTGGGGATCTGGGTTGCTCGGTTCACCAGTGAAACTTTAGAGTTAGGATAAATGCTCTAAGGAATGAGGCAAGACCAATTACGCAACAGACAAAGAGCGTTGAGGATGAGTGGGTTTGGCTGAAACAGACTCTACTTGAAAGTGGTTTTTAAATTATATTTAATCTTTATTTGATATGAGCTTGTGGTCACACAAAAATACCAGTCAATTGAGTTGACCTCAATATATCTTTAATATAAATCTTGCCATTATTGTTCAGTTAGTTCCTTGAGCTACATTGAAGCGACAATCTCAGCTTGTAGGTCTTCAATTATAATTGAAGTTCTGCATTCTTGGCCGTTTGATCCTTGTTGCCTCGCGTAGCTCTCACTTGGTTTAGTAGAGATCATTATCTTACAGTAGAACTTCCCCTCCTTTCATTGCATAAGGTAATACAGATGTCCTTTGATGCTTCAATGTATTGATGCATGGCAACATCTTGGCTCTAGTGTTGTCTTAGTTCCTCCTGTAGGGAATTGATAGCTTCAGCGGCTCTTTTAATATGCTGAGCTGAAACCTTTAACTTATGTTTCATGTACTGATTAAGTTCCTCTATTTATTAAGCTTTCTGAAATTCTGTTTGAGAAGAATATATGACATTTATAGCCTCAAACTAAATTGATTCATATTATGCACCCACACAGCGGTAAAACCTTTATCTTTGGGTTTTTGAGCTGGATTCAATTATGTTCCAACTCGACTGTCCAGTAAACTCATCCAGTCATGGAAGTTTGGTGACTAAGTTTATGGTTTGCATCTCTGCCTGCCATACAACTCAGAAGCTATTTTCAATTGTTTGTGTAGGTAGTACATGACATCTACATTTTACTATATTCATAGATATATATGATCAAGGAAAAATGTCAGACCTTAGTTATCTATGAGTTGCATACTATGAGGTTCAAATACTCCATGATGTATTGTCCCAGAAGTTTAATATTACTCAAAATGATAATACTTGCCTAAATTTATGAAAAAAAGAGCTTTATTTTTTTCATAATTGTTCTTGATTGTTCTGGTGGTAGAATAGAGAGGGGAGGAAGTTAGTCATCGTGTGGATAAAAATTTGGAATAAATATAAAGGCAAACGCTCAATTTGATGAAATAGATATTATTCTAGAGTTTTAAGATCAAATTTTTTAAATTGTTGAGATTGTCTCCACCAAATCTCACCTTGTTTGATTGAGAAGGGCTAGAGGATTTATATAGAACATTATGAATATGGGTTTGTTTATTTTCTTCTCCCACCTTAGACTTTATATTCTTGTTTGAAGTGATTAATTGAACGTGCCCTTGTAGTGGGCACCAATTTGTAGTGCATGGAAGGTGCACAATATTACACAGTTAAGTATTCACTCTTGAGACTCGCTTGATCCTTTAAATATTTTAACCTCGATCCATTGGACAAAGCCTGCTTCCTATAATTACTGGTTTGTTAATTTTACTACTAGTGTGCGCTTCCAATATACAACTAATATTTGGTTAAATGTTTTATCTATTAGCTAATCAAGGAAATATTTATACTTGATCCTTCAGCATTGAAATAAGGACACACCAATTAAAGAGTGATAGACTTCATTTACAATGGGTTTAATAAATACAATGATATTAAGTTTTAAAAACCGCCTCATTTTAGTCAAAGTCAGGCGCTTGACAACTCTGGGAGGCTTGTAGGCTCAAATGGAAACTCAGAATCTAAGTGAGACACCAAAACATTTTAATGTTTAATAGGAAAACTTACAGGGAAGAGGAAATTAAGTGATTGCTTTAATTTAAGTCAATAATTTGACAGCTCTTCTGCTATACCAACACCAAAACCGAGGTAAGAGTAGCACTTTCCTTATTTTTTTTGTGCTGTTGGAGTTTATCAATGTTTTGAACAAATATAAAGCTCAATCATTCCATCAACCCCTTCCTGTGGAGATTGAACCTTGCCCATGATTAGATACTACTAAAGCTGATATTCTCACCAACTCATCTGTAGGGCTTCTATTTTTAAGCTTGATGTTGCTATGCCCAAGAAGCCGACTTCAATACTTGAGGCCAACTAAGTCACATAGGAAGCGTGCTTTTTATTTATAAAAGGTGCCAAGTCACAGCTTATGTCACATCACTAGAGGATTAGTCCTATGGCAAAGATGGTGAAATGGACTTTCTTAAGTCAAGTACTAAATGAGATATACAAATAATGACATAACTTTATTATAGTATATTGCAGGAGGAACTATATGTTACATTCAACAATATAAAACCCCCAAAAAAGGGTAAAAAAGTTTGATGGGGATAACATCTAGAGGGGAAACTCTATATTTAGTGGAGCATGTTGGATGGCATAGTGCCATTGTATAATAATTTTATTAGGGTAGCTTTAGAGTTATATTCAAGTTGGATGAGACTGGGGGTCATTTATGTTTATTTCTTGGCATATTATTAATTCTTAACCAATTTTGGGTTCATCTTAATTACTTCCTCAAGTGCTACAATGATTTGTTGTCAATAGATCTTATGACGATTCATCATACTGATGAGGTGGGAGATCATCTTGGGGTATATTAGGCTCAATTTGATAATAATACTATTCCTAAAGTCAAATTAAACTGTGCCATTATTGACTTCTCCAGGTATTTTATCAGAGTAATTCCTTTTACCCCTTCTTGGGTGTAGGTGTCAATTTGACTGAGATAGTAAAAAGGTCGATTTTATCTCATCACTTCAATATCAGGATATTTGACTTGACTCCTTTCAAAAATATTGGCAGGTGAGTACCAATGTAATTATTGTCTATGAACGCAGTTTATTGTCACTCCAGTTTCCAAAGAAATTATCAAGACTCCGTCTACACATTCATACATGACAGCAAATCGCCCATGCCAGATGAAATCTAACTTTTCTCCTCAGGGAACTATCCGATTGTATAGTATAAGACTTAGTCAAAATTTTAATGGTAGTAAAGGTTCATGCATTTTCTGCTTAACATTCTTGTGTAACCATCTTGGCGATTGTTTGGCTTATGACTTAAGACTTAAAAATTATGTGATATCCTTATTAGCGCTTTCTCAGGCTCCTTGGAATTATCACTGGCAACTTAACAAGCTAATAAAGCTTGGATTCCAGGTTCACTTATGTATATGGCTTTGAAGGGAGACATTTTTGATAATTTGATGAAATCTTAATTGATAAGCCATAAATGAATTTGAGAGATATTGGTCCCAGTTAAAGATATAGTAGTGGCCATCTTGCGCTAAATTGAAACAAATATTAAATTTTCTCTTTCTAGATTACCATTAGTTGATAGGTTGTAAGGCGATGAGATTAGTTGTTGTGTTAACATGCTCGTGGCTAAAATACTTACAACTATTGATGTAAAGCTCTTCCCATTATCGCAATTTAGAACCTGCAGGCAGCCATGCCTAGTAAATATATTCTGATATAAAAAGGTATAAGTAGCTTTATTAGTATGCGTGAAAACGGCCATCCTTTGACCCAAGTTGTGAAATGATCGTTCTCTACAAGGATATATCAATTTACTCCTTTGAATTCAAGTAGTGGACCTATGACGTCTAAATTAATATTATGAAATGGCTGCTGCGGGATCATGGGCTAAAAATTGTACTTGGCCTTATGTGGCGTCTGCTTTTTATAAGTGATGCACGCTTTTAAAACTTTAACTACAGAGTCCAGTATGTATTCACAATAGCATTAATCCTTGATCCATTTGTAAGTTTTACTGTCTCCTCCATGTCCTAAAGTATTGTGTGCTTCCATTATAACTGGTACCAATTCCAATTATAACAAGTAAGAAAGCCAGTCAATTTTGACTTTCATGTAAGATAGACCATTTAGAAACTACGTATTTTTGAGCATATCACTTGACATCTTCTTAACTGATTTATCTTCTTTCTTCCAAGAGTCTGGCTTCATTAGTAGGGCATGTAATTGTCCAGCTTAGCTATTGTCTAAACATAGTGGGGTAATCAAGCCAATACATCTACAATCATGCAGTTCATTTCATCTTGGTGGACAATATACATATTGTAGTTCTGAAGCTTGAGAGCCCATTTGGCTAGTCTTCTTGCCTGAGCTTTCATGTTCCAGAACCACTTTATAAAGTCATGGTCATCACAACTGTAAATTTGGTAGTTACAAACTAGGGCCTGAAATGTTTCACTACAAGAGACCATCTAAGCACTCTCTCTTTCTATAAAGCTATAGATTTGCTCTAGCTTTGGACATCGTTTTGCTATAATAGGCACTTAGGCGGTCAATGACATTTTTATCCAGTTGAGAAAGGATGGTGCTTATAACTAAGTTAGAAGCGTCAGTAAACAGGGTGAATGGCTTCCCATGGTCAGATGTCATAAGATCATTTGTATCTTCAATGAACTCTTTAATGACTTGCATGCATTTTGTTGCTCTTTCCCAAAAACATTAGAGGTGTTCTGGGAAAGCATTCAACTAAAAGATTTAGCAAGTTGACCAAGTTATGAATGAATTGATGGTAATATCCCATTATTTCTAAGAATGCTGTATGTCACAAAGGCTCAACAGCTCAGGAAACTTGGATATTGCTTCAATATTGTTATACAAGGGTAGATTCCTTCCCAAAATATAATTTTTCTTAGCATTTCAAATTCTTCTAGAAAGAAGTCCACTTTATAGATTTAAGTTTGATATGATTTTTCTATAAATTGTTAAAAACTGGATTGAGGTGACTAGATTATTAGTGAAGGTTTGAAATCCATTGTTATGTCATCTAGCTAGATAATCAAATAGCTGGGCTTAAGATCTTTCATGATGTGATCTATTGCATGTTGGGATGAGTCTGGAGATTTTCACAATCTTTGAGGTAGCCTGGTAAATTGGAATAGTTCTTCCATCCAAGTCAACGCGCATTTTTTCTTGGTCTTTGGGCGAAAGATCCATCTTCTATTAATACTGGTGAGCTCCAATGCGGAGAAGAAATTTGAACTGGAGAGTTGGGCCAGGGCATTATCAATCCTTGAAATTGGATAGCTAAACTTCTTAATGAGGCTATTTAGCTTCCTGCAATAAATCACTATTATATGTCACCGTTCTTCTTCTTTATGGTAATAGCGGGAATGACCATGGACTCTGGGAGGCACAAGTAAGCTGGCATTCTATAAATTTCTTTTACTTGGTCTTCATGTTATTCTCCTCCACCTTCAACTTCTTAAATGGCTTTGATTGGATAAGGTTTGAATCTCCAAAATCTATTCTATCTGTCCAGTATTTCATGTGCTCATAGTCAAAATTTGATGTTGAGAAAACATCCTGGTAGACTTTATGTAATCAGTGCACTTTCTCAAAGTCCACCTGTATTAACAAATCTGATATTTGAACTTAGGGTAGCACAAATTAAATTGTTGGATTCAAGGCCAAAATCAATGTGAGTAACAATAAAGTGTACCTTGTAAACCTAAAATAATGGGTAGTAATTGACATTTCCCAAATTTTTATGTATTTTGACTAGGATATAATTTTTAATTAAATTCCCAAGTGATGGCTCAATAGACCGCTGATAGGCTGGAATGAGGACTCTCAGAAAAACTCTTGGTTCAAACCTAATGACTAAATCAACATAAGTAGTATGCAGTAGGAAGCTTGGAAGATTACTCAAGGTTATGTTGGCTGAAACTACTCTTTGCTCTTCTGGTCTTATTTTTCTTATAAATGGTGTAAAATGGTATACACTGTGCTTCATCTACTGAGTTAGATAGCTTTTTTGTGTTTCTTTCAGAGTAAAATATCGCAAAGGCAAAGCAGAAACTGGTTATTTAACAAACAAGATTAATAGTTTTTGCTGGATTCTTTATAATAAGTACAAGGGGAAATCTATAATTGAGGAGTGATAAGAATCCTTATTTAAATAGATGACTCCTTCATATTTGATTTTAAACTGCATCTGAGTGAGTATAAAAATTGACTGTCATCTAGGGCAACTTCAGGAGCTGAGAAATATAACTTACATGTTTATATTTTCAGAGATGAATATGAGCCTATCACTTTGATGTTGTTTGGACTGAGTTACTATACTCTTGAGTGTAGTCAAAGTCTGGGACGAGATTATCTTCTTGATTAGTCATAATGTTACAAAATTGCTAGGTGATCCCATATCTAAGATAGCCATAATTCAGACCTTTTGAATCCTAAATTCCAATTTGATAATGGTACCTCCTAAGTTTGGTAGAAGGGATAATACCTGTTTGAGGTGAGACGTCATATAAGCTTTCAGGAAGTCTTGATATACTTTTTCTTGATCTCCAGGATACTGTGGACACTTAAGGTGTGTTGGATCAACAGAGCAAATTATTGATCAGCTTTTCTTGGCCTTATTAATTTACTTGAGACACACATATAACCTGATTGAGTTAGGTGCCTTTGGGAACCTGGGTGTCATGGATGTTTCAGCATTTGGATGTTCCATAATGTTAAGCTTAGTGGGTGAATTTAAAACGTAAGAACCTTTTTTAATGTGACCTCCTTCTGAGTTATCATCACGTTTGTTTTCAACGGAAGTGAGATAAGCAATTAACAAGGTTTTGCTTTCAAATATTTTGGGTCAGTCAGCTTTAGAAGTATCTGACCCTAAGCCAACCTTCCTTTTCCCTTCTTTGAAGGGGCAGGGTTCTCCTTGAATCACATATACACATAATGGATGTTCTTCTTGCAGTAGTCATCTAGGTTACTCCTTCAACTTAGGTTTTACTTCCTCCACACTATATACTCTGGGTTGCATGGAGGCCTTTCGTGAGGTCTGTTGCTAGTATATGTCAACAACTTGAGCAGTTCTTCCTTAATGTCTCAGACGCGTTGAAGCTTCATCTGACAGATGTGACATTATGGATAGGTAAAATTATTGTGTAAATCAGCAATGATGGTGGCTACGGCATCATCCAGAGTAATCTTCTTCAATATCAACTGCATTTGGGTCTCAATATAAAGGTGACTCATGAGATCTTCATGTACTCATTTGGAGTAGTGTAATTATTATGAAGGCCTGCTTAGTAAAACTCAGGATCTACTTAGACCCAATTTCTTTGATGAGCACCTCCTTTACTTCTCTCCAGATATGAAGGTTGGCCATATGAGGTACAATAACCTCTTGCGCCATATGGCTTAAACAAGATAAACCATGATTGGCCTTCTGATGATTAGTCACAACTTCCATTGAGGCTTCATAGACATAGAGGAAAGATATGATACTCCCTTCACCAGGTGTAAACTTGTCTTTGAGATATGCCTAAAGGTAGTGGCCTTCAATATGGTAGTTACGTGTACTCTGGGAGCTTTAAATTTGGTGGTCTTAGTTCTTATATTGCACTGTTAACTTGACATTCTAGTCTATGTTTTTGAGGCTGTAGAGGATCGAGATTTTGCTCCATTTCCTCCAGATTAGTTTTTAACATAACATCCAGGTTATCAATTCATATTTTAAGTAAAACTTTTTGATCTTTGAGTTAATAATTCAGATCTCCAGATCATAGGTTTGTTGGTGAGCTGATGATCAATGGTTTGTAAAAGCTTGTTCTCATCTTCCATTACTTCAATGCACCAATTCAAGTTCTCCTTCATCTCTTTTACTCAGTGCTCTGAGGAGGTTTGATGGATTTGGGCTTTTATCTTCTTTATAAGAGTGTTCCGGTGTTTTTCAGATTCATTGAAACGATAATAGACTTAGTTAATATTCCTTAACTGGGGATTTGCCTTTCAAGCCGCTCTCCAAATTTGTTAAGTCACTCAGTAATAAAAATGTAGTAGATTCCTGAGTCATAAAGCTTACTAGGTCCTATTTTAACCTGGGCTTTTCAAGAATATAATATTTTGTGACACAGATAAAGTCTCAGAGGTCCAATGGCTTCCAGCTCATTAATTGGTCATAGGTCCTGCTCTACCTGGGCCTTAAGGATGGAGATCTGTAATTCCTCCTGATGACAGCTATTAGAAGCTTGAGCTTCCATATCGCTATGTGCTCTACCATCTTGATGTCAGAGCTCTTCAGCAAAGGCATCAGGTAGATAGCTTGGTGTTTTTATTTAACTTTATGATGTTTTTTATGAGAATCTTCAGAACTTTTCCAATTACTTGAAAATACCAGAATTAATAGTCCCCATTTAATTATGGAGCCGAAAATTTTAGGAACAGTTTGTTTTGACCAAAAGGCAGACGTCTCCTATACTTTGTGATGCTAAATTATTACCTACTAGTAGGTCATCTGTAAATACCCTTGGGTATTGAAATAATAGTGGAGCTTCTCTGTTAGACTCCTAGTAGATGGAATATATGAAAAAGCGCAGATTGCACAAATCATAAAATATAAAAAGGGATATTCTTTTTTGATCCATAACTCTCTGGGAGAGAATGGGATTTATACATGTTAATGAAGGAACTTTCAATGGCAGAAGCCCTTTTTTTAGTACTAGATGGTCCCAAACGGCAGAAGCCCTTTCGTGGTTGCATCTTTCTCCTGGTTATTGAATCCATAAAGTAACTTTTTATATCCTTTGAAGGATACAAATTAAGTCAATGAGATTTAGGAATCTCCATAAGATTTTCTTGAACTTCTTTAAATAAGACAATGGGCGAACTTCACATTCAGGCATCTTCACAATTTTGTGCAACCAGCAGGTGACATTATCAATTAGTTTATCTTACATGGTGTAATCAATTTCCTGCAGATGTTGTTAAGTTTCATTTGTTCCCCCTTTAGTGAGCACCAGCTTGTAGAAAATCCGTTTTTAAACTTGATGGTGATATGCCCAAGAAGCCTGAAAGTCAATTGAAGACAACTAAGTAGCATGACAAGTATATTTTTTATCTAAAAAGGGTGCCAAGTCACAGCTTATGTCCCATCAATATAGTATACTTCCTATGATAAATATGGTGAAATGGACTTATTTAAGTCGGGTACCAAAACGAGATATAGAAATAATGACATAATTATATTTGGTATAAAGTAATGGGTTTTATATGTTACATTAAACAATAAAAAACCTCAAAAGAAGAAGGATTAATATGATTATTGGGGGTGCCATTAAATTTAGGCTCTTAGTTAGGTGATAATGTGGTATAATATGCATTTGTATCAAAATTCTGATAGGAAGTATTAAGAGTTAAATACAAAGTTGGATGAGACTGGGAGTCACTTAGGTAGTTCAAATGCAGATTATTGATTCTAACCTATTTGGGGTTCATCTTGTTTAAAAGCCTTAAGTGCCACCTAAGTTTAAGTCGCCTGACCTTCTGAAAATCCATCATTTTGTTGAGATGGGACTTCATCTTAGGGTAACTTAGGCTTTATTTAAAATCTTCAGACTTTTTCTAGAATCAAATTAAGCTGTGCTAACTGTTAACTTCTATAGTAATTTATTAGGGTAATTCCTATTACCCCCTTCTCAGGTCTAGGGTTTGATTCATCTGATGAAGTTGAAGGGTCAATATTCTTCCTATCATGTCTGAGATTAGATATCCAAAGGCATTGATTCAAATTAGCCCCAAGCATGATTTCAACATGCTTATTTGTCTCAGAACTTAAATGAGCAAGTGGACAAACTCATTTTATTTGCCTATTGGCTTTGGGTTCATTGATAGTGAATCTTCTGGACAATCAATCTGGATTATCTACATCCTTGGATGAATAATTGGACCTTGTATACCCTTCAGATAATACCTCAAGATTCTTTAGACAAACCTTGGTCGCGCACTCATCCCTGCAAAGAGAGTACTTTTCTCAGTAAAAGAGTATGCTTCACATTTCTGTAACTTGTCTTATCTGCACGAACTATACTCACACAGATCCCTGTTAAAATTTTAGACATATTATGTTATTTTCAATATGTTCTGAAATTAGAACTTTATCTATTTTGAGCATGGATGTTGACTAATTTAACTAGTTCTATGTTTTTAGGATTATAAGTGAGAGCTCTAAGGAACTTTATGGTCATTTTTTAAAGTATTACTAATTAATAGTTTGACAAACAAACTTCCAACAGATATTGGGCCAAGTGGCCAAAAACGTTGGCTTATCAAACTTGTGGGTGCAATCGCCATAACTTCAGGAATATGTTGATGGAAGTTTCAACCAATAACATATTGAATGCTTCAGGTTGATGAATAAAGTAAGGTTATTCTCTGAAACCAATACCATTTTTTTCTGAGAGTTAAGAATTAGAGTGCCATTAGCGAATTATGATATGAACATATCATTCTCATAAAACATTATTATTGTTATTACTAGTTTTTTTATTAAATCTTCTTCTTTATTGTTAAGTTTCAACTGAATGTTTCTAGCTCATATTTCTCTACCTGTTCACAAACAGGGTTAATTGTATTCAATAAATCCCTCTCAAACCTGTGTAGCTGCCACATTTCAATAAATGATGCTCAATATGGGGGGATTCTGAGCTCAAGTTATCTTACAGTAAGATGACAACAGTATGAGCGGAGGATTTTATAACAAAGTAGGTATGCCCATTATAAGTCAGGTAAGTGTAAGGATCACCAAAGTGTACTTAGAGTACATTAAGGGTTAAGGAAAAAACTTTCACAACTTCTGAAAATCCCATGGAGAGAAACTAAAATGATGAGATATGTGATCGAATATCTGCTGCAAAGATTTCAGTTGCTTCCTATAGACACTATTATTAAATCCTGAAGACCAATTTCCTAACCTAAAAAACAGGACAAAAGAAAAAAACTCATTTCAAGCATTATTTGCCATGTTGCCTGCCAATTTAGCAGTGTTCTTGTACAATGCAGGACAGCTTGAGGATTATTTTATCTACTATGTGCAGACAATCACTCATAATATGAGACTTGCAAAAAAACAGACAGGCAATGATTGCAGGGTTAAGGTTATATAATTGAGAAGATAGCATCAGTTTGTTCATTGTGGTTGCTCAGCTTGAGGCTAGCTTCTATCAGTTCCGCCAAGGTCTTGATTAACCTCACCAGATATTGCTAAAAGCAGATTACTAAATTCAAGGATTAGTCAATAAACTAAACAACAATATAAGTGGCATTGGCAACGTAATAATGGAGCAAACTGGTTACACCTCTCATTGAGATATTATATGGGTTTTCATTATTGGAAAGCAAAAAAGAATATCTTAATTTATCTAATATAAAATTTTGCTGCGCCATGAAACTGGTGAAAAATTAAAAACACTATATAATCTTTTTTGGGAAGAATAGCGATGCTAAAAAAAGTATCATGAGATTGTAACTTCTTGTCAGCAAGCTAGATAATTCAGTCAGTTTGAAGCAAATGGAGTTTAGAAAATAAAAAGAACTCAAAGCCCAGCTCTTAGACTCAATTAATATTATGCAACCAGAAATATTGGTGGAGAGAGTTAACTATGAAAGTATCTATGACAAACAAACAGTTTATAATGATCAAAATGCAAGTTCAAGTCACAATGCTAATAGAACCCTCCATGAAAAATGACCACAAAATTATCCAACTGACTGAAAATTTAGAAGAAATGTGACAAAATCATTATAAAATGAGAAACATGTAAGTTTAATTGAAGAAATGGGAGGAGACAATTACAGATTGTCCATCAAAGTTAAAGGAACTTCATGCCATTGTTAAGCAAAAGATGAAGGAAAAACGAAGTTTTTATAGATGAATCCTCATCTGGTAATAATATCCATATTCAATCTAACATTAAAGCTTACATAATGTGCCTGAGATAATGATACTTATCCAGAACAACGCCATAAATCCTCAACCAATGTCTAGATGAATTAAAAGACCCAGGAAAATCCCCTAAAAGTATGGATTTTACCATCTTTAAAAATGTCATTGTTCCAAAGAAACAATGTTCCTAAATTTCAGACATTTTGTAATGCCATGATAGGATGCAGAGACCATCAAATGGCTATTACTGAGAACAAATGTCTGGATACAGATAGTAAAAATCCTTTACTCGCCATATCAGACGCAGATAAAGGACTTATATGGAGGTAAAGAATGCAATTATGAATAAATTTTGATCCCTAATTCTATTACTAACTGGAAACGAGAATTTATGAGCATCCAGTCCAAAAAACTTGATGCCATCAATACGTTTGCTGAAAGATTTATCAAGGATCTCTGATACTCACTGTGGCAGAAATGTTAAATAATTTTTTGCATATAGCAATGAGATTGGTACTTACCCAATAAAGATCTACATTGGACTAATATTTCAGCCTTTAATTTTGGATATGAAATAGCTAAATGGTAGAATTACCACAGTTTTGTGGAACAACATCTAATTTCTAAAGTAAAAGCTTCCAAAATACTATTGCAGGCAATACAATATAGATAAGAAAATTACCAATAATAACAAAGTAATGGCTAATTATTAATCAAGTACTAAAATGTTTGAGAACTTAAAATGACATTTTACAATTGAATTACTTTTATATTAATGTAGCAGAGAAAGCCATATTTTAAAGTCTTGCTGAACTAAAAAGTGCTATATCATTGTACTTTTAAATATTAACAATGACTTTTCTATGTGGGTATAAGTTTAGGTGTAAATAGACCACAAACAGTTTACCTCCACTATGCTCAAGTTATAATTAATCTAGCAGAACAAATGAACAAGGAGACCAAAACACACTTTTTTATTAATGATGCCTTTAAAACTTCTATATTATTAAAAGAAAATTGAAGTTCATGTGTTTACTTGATAAAAATAAAAACAACTGACCTAAAATAATTGAAGTCGTGATGCAGCCATATGTGAAGCAGCTTTAATACAAGCAAGGATACATGAAAATTTTTACTCATGCTTTGATGATAATTTATTGATTCTTAAGACCATCAATATGTGGAATTCCATTAGATAGCCTGACAGTTTTTCCAGTCCCTTAATTTAGCTAATGATGCCGCTATTATTCGAGTAAACTGTATTCCCTAGCATTTAATTTGTACTTAGGAAATTTTTTCGTTAGATAGAGAAATGGTCCAAGCAATCATTTATAATGGATGTCAGAATTTTACACCTTTAAGGTTAAGCCTTATACTAGGGTAAACTTTAACTCTTCCCTTAAGGCCAAGTCTAAGGATATTAGGCAAAAAGCCTGTAGATTTTAATAACACTTCACTAAAGGGTCTAGTCCACATAAGATGATGTCCTATTTTTTGGGATGAAATCATTATTATCTAAATCTAACAGGTTCTTAACAAACTTGTGTTAATATTCCTTTATTTAGTATTATGATTGATCTAATATCTTACTTATTATATATCAGAATATTATAAAATTTTATATTAATTTTCCTTGACCCTATAAACGAATTCAAAATATTCAAATAAAGACATCAGACAGCTAGCAACTTATTATCGTATATATATTTAATTTATAATATTTGAGGGCCATGGATGGGCCTTTGTGAACCCTAAAGTGTCTCAACTATGTCCACTGGGACCATAGTTATGCTATGAATATAGGCCATCTGCCAAGGGCCCCAAGTACAGACACTTGATCTAATCTTTTTTTTAGTACTAGATGGTGCACTTGATCTAATCTTAGTTCCTTAATTGGAATTGTCTGACTCAAGGACAACCCATCATTTAGACCAATATAACCATATGATGTATAAGGGAATTGGCTTGCTCCAAATCCTGTCCTAATGTTTGAACCCCTCCACACTATCCAGCTTAAAGAATTACCTGCCACTTTTAAAGTGCAATTCAAAACTTTAAGAAGTGGTGCTCAGCACAGTGGCATCTCTGAGCATAGCCTCAAGTGAAAACGTCTATTGCATCCTAAAAAAACTTTCATAACATCTTTTTCTAAATTCCATCAATGACTAAATTTATTCCTTAATTTATAACGTGATAATAATTTGGTAAAATGGGTTGATTCTGTTGAGCAGCTTTACACAGGGTATTAGCCACTGAGCAACCAAATAAGATGATATTCAGATCTCTGACTCTAGTAAAAACTGATATGTGATATATGGAGCATTTCCCCGGTTGGCACTTTATTAAAAATATAAAAGATGCAATCTTATCTGTCAACTACTTAAAGACCTCCCCTCTCATTCTCCCGCTCTAGATTTATTTCAGTATTCCAAGCCAAATGCATTCTCTGCTTAGTAATCTCCTAAATGTTCCCTTTTAGATGTTTTATCTATTCTGAGGTTTCAGTGGAATTTGCTCAATTTGTTAAACTACTAATACATCAATTAATTCACTTTGTATCCATATAACTTTTACATTTAATCTAAAGACTTGCCTTGATTCTAAACTATGATCCAACAAAATATATACCTTATCATCCAATCATATCAACTTCTTGATATTACCTCCCTTTGACTGGATGATAAGCTCCTATTGCTTATATACTCAAAGGAACTTTGCGTGAACTCAGTTGATAATCTAACCTCCTGCAGGTTCCTCAATGGTGTAGGCATCTGTACCAGTCTTCTTGATTATTTCAAATGGCCCAGCCCAAATGTTAGTGAGCTTGTTCTTCCACCCAAATCTGTTTTGTTTAGGAACAATACATGATCTCCTACAGCAAACTGCAGAAGTCCGCTACGTCTCTTCTGGCCAGCTGCCTGATTATAAATTTTCTAAGCCAAACTGGTAGAATAGACTTCTGTTTGTAGTTTGAATTAGCATCTTAATTAGATTCGTCAAATACCAATGTGGTTCCACACTCCTGGTGTCCTCTACACAAGTAAAGCAGGACAGGTAGAGCCAGATGTCTACCATAGTGCAGTTGGAAGGGGCTCTTGCTGGTGGACGAGTGGTATCAATTATTATATGAAAACACAGCTGTGGGTAGGAAGGTTCTACATTCTGAGGGTTGATCTTTCACCAGCTTATGGAGTATGTTCACCAATGTTCCTTTGACCATTTCACAATTCCATTCGATTCTGGAAGGTAGGGTGTAGTCAAAACTCCGTGGATTGCCATCAATTAATATAACTTGGGTGAGAAATGTGAAGTGAATTTGGTTCCGTTGTCCTTTAGGATGAATCGCGGGCAGCCATGTCAATGTATAATACACTCCATAATAAACTTGGTGGTATTGCCTCCCACAAGTCATTAATTGCCCTGGCTTCCACCCATCTCATCAAATGATCAATTGCTACGATTGTTCACTTAGATCAGTTTACGCCAGTTGGAAGAGGCCCACCAACATCAAGGGAAATGGTATGCCAGCTGAACTGAGGCTTAACCAGCTGGTATGTGGTCTTCTTATGGAAAGGCTTCTCCATTTTGGCACTGATGACAACAGCTTACTGTTTCCAGAGCATCATAATAAATGATCTCCCAACAGTAGTGGTGTCACAAAAACTATAAAGTTTTCTGCAACCCAACGTGGCCTACCACCTGATGTGCATCCATAGTAAACACAGATCTAGCGGAAGATTTAGGGAATCTCAGCGTCAAATCGTTAATATGCTTATAATGTTCCCCATCGTGCAGTAAGGTATCCTGACTAAGTTATCAAGCACTTTGATTACTTGCTGCAGCTCATCATGGTATTTGTCCACCACCATCTTCTCATATATAATGATGGCCAAATCTGTCATAATAGCAACCGTTGGCAGTCATAAAAAACAGTCTGTAATTTTGATGTTTTGCCCTAGCTAGTGAAAATCTCAAAATCATATGCCTGGAGCTTCAACGCCCATTGTGCAAGCCATCCTTCAGGTTTGTGGAGATAAAGCAGCTAGCACAAAGAATCATGATCTATTAAACTTGGAATTTCACCCCTTGGAAGTATAATCTAAACTGTTTATATGCATAGATCACCAGTAAGCATTCTGCTCAGTCACAGTGTAATTTCGTTCATGACAGTTTAAACTTCAGCTACAAAACGCAACAGGGTGCTCTATACCGTCATCATCCTTCTGAGATAATACTGACCCTACAGTGGAAAGCGATGCATCCATTTGTACTAAGATTGTTTTTGAAGTTGGGGTATTGTAAAATGGGTTTGCTTGCCAACACAGTTCATAATACATCAAAAGCGTTTTGTCATTGTTCCATCCTGTGGGATCCACCAACGGATGCCACAAATTCTTCTCAAAATATATAGAACTTACTTTCAAAATAAAAAATAGAAGTAATAATAAACGCTTTTTAAAGTTTTTTATCTTGTATCATTTGTGCGGGGCAATCCTAAAAAAGATCCCCTATTCAATACTAGTATTTCATATTTAAACTAGTTCAAATATTGTGTCCATGGAAATTTAGGGCTATAGTTTCAACAAGCTTTGTCATCCAAATTAGGAAAGATAGTCTTTGGCCTATCAGAACGAGGGAAAATATTTGGGGCAGAACAAACCCTTGTGGTAATGATTTGATAAATTGCACCCAATCACCAGCGGGTAAAATCTTCACACCTTGGGGGACCTCTGCCACGCCTAGAAAAGGGGGCCCCTACTTAGGAAGTGGAATGGAACGAGATGTGGATGAGGGGGAACCATGTGGTGGATGCCCCAAATTTGGCTGAGGAGTCAGTGCAATCCAACTATCAGTTTTTACCTTAATAAGATGATTTTCATTATAAAACATGCTTTTGCAATGGGTAGGGTTCCACCAAAAATCCACCAGGGTCTTTTACCAATGGTACTCATATCCTTTTTAACCATAGTCTTGTTATAATGTTGGACATGTAATTGGCCGATTGTAATAGTGGATTTGGGGGCATTTTTACCTCCAACATTCTTTTTCAAAAGTCAAGAAGTAGAATGTCCAACATTGCCCCCTCAAGAATGTTGGGGGTGTGTAGGGCTGTAGGAAGCGGCCATGTACCCAGTTTATAGTAACTCCTGTAGCCAAAGACTTGATAGAATACTCATTTCCTCTCTTATATGTGATGATTTTTGGCCCCTCCTGGATTGATCCAAGTTTGCCACTTTGAGGAGTTATGTGATTGTGGTAATATAAGACCATATCTGACACTTGGAATGAAGGATGAAATCCTGAAGCTAATTGGCAGCTTGACCTTCTTTAATGACCGTTTTGGCTAGGTTGGTCATAGCCTCTGATTGAAGATGAATGAAGCGGTTAGCTAACCTTTGCATGGCTTCTTCAGGCTCCTCTCCACTAGAGAAGACATCCTTAGCTAGAAGGGCAGGCATGCCTGGTTCCCTGCCATACAAAACTCAGAAAGGTGACATTTTCAAAATCCGGTGATAGCAAATTTGGTAAGCCATAAGAGCACTAGGGAGATAATGATCCCAATGAAGGGGATCAGACGAGGCCATTTTCTGTAAGATAGAAACCAAAGTGCCATTTGCTCGCTCCACTGTACCATTGGTAGATGGATTATATGGAGCTGATTTTAGTTGCTGGGCTCCTATGGAGGTAGCCAAGATTTTAACTACTCTGGAGGTGAAGTTTTTTCCATTGTCGCAGAGTAGTACTTGAGGGCACCTATGTCAAGTGAAAAATTTTGATGGAGAAAGGTGACAGTGGCCTTAGCAGTTTGGGCCAGAAGCGCCACAGCTTCAACCCACTCCGTGAAGTGGTCAATACCTACTAAGATATATCTGTTTCCACCTGTGGTCTGAGGAAGCGGCCCTACTACGTCCAAGCTTATGGTATGTAATGGCTGTTGCAGGGTAGTCAGCTGATATTGGTATCTAGACTTGAACTGAAACTGTTTCTTACACATAAGGCAAGCATCCAAGACTTCAATGACGGCTTCCATGATTCCCTCCCAAAATACCGATCCTTAATCCACCCATAGGTTTTCTTTGCTCATCCATGGCCTAAGGTTGAATGAGCTTCCAGGATAACAGGTACACATTCCGAGGGCCATAGGTAAGGCAACCACTTCTCCCCAACTTGTTTATACAACTTCCCGTTTTCTACTTTAGTGTTATTGGAGTGCTGGGCCAACATCCTCTGTACGGGCTCATCCTCATCCTCCCAGTCATTTGGGGTCATTAAAAGATCATACAGCTGCTCCGCTTCATTGTTATCTAAGTGGAGGATGGGCAGTAAAGTTAACCTATCAACATTTATGTGACGGGTTCCAGCGCGGTGTTAATCTTCATGTCATAATGCTGGAGCTTTAGAGCCCAGCGAGCTAACCACCACGTAGGGTCCTTCATGTTCTGCAACCATTTTAAAGATGCGTGGTCTGTAATCACAGTGAAAGAGGTCCCATACAAGAAAGGGCGGTAATGCTTCACTGCTAGTAGAACGGCAAGACACTCCTTCTCAGTAACACTCTAGTTGCGTTCCGCCTTTGATAGCATCTTACTGAAATATGAGACAGGATGATCTACCCCTTTTTCATCCAGTTGGTCTAGGATGGCCCTGACAGCATAGTCTGAGGCGTCTGTAAACAAAATAAACGGTTTTCCATAATCAGGATGCCTTAGGATAGGCCGTTTTTTTAGCAGCAGCTTCATTGTTTCAAAAGCAGCCTTCTGTTCAGTGCCCCATTGAAAAGGGATATTCTTCTTCAGTAAATGAACAAGGGGCTCGCTGAGTTGGGCAAACTTAGGGATGAACCGATGGTAATACCCCATCATCCCTAGAAATACCTATATATCCCATAGATTTTTGGGGGAGGCATTCTGCCATTGCTTCAACCTTATCTTGTATGGGTTGGATACCCTCTCGAGAAATGGATTGTCCAAGGAAGTCTAATTTCTTTTGAAAAAGGTACACTTCAAAGGTTTTAACTTGATATTTGAGTTTTGTAAGCGTTGGAACACCTCCTTCAGGTGATCAAGGTGTTTGTTAAAGGACTTTGAGAATACGGTAATGACATAAAGATAGATGATGATGCAGGTTAACTTAAGATCCTGCAAAATGTGATCCATCGCACGCTGGAAAGAGGCAGGTGCGTTGCACAACCCTTGGGGTAATCGCGTGGGTTGAAAAAGACCTTCACTGCATATCAAAGCGCATTTCTCCTGGTCTTGGGGAGAAAGATCCATTTGCCAATAGCCACTAGCCAAGTCCATGGCGGAGAAAAAGTTTGAGCCTGAAAGCTGGGCCAGGGCGTCGTCAATGCGTGGGATAGGATAGCTATCCTTTTTCATAAGATTGTTTAACCTGCAATAGTCCATAACTATCCGGTGACCTCCATTATTCTTTTTATTTAGAAAAAGGGGGGAGGACCAAGGGCTTTGCGAAGGGACTAATAACCCCGCGTCTAATAACTGTATGAGTTCTGTCCTCATTTGTTGCTCCACCACCTTTGACTTGTGGTATGGTTTTGACCTAATGGGATGGGTATCACCCACATTGATGGAGTCTTACCAGCCCTTCATGTGGCCATAATCATTGTCTAACTTCAAGTATATCACTATACTCATCCAGGAGAGTATGCACTTTCTCCAACTCATCTGAGGTCAGCTCATCTAAGATATGGACGTTTGGTAAGGTACATACCAGGTTATCTGCGGGCAGGCCTAAATCTGCCATTGAGCCAATGGAGTGGATTTGTTCAACTTCCTCCACAGGGAGTAAAAACCCTCAGCCTACCTCCTGGTGCTTTCTTACAATTATGTCCTTTTCAGTGAGGTTTCCCAAAAGCAGAGTAATAGGCCTCTGGTAGGCTGGGTTTAAACTGCTAGGCATTACCCAAGGATCAAAAGGGCTAACACCCTCAATGCTTAAGAGGTGTAGTAAACAGTGGCGAGGGATTTTAAGAGTGATTTTCGTGTCTATCACTCGTTGTTCACCCAGCTTAATCACCACCTCATTGGCCGCATAAAATGGAATACCTTCGATAGCATCAACAAATCAGGAAATTTCTTTGTATTTTGCCCAGAGGTGGTATAATGTATAAGTAAAGCGGAAAGTGGGTGCTCAACCATGCAAGAGTATTATTTCTTGCTGGGTACTTATTGGCTAGAACTAAGAGGACTTCATAATTGAGAAATGATAGGAACCCCTGCTTCATATTGATAATACCTTCATCTTCAATTATAAACTGAGTACCTATGAGCATATCATAGGCGTTGTTATCCAAATCCACTGCAGGGGCCAATAAAATAAGCTTCCCAATACAAATGGGAAGGGATGAGTAAGTGCCAAGTGCGCAAGCGTTGTAGGGACTGGCGGTCACAAATTCTTGGTTGTACTCCAATTCAGGCTCAAGTTTGATATTTTTCATCAAATTGGAGGAGATTACGTTCTCCAGGGAGCCTGTATCTAGGATGGCCATTACCCGGCCTTTTTGGATAACCACTTCAACCTTTGTAAGTATCCCCCCAAAATTTGGCGATAGTGCTAAGACCTCCTTGAGATGAAAAGTGGAGGTTAATTTGCATCCAGTCTCGGGATAATTTTCCAGGATGGACTGCATGGTATGGCCATGCTTGAGAGGGCGAATAAGGTTAGACAAGACCTCATGCAAGTCGCTGGCAGTGTCAATAACGGCCAGCTCCCCTAGAACTTGGCAGAGATATGTCTCTTCAGGTATGGAGGCCTCATCTACTCCTCCAGCATTCAAGCAATCGGGGACTTCCACTTCAGCGGGTACTCCTACAACAAAATAGCCAACCTCATCTGTACCCCCTCAGAATCATCCTCAGGGGTATTGGTAACACAAAGTATTGGCATAAGTTGTTTAAATGAGTCAGACACATGAGATTTGTTGGCAATAGGTGTGCCTCTCCCTATGCCGACATTTCTTTTCCCCGCTCCTGTTTTCTGCATCAGCTTTCTTTTTCCAGCACACGGCCTCCTTGTGTCCAAACTTGTAGCAGTATTCTCACCAAGGGCGTTCAGGACATTTTGCTTTGGGTTTTTGATCCTCAGGGCCCATTATCTGAAGGATCTCCTTCTTGTCTTCAATAGCCAGGACCCGAGGCTTGGGCTTTGGATCCTTAATGGCTAAAACGCGAGGGCGGGATACTTCTCCACAAGAAACTTTGGGCTTATGGAAGTCAGTGACATCTAGTAACGCCTCCTTGATATCTTAAATGGTACAGAATTAGCGTTTGACTGAAGTGATGTGCATCGCCAAAGGAGGGTGAGATGCCACTCCAGTCAAAACAGCGGCTACAACGTCATCCAAGGTCAACATCTTTGAAGTTAACAACGTCTGTGCTTCCATATAGAATCTTTCCACAAAGGCGACCACTGACTCCCCTTTTCAAATGCTCATATGCATAAAGGCTTGATTTTTCATACTTAAAGCCTGTTTTGAGCCAAACGTGTTTGTGAGGGCCTCTTTAACCTCAGGCCAGGTGCTAAGAGCATCCATATGTGGGACCATCACATCCTGTGCCATGTGGCCCAAACAGGAAAGAATATGTTTAGCCTTCTGATGATCAGTCACCCCTTCCATTGCCACTTTGTAAACGTATAAAAACGAAGCAATGCTGCCCTCGCTTGGGATAAACTTGTCTTTGAACGTCAGTTTGAATGAACTAAAGTCACCCCCAGTAAGGGTAAAAATATCTTGAGCTTCTGTTTCCAGGGTTTCAGAGCGATAGTTCAACTGGTCAAAGTGTGTGAAAGGCGATTGAACTAGTCTTGCATGACTTCAAGCCAGGTTTTCATTTTTAGAGAGGGATTCTTGGGACCCAGATTCACATAATCTCAGTCGAGTTTCAATACCCAGTTTGTGAGTTTCAAGATCTTCCATTAGGCTCTCCAAAACATTGACTTGGAAGTGGAGTTGTGACACCAGTGAGCTTAGGGTTATTTGAGCAGCTTCCACGGCTTCTACGCGTTTCTTCAGCTCTTCTTTCATTTGTTTACACCCTTCATCATCACGAGGGTGTGAGCTTAATCCTTGTACTCCATCCTTGATCTGCTCATACTTCTGCTCAACCTGCGTTATTTGACTAAATACTTCCTTCATAGCACAGGGCTTTCCAGTTAAGATTTTATCACTTTCGCTTTGGTTTCACATTCATTCAGGCGACGCGCCAAATATTTGGTATTTTCAAATGAAGTTTTGAGAGCTAGCTCCTTTTCTAGCTGAACAACCTTGGCCGCAAGGGTGGAGGTGGCGCTAGAGGGTTCAAGCAGCAGATGGCGTTCGAGCTTGTCAACATGTGAAAAGTCCTGGGTTAACTGTCGCTCCATCACAGCCACACGCTGTTCAATTCAACTTGAGGGGCGGAGATGGGGGCTAAAAGGTCCCTGTGAGTTTTCTTATTGTGCTTTTCAAGTTCTTTAGTAACTCCTTTAGCAATGAGCGAGTGCTAGCAGTGGAAGCGTTCAGTTCATCCCTAAAGATCTTCATGGCCTCCTCGACATACTTTATGATCCCAGTGTCCATGGCAGCAAGTTGATCATGCAGCTGAATGATGAAGTTGTGATTAGCTCACACACCAGATTTGACTGCTCCAAGGTGTTTGGAGGTCAGTTGGTACAACTTATCATAGGCTAAATTCAGAGCTGCATGAGTATCTAGGTGTCGATGTAGCTCTTTGTGATGGCCGGCTAAGAGATGCAACATATGGAACAAGGGGGGTGAGCAAACTTGCATATGTAGGTGGTCAAATTTGTGAGTTGGCTGTAGGTCTCCGGGAGGACACTAGTCTCATAGAGAAACAAGTGGCGTATCTCTACCAACGACACTCATTCATGGGACACAATGTTTACAGGGTTAAGGATGCCATGGGTAAGGTCTCTCACAGCTTCGGTGGCTGGCCAGATGATGCGGCGAGATTCTAGTACTAGTATGCGCTCAAATTGTTCTTCTCCAAACGTCAAAGTGGTAGGGCTGTCCATCTGATCATCATCTTTAACTCCTTCTCCATTTCTCACCCAGCAGGTGACACTCTCCATTGCTTTAATACTTTATCAAAGTATACAGGGTGAACCCCTGTAGTGAGCACCAGTTTGTGGGATCCACTGACGGATGCCACAAATATTTCTCAAAATATATAAAACTTACCTTCAAAATAAAAAGTAAAAGTAATAATAAACACCTTTTTAAGGTTTTTTATTCTTTTATTATTTGTGTGGGGCAAGACAGAAAAAGATTCCCTATTTGATACTAGTATTTCATATTTAAACCAGTTTGAATATTAGGGCCATAGAATTTTAGGGCTATAGTATCAAAAAGCTTAGTCATCCGAATTAGGAAAGATAGTCTTTGGCCTATCAGAGCGAGGGAAAATATCTGGGGCAGAACAAAACTGTTTGGTAGTGATTTGATAAATTGCATTCAATCACCGGTGGTTAAAATCTTCACACCTTGGGGGACCTCTGCCACGCCTAGAAAAGGGGGCCCCTGCTTAGGAAGTGGAATGGAACGAGATGTGGCTGAGGGGGAACCATGTGGTGGATGCCCCAAATTTGGCCGAGGAGTTAGAGCAATCCAACTATCAGTTTTTACCTTAATAAGCTGTTTTTGATTATAAAACATGTTTTCGTAATAGGTAGGGTTCCAGCGAGAATCTGCCAGGGTCTTTTGGCTGATGGTACTCATATCCTCATTAACCATAGTCTTGTTAGAAGTTTGGACATGTAATTGGCTGATCATAGTAGTAGATTTGGGCATTTTTACCTCCAACATTCTTTTTTGAAAGGTGAGAAAGAGAATGTCTGACACGTCCAATTAAAAGTAAAATTTTTTCAACAACTCAAATAGCAGTTCACCAATACAACTGAAGTTAGGAATGAACTGTTAGTACATTAACCATCCGCAAGAACGCTTGGATATCACGTATATCCTGGCTGTGTCATCTTGCTTATTGCTTCCACCTTTGCCGGCTGTAATTTAAGCCCTTTTTGAATCCACTACAAACTCAAGTTACTACAATTGCTCTTTGAAAAGTGACACTTCTGAGGCTTGATCTTGGTATTAGAGGCAACAGGTTAGCAGAAATTTTGTTCCAGATGGTTAAGATGCTCTGCAAACCTTTGTGAGAACATGTAGATATGATCAAGGTAAACCAAAAAGTCAGACAGCTTCTAATCATCCAAGATTGTATCCATAGCACGCTGGAACGTATCTGGGGCGTTGCACAAACCCTATGGCATACGTGTAGGCTAAAATGCTCCTTCAAAGTGATTATAGCGCATTTCTCATGTTCCGCTGATAGCAAATCAATCTGCTATTACCCTGATATCAAATTTTTAGTGGAAAAAGATTAGCCCCTCCAAGTCAATCTAGCAAGTCATCAATCCGTAGAGGGGTAGGAATAATTCTTTGTCACAACATTGATCTTCTGATAGTAGATGATCACATGGATTGTGCCATCTTTTTTTTACAATAAGCACCAGTGATGCCCACAGACTCTTCAACAGATCTAGCATCCCTTGTTTGATCAATTTATCTACTTCATCGGAGACAACCACTTTTGCCACCTTTGAGCACCAAATAGGCCATGATCAAATAGGAGGGTAATTCCCATATCTACCTGATGCACCACCCCTTGGGCGCACCCCAAATCACTGGCCGTCAAATTCAAAAATATCGCAGTATTTTTCACATAAAGCTAACGCCTTATACTTATGATCCTCTAAAAACTCAGTTAGAGCTTCCCGATGACCCACTGCCATTATGCCAAATGATGGATTTGCCAGTAGGCCATGGTACTCCCATGATCCAAAATCATGAACATGGTGAACCTTGTCAATAGGGGCCAATTGTAGATAAGCCACCACTTGGTGCATTTGGATCATCATTGACTCCTTCTGTAAGTTTGCTAGCAATACTTTCACTTATCCATGTCCTGGTAACAGCAGCCCTGGAGCCACATGGGATTCAAGCCATGATTGCTTGTAGGGCCCCACAAATTCCACATATAGTCCTTCAGGGAGATCTATTACTAGCTCGGTTCCTATCATGCACTTGTGCCCAGAAGTTAGCTCAAAGTCATTGCAGCTCGTAGCGAAATATCTTTATACTCGTAGATCTGGTTAAGTATGGCTCTGGTACTCCACTTCATTTGCCAATATTGGACAGGAATCACCCCATCACTATATGCCAAATGGATCTGACTGGAGCGGAACAGATCTGTTGAGATTCTGCTAGAGGTAAAGTAATTGGAAATCTGTTGTTCCAAAATACTAATGGTTCCATCTGTTATATTGATCACAGCTCCAAATCTCCTCATGAACTCTGCACTGATCATCATACCCTAGTTTATTATTTGGCAGAACTACCACCGGAGTGGAAGCCCTAACTGAACCAAAAATGCAAAGGAAATGCTCTGTATGCTCCTTCAGACACAGTGCTTTGTGCCCCACAGTACTATACACTACTCTGTGATTGACATCTGGCTTCAGATGAAGCTTTGCCACGAGCTAGGTGGAAAATATTAACTAGGGCACTAGTACTTATAATAGCTCGGATTTTTGTTCTGAACAGAAAATATCACAGTAGGTGCACTCTGAATAAGAAGAACCATTGGTACTGTTATGTGAACATCTAATTACTTTTTGTTACCAAGGAAGGAGGATATGCTCATACCGACATGAGGATCCTCCTAAGTTATTTTTTCTACTGGTATAGCTACGTTAACCCCCACTAGGTAGGCGACGTCCATTGAGGGTCCCACATTACTTATGCCACTTTGTTTCATGATCTTCCATGCGTATGGCTTCTGCACATTATAACTGACATCAGAGCTTGAAGGGGAATAATTGCTCTCTTGAATGGAGGCTGAAGTATCCGATGGAAGCTAGTGGTATGACAAGTCATTGGGCTGGGTTCTTAATCTAACGCAAAGAGACTTTTGAGAATCGTTAGGGGGAACTAAATTTATATTAGCGGAGGTAGAGCGTCCCATCCTAACTCCGCTCAAGCTTTTCCATACACAGTCATCCCAGATGGAACCACATATACATGATGGTTGCCCAAGAAATTAACCGCATAATGCTCTTTTTATCTGCAGGAGAAGCAAGCATTTATAAAGGGCTCACGTCTTTAGTTTGCAGTGGAAGGACCAGTTTGAAAATAAGCTGTAGTATTGAAGTCAGGCCAGGGATGAGGTGGCTGAGCGTACATAAGTTGAAAAGGATCCACTGACATATACGTTGGACAAATATTCCCTAACTGCTTATATCTTGGTCATTGGTGTCCTTATCCCAAGGAGCATGCCACAGTTGTAAAAGGGGCCTTCCATTCCACATTGGGAGCACTGAACGTAGTGGAGAGATGATGTAAAGTGGTCATGATTCAAATAAACCTCACATCTTCATCCAATATGTGAGACATAGTTTTATGCTGTTTGCAGTATGGTTTGACTGCTGCCGTCATCACTATGCCTACATCCTTGGTAATAAAATGTTGGCTCCTAATAACACACGCACTTCCACCATGAATCGCTCAGCAAACTCCAACAGGGATTCATTTTGATGGAACTGTATGGTCATAAAGTCGATCTTCCACTGAGCCATCTTAGCTGCGCCCCCAAACAGCCAGAGGACAGTCACTTTTACCTTTTGAAGGAGATACTGAACTATTTTGGAGGTAACTGTTGACTTATTCTGTGTTCTCCTCATCTAAAGTGGACAGCAACAATTTTGCTTTCTGATGATCTGAGAATCCTTCCATGGCGAATTTGAATTATTTGAAATACCCATGCATATTCCATCATAACTGAAGGGTGGTAACTTCTTAATATAAACAAATTCGCCATGCTCCAGGCTCCAGCCACAAGAAATACCCAAAAATAGATCTGAACGACGAGGGGAAACATCCCATTGTGAACATATGTAGGGATGAGCAGATGGAGGCAAATCCACAAAAGTTGACTCTGAAGAAGTTGATTTGCAAGGAGAGACTGCTGCGACTCTCAAGGGATACTCACTAGTTGATCCGTAGCATTTCTCTTCTAACTCACTGCTGACCGCACCTTTTCGCCCTGTCTCAGCTTGTTCAGCAAAATGCCTGTCAATTGTTTATTCAGCTTTAATTAAATAACACTACCACCAGAAATCTTGCACCTCCCAGAGTAGCGTTATGTAATGATTTTGCAACTTGTGGCAGAATTATCACTTGGAGTCCAGCTTATGCTCCACTGACTTAAGCCATGAGAGAACGTCCTCCACTGTGCTTTGCATTATTGTGTGCTGCCAGCCAGTGCGACGCAATTGTCAGTTGGCATCATTTACTTTATTAATGAGGGTGACTCTCTCTCACACCAGCTCCTCGTTGCCTGTTGAACTGTATCCAATTGCACTTGCATATCTTTATACCCTACCATCTCAACGAACAGAAGGGTAATTGATTAACTGCGATCCATCTGACAAAAATTTTTAACCGTGTAAGCTTAATAATCAACTGGCTTTATTTTGGGACGTTAAAAAGGAGATGAGCACATTGTCAGCTGTCTGCTGATTATTCCAATTGATGCAAAGTTTACTGCTTTCAGCTGCCACATAGTGAACGTGATCTTTTATTCATAGCTCTGTCAGGGTTACTCTTTTTCTAATCTGAGTTAACACGGCTTCAAGTGCTTCTGCCTATTCCGTCAAGTCCATCATAAAACGCTCAGTGTTGCTTCCCAACGTGGTTATGTCCCAAATCTATTCCGCTGATAAACCATGCTGATTCAACATTCCTCCTATCACCCAAAGTAAATCCTGATTCAACTGTGGAACCAAAACGTCCAGCTGACGGCGGGCATCCCCTACTGGTGGTTCATCTGTACCACCACCCCCATGCATCTCTAAAAAAGAAAGATCAGGGCGGTTGAGTAGAAGGTGATTAAAGTTCTGCTGCACTTGAACGAGACGCATGAAGTCCCAAATCTCCATGTTGTGGCGAGCCAGCACATTCAGTAGCTGGTGAATCAACGACTGCACTTACGCGGCTAAAGATTCTTTGGTTCCATGGGTATTAAGCCAATGAGACAGCCCCATGGTAGTCACGTCAAAATAGGACATATACAACGCGTAGCGGGTTTCGTGGTCCCATTGATGTAGAATAAGCTCAGATCATGTTCCCACACATCGTCTTCATAGAGTCAATACCTTTGCAGAAGCCATTCTATAATGCTTTGCAGCTGCTGGGGCCACGTTTGTAGAGCGATCCTGTTGATCTTCCACAAACTCAGGTCAAGTTTCTAACTGAAAATCGATCATAGCATCTTTATCACCCAGCTCTATCACTGTAAAAAGTGCCAGTTCATTGTTGGATGCTTTCCTAGCTTCCTTGGCGTATTGGGCGTGAGGTCCAATTAGGTTTTGGCATAATGAGTGAGGGCTCGCCATTTTGTCCTAGTGCTGATAAGCTACAGTTGACCTGTGGCCCCATGTAGTGAGCACCACTGTTAATTTTTTCAGGGTAATGGTTCGATTAAGCTGAGCAGGTTTAGACAGGGTATTAGCCACTGAGCAACCAAATCGGACAATATGTGGATTGCTGACTCTAACAAAAACTGATGTGTAATATATGGAACAATCGCCCTGATTGACACTTTATTATTATACAATAAACGCAGACTTATCTGCTGACTACTCAAAAACCTCCCTATCTCATAATTATGCTCAAAATTTATCTCAGTATTTCAAGTCAAATTCATCATCTTCTTAGTAATCTCCTATTTGTTCCCTTTTTGGAGTTTTCAACAATCTTAAGATTTCAGCAAAACTCCATTAATTCACTGAACTATCAATACTTGGATTGATTCTCTTAATATTTTTATACCTTTTCCATTCAAGCTTAAAGCTCACCTCAACTCTAATTTCTGATCTGCCAAAATATACACCTTATTGTCCAGTCATATCAACTTCTCAACATAACGGATCAACTTACTTTTTATATTTATAAATTCTCCCAAATGGACAAAAATAGTACTGGTGAGACTGCCCCAGTGCCAGTATCTACACTAAAAAGATGACTTGGATGCCCTATGTGATAATATAGGAGGTTTTCTGTTTAAATATATATTTAATTAATAATATCTGGAGATTTACCAATAAAATCTCTTCATGGGTTTCTCATTGTGAAACATCATGAAGTATGTCACAAGGAAGATCAAAACTAATGTCTATGTATTTCGCTTGGCCTTTCTGAGGTACATCCTTGCTGTTGATGGGTGAGTAAATTGTGAGTGTTGTATTTTAGCACCCAAGGGCTTTGTAATATAGGTTGCAGACCTCTCGCCAAGGAGTTAGCTTGCACTCACCCCATTTTGGTGGTCTTTTGGCGTTGTTACATGCAGGATTCCTGTAGGATATCCTATCCGTTTCTCAGGGCAAAATCAATTCATAAGGACTTGTTTACTCTGACAGGCGAGTAAAGCCAAACCAATCAACAGTGTTTAATGGATGCTCAGCTCTTTATGACTAAAATGCTAAACATAAATCTCTTTAGTAATTGAGCCTCTCTAAATTTAAAAGAGCTTATATTATCTTTGATCTCTTATTTATTTAGATCTACATGATAACTTTATAGCTTAATTGTTATTTTCATCTTATCATTATGCGAGATCAGCCCTTAGATTAAATTTCCTAAAGCTTTATTGACCAGTTTTCAAAAGATAATTATCTCAAACTCTGTGGGAAATAATCATAATCCTCTAAATATGAAAAGTTGCAAAGTCTCATGTTTAGACTGATCTTATTGGATAGATTTATTTAAACAATACTAATTTGGCCTCTGTTTTATAAAATCCCACTAAACCACATTATTATCTCTTAGTTTGGGAGGACCATCAACTTAATCTGCTATCTGGCCAAGTATATCCCTGATAAAATCTTACATAACCTTTTTTAGATGTACTATTTTAGTTAAAACAACCAATTTATGCTAAATTATCCTGTTGAGCCAACAAACTTATCAAAGTGAGGAAACCATTTGATATTGGAAAAAACTAATGGTTTAGATGCCTCTGGTGTTCTAAATTTCCTTGACACTGGTTGAAGAGGTTCCCCTGCTGGGGAACAAGGGTTTCTGGTGTATTCCCATATAGGTGGCTGTAGGGTGAAGTGTAGCTCTCAGGGGTTTGGGGACATCAATTTGGCGGTCATCTTCAGTCATACTGGGTGTTTATGACTAAGAACACCCAGGGAAAGATATCTCACAACTTTAAGATAATAAACATAAAAGATTTTAAACTCTATAGCCTGATGCTTTATTTTGATAATAACTGAGGGTATTTAAACCAGTTTCTAGGGATATTTCAGAGCCTAGAATGCTCTAGGAAAATTAAATAAATTTAATTTTTTGGGGAGGGCTGACCATGAGATGGAGAATTCCGATATGTAAACATATCAAGCATTAATAAAAGTTAGCGGCACCCAAGAGAAGCTAATGTTGTCTCCTGTTGCCAGAGGGAACGTCAACTAAAGGAAAGGGGTATCGTAAGTAAAGGATTTTGTCACTATTGAGCATGTATGAAGGAAAGAGTCTAAGGTGAGAAGCCATACAGGGAACCAGGATGAAACCAACTGTTGTTGGATGGATGGAAAATGATCAAACAACCAGGCTTGGAAGTGGTCCATAAAATGAAAATGGAAGAAATGAACAGCTTCCCAGAGGGCCATCTAGTACTAAAAAAACAGCTTCCCAGAGGGTGGGAGTAAATCCAGGTATGGCGTCAAGGACAACAGTGTATTTTGTCCACATAGTAATCACCACAACTAAGGCGCACATGGAAGGGTGGGTGGGGAAGTGAAGGAAAAGTGAAAGATGTCTTTAGACAGGCTGAGTGCCTTTATTTTCTTCTGGAAAAAGAGACGCAGAGCCTCAAGCCAGATCGCTTGTGAGGGGGGGCAAACTTCCAAGTGTTGGACCAAAGACCAATGTTGGCCACACACAACACATGGAGAATTAGAAGCGTTGGCTGCTACACAATGCGTTATACCTGCTTCAGGCAGCGCCACACATGGGAACGAACATGGAGCTTTAAAAGAGTGTGGTGGTTGTAACTCCAGATGTCCTTCTGGGTTTTCAAGGAGTAAAGGATGTCCAACATGTCAAGATAGTTCACACGGGCACTAGTAGGGGGACAATATTGTACCAAATTGTTCAGAACGATCTGCCCACGTACTTCCTGTCTGAATGGGGAGTGGGGGCGACCCCTGAGAAGTGTGGCCGCTGACGCTGATCCTCTATTCTGAGATCTGCATGTATATGAGTATCCATTTAAAGTGGACGGGGATCACATGTGGGCCCACTGCAGAAGGGTGAGAGTCCACATAGTTAAGAAGGGAGTTAAGTTGAGTGGGGTTGTGGAGGCTGAGTGCGTGGGAAAAGTTGGAGCATGCTGCGCATGACTAGTTCAAGGCTGGGAGTGTGGTGTTGTTTTTTGAAGCGATCCATGTGCCAAGGATCCTGAAGCATAATACATAGTTGAGCAGGCTCATACCACGACTTTGGCGTGGGCCAAAGAGGACCTTCAGTCTCACAAGGTGAGGGCTCCTAGACAAAGCCATCATTATAGTGGGGCTTACAGAAAAGCCAAAAAAGAGGAGGAAAAGGCGATGAAATGGGCGGCAAACCATACTTTTGACAGGAGCATAGTGTTGGTAAGCACTATCCTGCCTGTAAGGCTGGTCTGTTGAGTCATAGGGATGCATTGTGCTTTATAACGTTGTCTAACATGTGGTGCTCCATTACTAAAGTGGCATAAACACCCACCTCCAGCCATACTCCCAGGTGGAGCACCGGACTAGCAGTTAGTCTGAACTCAAAAGGTAGAATAAGAGGGGTGAGTTGGGATGACCACCTGGGTAAGATGAGAAGAGACTGAGCAGCTAAATCACTCTGATTGAGGGACGCCGGAGACCAGAGGGCTCATTATTTACTAAGGAGAATATATTTTAGTTTTGGATGCATTGTGGGCAGCGTTACTGATCCTGGAGTACCCCCTTATAGTGTAAACCAATGTGCATGCATCATGGTTGCTAGACTCCTTTTACACAATCATTAGCGAAGGCACGCATCATAACTTGTGCTTGGCCTTTCACCTGAACACCAGAAAGGCTTTCATGGACACTGCGGAGAAGCATAGCAAAGCTTAAGTTGTATAAAGTGAGCTCAAAGGGTCCCCTAACGGAGGCCCTTTGAGGGAGAACCAAATTAATGGGGAAACCTGGGCCCCTACTGTATCATGGCTAATTCAGGGAGCAACATGGCCCAATTAATGAACTGGGGGAGGTTTAACCGGTGAAGGAAGGCCCTAAGGTAGTCCCAGTTGACCCTATCATAAGCTTTTTGTTGGTCTAAGAACGCATGCGCCCCAGTAGCTGGAAATTGGCAGACACTGGCCACGGGGTTGAATATTGTCCCATATTGACCGCTTGGATATAAAGCCAAATTGCTCAGGGGAGATTGCCTCAGAGGCAGCTTCCCCTAGGCGGTTAGCCATTATTTTAGTATATATCTTATTATATAATTAAGGAGGGAAATTGGGCGCCAGTTTGCCAAGTCTAGCTTATCCCCTTCTATAACAACGCTACCATGTAGGCCTCTTGGCCCCCAGAAAGGAGGCGTGTCTCTTAGAGATTTTATTCATTGAGGTTAGATTTAGGGGAGATAAATATTAAAATACTTTTAGAACTCATAGGAAATCATGTATGGACATGGGCTCTTCTTATGCGGTGCACCGCAAACAGCATACCTGAGATTTGTCACAGGTTATTAGATTTAGCTCCTGATATCAGAAACCGTGTGGATGTGTACACCAGCAAGAAATTCATTGATTTTGGTATGATTGACTGGGTCAGCCCTGTACAACTTTGAGTCATAGTTATAAACTTAATTAATAACTTTGGCCAGCATTTCCACAATTTGAATTGTCTGGGCGCCTTACCTGTGTGCAGGCCAAGTTTTGGCATGGGGAGAAAATTGGCAGAAAGGTAGGCGGATCACTTTTGCATCTGCGGATATATTCTTTAACTTATACTGAACATAAATGTAATTTTTGTGTTGTCTGTTCAGCAGATTAAAAACGGCAGAGACTTCAGTCCAATTATGGCCCAAGAAGAGCTGTACCCTGCCCTGGGGGATATAATCTCCAAGTGGTCCACATCCACAAGGGTGCATTTAATGAGTGCTGAGGCAGCCTGAGAGCGACATGACAAGATGTGGCATGCTTGGGAGAATGTGGATGCTTTTAAAGTTGACCATTTAACAGGGGAACGGCAAAAAAAGGAGTTGCAAAATCCTATGTTGTAGTGACGGTGTCCATCCAGGTTAGATTGTGTGGGTTATGTGAGATTGTTGGGGCGGAATTTACTTTACTTAGGCGCCTGTGGCACCAGGCTCAACAGAGTAAATGACACCGTGACCATCCTGTGGTCAGAGAAATTAATTTTTATAGTAGTGAACTGTGAGATCTGGGGGCGAAATATCAAAGGGCCGAAAAAATCTATGTGGGACATAGTCATCAGTTGCTGTTGTACACATTGGAACATGATTTATTGTGTGATAATGGAATATGCTTGAGGAAGGTATTAAAAAGGCCCAAGGTGGCTAATATAACGTAAAGTTCAACGTGCCCCAGCAGTGGGCGGCGTGGAAGGCCAGTGGGCAGTAATTGAGTTGTTCCAGCAGTGCAGTTCTTCACCCACGAATGAATTGGGGGGCGAGAAAGAGAAGCTATCGCTGAGAGAAATTCCTAGCAAACCCGTGCACAGGTAGTGAAATATATCTTAACTATTGCGTGCACTTTATCGTCCCATGAAAAGGATATGACCAGCACATGACCATCAAGATATGTTTGTTTAGTTAAAAATTCAAAGCTATGGGTCACTCATATAAGCACCCCATATTGAGGCGACCAAAAAGAAAGGGAGGAAATGAGCATGGTTATCTGTGTTTTGGCACCATGTGGACAGTGGGTTTCCTGAATTGTTAGGATATCTAAAGGTAAATTGTTTTTTAGAAAGTCTGTTTTTATAGCCCATGATGGCGATGCCTTGAGTCCAGTGATGTTCAACGTCCCTATAGTAATGGGGATCCCCATCACACTTTAGGTGCAATGAGAAGGTCACCTTGCCCTTCCTTCACAACATTTTCAGCATCCGCCTTGTTGGCAGCTCATGTTTGAGCAGAAACTTATTAGGTTTTCTAAAGGCGGTTTCCTTTATTTTTAGATTTTTATCCAATTTTGAGTTTTTCTTTAACCAACTTTTCACATTGAGGTGCTCATCTAGTGCATCATCAGTTTTTGACAAAAACTCGGGGAAGGTTTGGTTGAGAGAGTCAGTTTCTATAGGTGCAAAGTGAACTCGTTAGGGTGAACTCAACTTGTATAGCTGGTCTGCAGGAGGTATGCCCAATTTGATTGGTGGACAAAATTTTGTTCTGAACTGGCTGAAAATCATGCAATGTTGTCCTGGGTCTGGGAAGGTGGGATTATGGATGCTTTCATAGACACCACCTTGGCCGCAGCCTTATGAGCCTGGTTGGCCATCTTGCGCTCATGTGAGACACAGGTTCAACCTGAATATAGCATCCCTGTGTACCCCACAGAAAGGCGGCATCATTGTCAATGGTGGGCTCATAATGGAATTTAGTAATCCACATTGCCTCCAGGAGATTTTCCTGTTGAATGGTGCCTTATCTGGAAGGTCAGGTCTTAGCTTTATTGACAAAAGCAAAACATTAGGTGCATAAAGGGGGCACATTATCCACCATAACATGGAATGGGTGGGTGTCCTGCCTGTCAATATTAATGAATTTGTTGTGTGGAATCTGAGCTAAGTCTTTCATGATTAATGTGGATGGGTTATCAGTGCAATTGCTTTGCCCATGCTAAGCTCCGGCATAAGCATGATTTTTTGCACTTCAAAAGAATACAGTTCCCCATAACTTCTAAGCCCCTCTAAGACATGGTGCTCTAGGTCAGTACATTTCACCATCATGAGGAGAAAATCAAAGGTGACAAAAAATGGTTTTATTTGGTCCAACGCGTGTACTTCATTTTGATCACCCATTGACCATCCAGGAGATCAATTACCACACACCTATGCAGCTGCGTCTATTACTTGTGCAGTTTTAAACCCAAGTGTTGAGTAATTGACTGGACCTAATCATCGGATATTTAATAAGGACATAATAAGGTTAGCATGTTTAAAAACTTTTTATGGATCATATCAGATATCAGCGATTATGGACCAGGTATATTCTAAGCTTATGCAAAGCTTAGAATCCGCGGCCTAGCAATTTCACTTAATTATATTTGACTATGATGACATGGGCTTGAGGGCTTTGCTGGTTAGGTTGGATTAGATTAAGTTTTATCTTAATGACTCGGGCATGTGGGATTTGTTAGTTTATGTCAAAATTAGTTTTAGATGTTGGTCAAGTTTTTGATCAAATTAATTACTAATTAGTGATACAAATCGCCTTGGTATGTGCTGACAATTGCACGTGAAAGTGAGTCAGTTCAGCAATTTTGAAGACGCATACAAAACGCCATCTCAAGAATGATGACGGTGTTTACACTGACCCTGAGGCTAAGCATGATGCCCTAAGTCAAAGTATACATAGACGTTCTTACAAAATTTTTAAGTGGCCAAGTGCCACTATAATAAGATGTCATGGGTAAGGTGTGGTGAACATTGAACCCTATAAATAACCCTTAAGTTGACACTAATAAAATATATTTCCTGGACTGGATGAGTTTATAATTATCTTATAAACTTTTTATGTTAGCACTACATTTTATATTAGTAGATTTTCACTTGGGATCATTAGGATCAGGGCGGTGTGCCATCATCCAAATGAAATGACAGGAGTATACAATTAAAGTATTACCAAGAAGCTATATTATAAATTTTAAATTCACCATCCTGTCTATTGTCCTCACACAGTAGACGCTCAAAACCACATCCCACCCTTGAAGAAGAACCAGCCCTCTGAAGCAGACACCCAAATTCAACACCAAGGTCCAACCAAACCTGGGTCATTGAATGTGATGCAACTTACACAACAGCTGGGAAATGTATATGCACATTTCAGAACTTCTTTGGAGTGACATTAAATTAATATTAAAATAAACTTAGATCCCATGTTGTTATGATGACAGCTGCTGAGAGCGTAGAATTTTAATGTAATGGTTGACAAAGATTGTTATGCTAAAATTTCCAGCAAGATACTCACTGCAGTTTTTATTTTTATCTTGACCACCAGTGTCAAAGGGGCATTTTCTTAATTTTGACGGTGCAAAAACTGATCATGGCCTCTCACCACGCTTTTCCAATCTGTACTTGTCGTTGGGTTAGCACTCAACTTCCTTTGTGGATAATCAAGCTTACTAGTCTTGAGTTAAATTAGTTGCAATCAGTGATTGCAACAGAAAAGAAAAGTTCAATCACCAGAACTCAAGTGGCTATTATAAGAAAGATGTCTTCCAAAAATACTTCTAAATAGAATTTTTACTTAGCTAGTGCTTTTCTGGCTTATTGGGTTAATTACCATCGCATTAAAAAAATTACAAATAAATGTATTTATAGAAGAGATCCCTCAGTTTTCGTCATGTGTTCAAGCTATCTTAGATGACAGTGTTCCTGAAAATGCTGAAATAGCTATGCAAAATATAGCTGATAAGATTATCCTCTTACAACCCTAAGCTATGGAGTCAATTCAAACTACTATTAGGAAGAAAACTCTTAGAATTTATCAACATAAGCCATTATTGACTGATTATCAGGTTGGAGATTATGTTTTATATTATTAATCTCCCCTGGTGTCATAGATGAGAAATTGTAATCAAAATGATATTATATAGTAATTTTGAAGAGATATAAATAGCTATAGTCCATGATGATATGGATATAATCCTTAAATGGATACTATCTAGATTATTATAATATTATTCTACTACAAAACTAGATCTTGAGAGAAATGTTGATATTTTAGTAAATTTGACCTTCATTGATTCCTCAATTTCTTACTTCCAACACTAGATAATGATGGAATAATAATTGAAGAGAATCTCATCTGGTTAAATATGCGTGATAAAATATATCCCAATCAAAAAAATCAGAGAAGATTTAATTACTTGTCACTTTAAATGAGTTGATTGAATGATGACCACAACAAAATCTATGAATATTTGAACCTCTTACTAATATAGTTTCTTTATTTAGTGAGTTTTAATCTATTATATTTAATAAACTCTCTTTTAATTATTATAAACTTTTCAGTAAACTCGAGAAATCACTGAAACTTTCAGATTGTAATAAAAAACTCCAAAACCCATCCCCTGGGATTTTAACAAGACCTGTGGTTGCCCTATTGTCAGCCATTTGTGTTGCAATGGGGAATTTGGTGCATAGTTAAACTTCTACTACCCTCACAGTAGCCATATAGCGTTCTTCCTATAAGTCTTCAAGGATTCTATGACAGTGCCATTATGAGATTTTCACTGGGTTGGCACACACTCAGACTGGAAGCCCATTTCTAATATTATCCATTAGAATTCATAACATAATAAATAATAAATTTTTAATTTACACCCTCCTCTTTAGACTATGTGAAGCTTTGCACATTTAATTACAGTATACTTGCAGTCCCTATGTGACCTGGTCTTTAGTTGTTGGTCCCTTGTCTCACTCATACAGGCTTGTAAATGACTTATGTTGACACGTTGCAATTAACACCCAGCTCTAGTAATCCATTCCGCTCCTTCAGTAAGCTTAGCAGTAGTTGGGAATACTCTGAATCCCTCTCCATAAGTTCAGAACAGGGTCTTGTTGCCCTGGGGAGCTCCAGGTGTGCTTTTCAGCTGAGGGTTCCCAGAGTTCTAATACTACTATCTTCCAAAAAATTGTGGCCCTCCTGGATTCATTAGAAGGAGTGGCTTGCCATTGGATGTGAGGAGCGTTGCGTTATGCAACCAAAATGGGTAATCTCAAATCCTTAATGAACTAGTATCTATAGCGGTGCAATCGTCCAAATTAAGATAATCTCCCCTTTTCGTCTCTTTACCCTATATCAGGGTGCACTGACCTATCTCTAAGGCAGATGCCTTTGCAACAATAGTTCCTTTATTTTTGTATTCCACTGATATTATAGTGACTGCTTTTAAAGCCTCCTTAGTACACCTGCAACCAGCTTACTCTCATGTGATTTCTTCATTATAGCAATGATTGCAGCCTTTCTCTTAACATAATTAATTGGGGAGAGACCATCCCAGAGAACTATATATTTAGTGGCATCTATGTCATCTATTAAGCATAAGCGCTTCCCCAAGATATCTCAATCTGCTGAAACTATCACACATATCCTTTGAGGGCATAGGGATAATGAAATTTGTTCTGAAATTGCAGTAGGATCTCCTTGTCCTCAAGGCTTCTTGAAGAAAAATGATGCTCCAGTTGTTGACCCCTCTCTTCATCTATCAGAAGAGGATATGATTATAGCTCTGGATCCAATGAGTCCAACTTTAACTTTCATTTTTGTAGAGAGGTGGAGCTCTTGCATGGATGAAGAAAAAATTGGATTCAACAGCATTAACTTAGGTTCTATTCCTACCTTGCCAACACAATCTGTTCTCAGAACCACAAAGTTTTTCTGATGTGTTTAACTTTGGCCTTTCTCTCCCTCAAATGAGATGGAGAATGTCACAAATTTAGATCCCTCTAATCACACCATGGCTCTTGATCAGGAGGACCTCGTGGATAGCCTCAAGAGATTACTCAGTATAGCTTACGGCCCATTATTGTACCTTTCTTTTACTATGGGCCCTGTATTGCCTTTGTGTTTCTTTTTCACTTTCTATAACCATATAATAAGATTAAGGTTACTTCTTGTTCCTATTACCCTAAGCGTAGGGGTATGCAAGGTTACAGTACAAGCCCTTTAGACATAGGAGCAGTAGGTCTCCATGGTTCTTAGAGTCTCTCACACAATAGACCTGGAAACTTAGATAGCCCGTCTATACTAGGCTCGTCCTCTAAACCAAAGGCCTGCCATACTATGTAGAGTCCAGTGCAGAAATTCATTCAAATAACTAATTTTATAGACACTTTTTTGCGGTCCAGATTTATGTACCTGATTTTTAAGAGTGGATTGGTGGCGTCTCCAGCAGGTAAAACCATGGATCTAAACTCCCTGTTCTTTTTTATGTAGTTACAGTGGGTGTAAGTCTCAAGACCCCAGCTATAAATCTGGACAGGTGTTGTATCCCTTCAAGGCAAAAAAGGGTCTTATCCTAAGGCTTACTCACTCACATAGTAAATTGATCTAGGGAACACCTTAGATGATAGATGGGTAGCGGCCGCCCTTCCCTTCTAGCCCCTACCCCACTTTTCCATCCCATGCCTAAAGTCACTAATATTCATAGAATTTCAAAAATTAGTATAGAAAATTAATAATATTGCGTGTAATTTTAAATAGTTCTTATAGTACTAAGGCTTTTAATGCAAGAACCCTTCCAATGTGTAATGCTCTAGGATTTGACCTTATCATTAATGCATGTTACACCTGGGGGTAGTGCTAGGTGAAAGTTTATTAGAAAATAATTTTATTAGACCCAAAAGTTAATAGAAAATGAACGCCAAATATGGAATTATAGTATCAAAGATTTTCAAAAGTGAAAAAATAATGCGGTAAAATGTAACTCAAAGCTGATCAATTAACCCATAAAACGACCTACTCAAGACTAGTGTCGTTGTGTTTCTAAGCCCTAAGAACTGTGACTCCATGTTTTCAAATTCTCACATAGTATAAGACCCACCAGCCAATATTGTAAAGGTTGTTGGGTATTTCTTTCTTTTCTGGTTATTACAAACAAAATTTTAAAAGAACAAAATCTCTGTTTCTTACAATACTATTAAAAATATAAGTCTAACTGCTGAAGTTACTTCTTTTAGGCCAAAGCCGGGCCTTAACCCCTATTTGTTGATAAAGATAGCAGTATCCCTTGTAGTTACTATCCTTGATAAGTCAGGTGTGGGTAATCAATTGACTCAAGAATCTGATCATATACAGAAAACACCAAAATAATGATCCAATTGTTTTGATATAAAGTGGTTAATGCAGCTGAAAACCAGGCTTGTGGTCTTTAGTGGACATGATCAGGTGAAAGAAGATGCGGTGAAGTCTCCGTCTGAGTGGCAAGCAAAATATGGCGTTAAATGGACAGGAAAGGTGAGAAATCCCAATACTTTAAGTTCTTAGAAACACTTCAGTGCTCAAGCAAACCAGTTAAAATTCATGAATACTATATGCAAAGTTTCACTTACATAGAAGTAAGTGTAACTGGTTACACTACTGGTTGACTATGCTACCTACATTAGCCTAAATCATATATCTGGGTTTATGCCTATCAATTAGCACTTTTTTCCTCTCTTCCAGCTACTTTTTCCCATACCATCAGAATGGCGGTGCCATGAGGATTCTGGTTTCTTTTCATGGTTGGCTGAATACCCCCGTTGGAAGCCAGGTTTTTCCTTTGCACGCCAGCTTTCTGGCAGTGGGGAATTACTGTTATTTAAAGCTCTTACCTCATAAGCTTCACTTATATTGATCTCTCACAATGAGCTATTAAATATGAACTACACTTGTATTTCCAATTTCCTGGCACCATATAAGGACATTTTTGACATAGGTCTAGCAACCTGACTACCAACCCATTATGAATATGACATTTAATTCCAGTTGACAGTACATCATTTGAAATTTAACTGTACTTTGTATCCGCACGTTGAGGAAGAGAAAGACAAAGCTCTTGACATATGGTTATATGGCATGCAAAAAAGGATAAATTAAATACGCCTTTCTCATATCCTCACATGTAATTTACCCAGAAGAGTGATAGTAATTTACTCCTGAGTTGAGTATGGCCATTTAAACAATGTAATGGTTCCAGACCCATACCCCTTTCCACTGAAACAAACCATCGCACTGGCCATTGCAAAATACTGAGTATTTATAGTATAGACCTAGTCAATGCATTTTGCAGGTGTGGATCAAAGATGGCCAAAAATATTTCAAACAGCAATTTGGACTAGATGTGGGATCTATTAATTTTAGGTAAATCCTTTGATCTAAGAACGCCACGGCATCTCCTCAACACCTTTATTGATAATGTTATCAGCAATTCCAGTTTACATGTGTTGTTGTAACCATTGATACCATAATACACCATCCAAACCATGAACAGCATGACAAAGCTTTAAAGTCATTTTTTTGGTCTTCACAAAGCGGGTCTCATTATAAACCCTTCCAAGTGTAAGCTTTTAATGGAGTAAGTAACGTTCATAGGGACCTATTCCTAAAAGATAGATGTGCTGTCCCTCCATGCACGCTGGAGGCCATTCAATATAACCCCCCACCACCCAAAAGTAGCTCTGAAGCTTCGTTATTTTCTGTATTTTTTTAAAATTTTTCAAACCCTCTCCCTGATGTCTTCGTCCACCATTCACTAGCAGGAAAAATGTCCCTTAAATCGTCAGACCAATGCCAACAGGCTAACAAGGCAAACGCTGGGTTTTCCTATCACATCAGTTATGTGTCACGCAGACACATTTAATCCTTTGATTGTGTGTATGATGCTTCTGAAATTGTTGTAAGAGCAGTGTTATCATAAGAAATGAAGGGATATACCATCCTATGGTAAATTTTCTAAAAAATTCGCCAACTTGAATCTGTCATGTTTTGGGTTTTTAGTTGAAATTCAAAAAGGTCAGGTCATTTGAAGGATTCAAAATTATTAGTTATAGCCTTCGCCAGTGGATTCTCTTAGGGGTACTTCTTCATTAAGGAAATGTATCAACGGAAATGCGTTGTTGAGGGAATCTCTGTTCTTTTGGACAGGCAGGATCTTTGTAAAATACAGGTAAAATCTATGGACAAAGCTAGGCAATCTCTCAACCAATTCAGCATTGTCGAGACAAATCTCTGCTAAAAAAGCAGGCAAAACTCTGCTTAAGGTGCAGGAAATCTCTAGATAAACTAACAAAAATAAACGACGAAAGATTTGATAGATAAATCAAAAACTTATTTGAGAAATAATCGGCACTCTAAATAGTACCAGAATTGAAAAAAAAAAAAAAGGTAAAATAAAAGAAGGGAATAATTAAGGTTTATGAGATAGGCGTATCCACATGTGAAGGTAGAAAATAGAGTTTCAAATGTAGGAGATAAGGGCACAGTAAGGTTTAGTTTGGAGTAAATAGGATTCATTTTTGGGAGCTAGACTGAGATAATGTTAACACAGTTAAGTGGTATCCATCATCTGCCATATGTAAGCCAACAGATAGAAATATAGAATAGGTGATATTAGATTAAATAGAGGAGTTACAATTGGAATATGACCTCTGGATTAATATTTAAGTAATAACTGGTTTGGCTCTCTTCCTTATCTTATTAGCCAGTGGAGCAAAGATGGGGCAATTCTTCCCAATTTTTGGTTTAACAATGAATTTACATTATTAACTGTTTGATGCTAAGAAATTAAGATTAAAATCTATTCTTTATCCTGATATGATAGTATTGTTAAAGTAGAAATAATAGAAATATAGGCCAAAATACCAAATTAAATATAGGCATTGTGAGCCTAAAGTAGAAGCTTCACCTATAAGGAGAAGCCTGAAAATTCTTCTAAGCCTTGAACGGGGTGATAATGATTTTACAAGGGTTGGAATGCCTTAGTAGGGTCCTAAGCTTTCTGAGTTGGGATAGAAGTGTTACTCTAAAATATTTGTGTTAGATGTAGGCTCAGAAAATAAAGGTCATTTTTGATCCCAAGATATGTAGGAAGTTGGTGGTGGATAGTGTATCTTATAAAATCGTTTTGCTGGTAAATTTGATTTTGATTAGGTGGGTATCCTTAAGGTTTTGTTAGTTCATCAGCTTAGGAATGAATCCTTAGTTTTGGCATCAGGTTAGGAGTGCTTAGAATGAAGATAAAATGTAGTAAATGTTGGTTTAGTTTCAAAATAGAGTTCTGCGCCACAAATTTCAAAGTAGTACATGTTTTGGTCAAGATAGTTGGTAGCACCAATTTGGGAGATGAGGTAGACAAGGGAAGGCATGGTAACATAAAGGCCAGGCCATGACACTAAGGTTTAGATTTGGTGGCGTGGTTTTTATAATTAATAATAAAATAGATTTGTGGTTAGGATATTGATGAGGAGTTTGGCAGATAGATTTAGAACCTCAAGGTCCAATCTGATGGTAGGTGGCAGTTATTCACCGGGTAGGCTTTAATAACTTGCTCCCAATTCAGGTTAATTTAGCAGACATAGAGGCTTCTGAAAGGAACTAATCCAAAGTAAGAGTCAAATGGCTGAGGGAAAATGAGTAAGTTGTTTGGCAAAGTTGACTTGATGATGAAGGCGAGGAACTTTTGATTTTGGCCTTTCTTGAATTCAAAAAAGTGGCTGAGCAGTTTGTAAATAATCTGTAGGCAGAATCAGAAATCATATAGGAAAATCACGGAGTCAACTAATAAATTAGGCATCAAAAGTAACAGATTCAAATCACACCTTCACGTAAAATAAAAAAGTGGTTGGGAGGTAACTTCCTAAAATCCTTAAAATAGTATTAAGTTTCGTCAGAAAATTTTAATCTCTGACATCAATTGGAAATCCTAAATTTTAAGTAATCAAAAATAGATATAATATATAAGGGGTTAAAAATAAATTAGAATGATAGGAGTGGGCGATTTGGTCTCTAGGTCACTTGACTCAGCTAGCTCAAGTTTGTTTTTGAGATTTTCAGTTGTTTCAGCCAAAAAAAATAATTTTTGGCGCCAAAAATTTTGGTTTGACCAATTTGGTTAATCATTTATAATATAAGTGGTAGAAATCAGAGCGGCGAGGCAGTTGGTTAAGTTGACTGCTTCATTTGGCTTGTCAGGAGGTTCCAAAGCAGCTTTGAATCTGAGATAATCAAGTTGGGTTTCACTCAAACTGATTTTGGTGTCAGGGCAGTGAAAGGTTTTGATGCAGGGAGACATTTAAAGCGCTGAGACATTCAGTTGGCTGAATGATTTTGGCGTCAGAACAACGAGAAGCGTTGGCACAGTGGAATGTAAAGGGTGGCAAAGATTTAGGGCTGATTATTATAATTATAATCAATTTAATAATGATAGATCTATCTTTCTCACTTCAAAATTATCATATTTGCTTCCAACAGTTGATAATCAACCTTAAAGTTTGAGATGAAGGAAGGTGGCTCTTTAGCTTCAAACTCTAATTTAGAGACTATAGAGTTAGATTGACATATGATTTCACTGAATGCCTGTTCAATCATCTAGTAGGCGGGTGTCCAATTAAAAAAAGTATTTTTGACTCAATAAAATCTTGAAGTTATGGAAATAGCACAAGAAGTTTAGACCAGCCTGCCAGTCAGGATGCTGGAGCACCCAAAAGGCAAGCCAGAATACCAGGGGCATTGCCAACTGTGCGACTTGATATGGAGCTGAGAAGTGTGATGCAATACAGTGGTAGCATAACAGTAAGGTAAGGATTACTCGCTCGATCCAATTGACAACAGAGGGAGCCATGGTGACCAAAAGAATTGGTAATATCCACCTGAAATGCGAGGTGAAGGACCACCAGAGAAATGCCATCAGGGATATGGTATAAGGGGAAAAACAGATAAAAATTCTTTTTGGTAAAATTTTATTGGGAAAGGAAAGTAAGAAAAATTTACCAACAATCTTCTCAGTGCCTTGCAACTGATTAAATAGTGGTCAATTGGTGAAAACGTGGTCAGGGTCCACAAACTTGGCCTAACCAGTAAATTGGATGGTAGAGGGGGGGTTTATTCTTTGGAAATCGTCATTGCAAAATTCAGCAGCGGGCTGAGTCTCTGTCAGTTTGACCTCAAACGTCTGGACCAGGGGTCAATTATGTTTCTGACAGTTAGCATGATGGCATTTGGCCCGATGAGTGATGGGAATCCCCTAAGGCCACCCAATATAGGGATGGGACCATTTAGTAGGAATGGGTTCAGGGCAGCCAACCTACCTGCACTCAGTCAATTAACCATTCATTCAATCAATGGAGGCCCATCGGGCGCAATGCCTGAATTACTATTGGAGGGTTTTGAACTCTCAGCAATAGTGCCCAATTTTTGTTTTGCTGATTTTGGGGTTAAATCAGAACCATCGGGCGATCCAGCTGATGTTTCATTCCTCATGCTTTTAAAACCATATGAATTTTGGCCATCAGCCCAATTGCCGCCCAAATTGGATCTGACTAAATTTCAGTTCAATAATCTCAGCACAGATTTTACTGATTCCCCGCATCAGTTCTGCCGAGGTGAGTGAGGGAATTGGGGGTGGGATCCAAAGTGGATGAGCTGTCACCTATTATTTGTCAACTACGTGGGTGAGATTGCCTTGAGTGATGAGGGGTACTGCTATCCTCTTTGGTGTTTATTACTTGGGAATGGAAAGATAGCTGAACCAAGAGCCAAAGGACACTCCCTGAGACTTATATTACCCTTTCCTATTCCCAAAGGGATGGCCCCCTCACTGGGAAACTGCACCAGAGCCACGTTCTTATGCGCTTTGGGTAACTAGATAGCTATAATCATCGCGGCCTTCTGAATTGGGTGGGGAGACTTGGGGTGGGATGTGTGGAAAGCGTTAACCAGGTCCATGCAATTCGCGCAATCGTGCACCTTGACCCAACTGTTTTCATAAGCTGAATATCCTTTCCAGGCCACAAGGTATTGGACAGATCGTCGTGACTTTTGAGATGACAGGATAGCCTCCACTTCAGCTTCCTCCTCATTGTTGATGATGATTGGTTCTGGGTCCATGGGAATCACACCCTTGAAGGGTGACAGCTGGGATATATGGAAAACTGGGTGTTGCTTCCAATGCGTGGGAAGCTTCAATCAAAATGCCCCATTACCTAATACCTCCTCCACTAAGTGAGGACCTGAACGCTTGCTGGCGAATTTATGGGAAGGGGTTTGGATTCACAAATGGCAGGTATCGAGCATGACATAAGAACCCACCTCAAAGTCATGACCCAGAAGGCGCTTACAATCCACAAATTTCTTATAGTTGTTGATGGCTTTAGTAAGGTGTTCCCGAACTAAAGCTTGGGTCAATCAAATGTGGCCAGCATGATCCATGGCAGCTTACACCTCTGGTTGCAAGCATGTCCCGACTGAGAACGATGGGTTATAACCCAACGTTGCTTCATATGGCGAGAAACCCGTGGAAGTGTGAGTTCCATTATTATATGTTAATTGGGCAAGAGGGAGGTCATCGGCCCAGGTATCTTGCACTGCTACTGCATAACAATGCAGGTACTGTTTGAGAAATTTGGCTAACCCACTCAGTCTGGCCATCGGACTGGGGATGATATGCCGTGGATTGACAGGGGGTTATCTTAAAAATTGACAAGAGTTCACTCCAAAACTGGGTGGTAAACTGGGTACCCCTGTTACTAACAATTTCCTGGGGAAGGCCGAACATCATAAACACATAGCAAACGAATAGATGCGCCATTTCTTCTGATGTAATTGCAGAAGTGCAAGGAATGAACAGGAAAATTTGGTAAAGCGATCTACCACCACCATTACCGCTGTGAAACCATTGGAGCAGGGAAGTTTGATAATGAAATCATGGACACTGAGGTCCATGGACCTTCCACCTGTTGTAAAGGGTGCAGGAGGCCGTTTTTTCCTGACTGATCTGACTTGGACCTAGCACAAGTAACACAATTGGTGATCCAAGTCAGAACCTCTTTGGTCAGTCCTGCCCAATTAAAGGTTCACTTGATCAGGTTGATGCATTTCTTGTTACCAGGGTGTCTGACTGCGTGGGGATCATGGTGTGTGCAGAATACCTTCAGGCGGAAGGAGGGAGGTACCCAAATACAAGAATGAAAATAGATGAGCCCTTCTTCTAAAGAATATAGGGAGTGTTTGGGGTTCGAGTGAGTCAACTGTTCAATCAACTCCACCCCCTCAGGACAGGCCGTTTGACTGGCTAGCACCTGGGCCAATAATGAATTGTCAGGTGACAGCGCGGTGGAGGAAACAACAGAGGGAGCAATTGATAGGATTTGAGTGGCAGGGATCATGGTAATGAGATCCTCTTCCTCAGGCTCTGAGGGGCAGTGAGCAGGAATATGGCTTATGAAATTGGGAAGGACATTTAGCGCACCCTTGACAAATTCATATATTAAGTTAAAACTGCATTGGTCCTAATAGGTTCAGGCTTACCGGTGTGCCAATTTTTGGGGCTTGCAAAAATACAAAAGAGCTTGGTGATCTGTGCGAACTGTTAACTCATGATGTGCACCTTGCAACAGGGACTGCCAATAAGTTAATGCCCATGCAACAGCGGCCAGTTCCTTGTCATAGATGGCCCAGGACTGCTCTGTAGCAGTGAATTTTTGGGAGAAATAAGCGACCGGATGTTCTAGAACATCATGGTCCTGAAGCAACACCACGCCCACAGCTACCGACAAAGCATTGCATGTGATGATATACAGTTTGGTGAAATTGGCATGTTTCAAAATGGGAGGAGACATGAATACTTCTTTAATCAATTTGAACGCCTGCTGGCATTCAGGGGTCCAACAAAACAGTACTTTTTCCCTGTGAGAGGGTGGAGCGGGGCGGCCAAATGGGAAAGTGTGGGGGAAATTTTTTTTTGGAAAATGATAGTTCCCAAGAAACTTTGAAGCTGCTTCTGTGTGGTTGGGGTTGGCCATTCTCAGATTGCATCTAATTTTTGGGGGGGATGGCGACCACTTCTTTAAGTACTAAGTTTCCAAGAAATGTGACCTCTTCCTTGTAAAACTTGCCTTTAGAAGCTTTGAGGAACAGGCCTGCTTTATGCAAAGCAACCACCACCGCTTCTAAGTTGATTGCGTGTTGCTCAGGAGTTGGGGAATGGACTAGAATATTGTCAATATAAGCAATAGTACAGAAAAACTGGAGATCCCCTAACGCATTGTCAATCATTCATTGAAATGTAGCAGGATCATTTTTCAGCCCAAAGGGCATCACACGAAATTGAAAAATGCCTCGCCTCGTTCAGATTGCGGTCAGCCATTCTTGTCCTTCCATTACTCAAATCTGATTGAAAGCGTTCACCAGGTTGAGTTTCAAGAACACCTGGGATTTGGCAATTGCCTGACTGATTGTCTGCTCCAGGGGCAATGGGTAGGGGTCTGTAACTGTGATTTTGTTCAGGTGACCATAATCTATGCAAGGACAGAGCGAACCATCCTATTTTCTTGCAAAGATGATAGGGGAAGCAAAGGGGGATGTTTCTTTGAACAGCCAGCCTTTTTTCAACGTATCGTCCAACAAGGTATTGAGAGAAGCCTCTTCCTCCACTGTGTGAGGATACAACGGACAGTTAATGTTCACCAATTCCATGGTTGTCCAAAATCCACAATTGTACCTTGAATGTTTTGGCAGAAGATTCGCTTTTTCCATGTCAAAACTTCTGCGATATGGCATTAAATTTTGGGGAAACTCAGTCAGAAGGCCCGCGGAAGTGACTAGGGTGGTGATAGAGCCAGTTCCTTGGATTTTCTTGAGGGTGTCGATCAAAGGGAACTCTCCCTCTGAGTCATCATTAGAAAATGACAATGTATTAGACTCTAAGTGAATCTTCACATGTTGTTGACGCCACTATCCCACACCCAAGGTCACCGGGAATACCAGGTTTGGCATGGCCAAAAACTGATCGCAGAAGTTATATTGGTGGATTGATAAGTGTAACGGATGGCGAATGCTATATGAAGACTGGTAGGCAGAAGAGGCCACCATTACTGAGACGCCCACATCCATTTCCAATTTTAACTGTTGTGCCAACTCACCGCTCATGAAGTTCCCCGCTGCTCCGGTATCCACCAGAGCTTCAAAGGATACATGATGAGGACTGATACTGATTCTCATAGGGACAAGAAAGTAAGCGCAATTCTGTTTATTCAGAGATTTGACTGACTCAGAAATGACTGAAGAAATAGCGGGTATGTTGAACCCAGGGTCAGGGTTTTTAGCTGGGGTGAAAATTGAGAGTACCAGCATGGAGAAATTGTTTCTTCCATCTGGTTTTAAACAGAGTTGTTCATAGTTGAGAGGGTAACCACTGCGGCACCCAATTTGAGAATCAAGGCGGAAATGGCTGGAAGTAATGGTTGGTCGATTATGTCATGAAAACAGCAGAAGAAGTTTAGACCAGCCTGCCAGTCAGGATGCTGGAGCACCCAAAAGGCAAGCCAGAATGCCAGGAGCATTGCTGAACGTGTGACTTGATATGGAGTTGAAAAGTGTGATGCAATACAGTGGTAGCATAACCGTAAGGTAAGAATTACTCACTGGATCCAATTGGCAACAGAGGGAGCCATGGTGACCAAAAGAATTGGTAATTTCCACCCAAAATGCGGGGCGATGGACCACCAGAGAAATGCCATCAGGGATATGGTATAAGGGAAAAAAACAGATAAAAAATTCTTTTTGTTAAATTTTATTGGAAAGGAAAGTAAGAAAAATTTACCAACAATCTTCTCAGTGCCTTGCAACTGATTAAATAGTGATAAATTGGTGAAAATGTGGTTGGGGTCCACAAATTCAGCCTAACTGGCAAATTGGATGGTAGAGGGGGGTTTATATTTTGGGAACCATCATCGCAAAATTTGGCAGTGGGCTGAGTCTCTGTCAGTTCAACCTCAAACATCTGGACCAGGGGTCAATTATGTTTCTGACAGTTAGCATGATGGCGTTTGGCCCGATGAGCGATGGGAATCCCCCAAGGCCACCCAATATAGGGATGGGACCATTTGGTAGGAATGAGTTCAGGGCAGCCAACCTACCTGCACTCAGTCAATTAACCATTCATTCAGTCAATGGAGGCCCATCGGGCGCAATGCCTGAATTACTATTGGAGGGTTTTGAACTCTCAGCAATGGTGCCCAATTTTTGTTTTGCTGATTTTAGGGGTCAAATCGGAACTTTTGGGTGATCCGGCTGATGTTTCATTCCTCATGCTTTTAAAACCATTTTAATTTCAGCCATCAGCCCAATTGCCGCCCAAATTGGATCTGACTAATTTCAGTTTTATGATCTCAGCACAGATTTCACTGATTCCCCGCAACAGTTCTGCTGAGGTGAGTGAGGGAATTGGGGGTGGGATATGAAGTGGATGATCTGTCACCCATCATTCATCAACTACGTGGGCAAGATCTCCTTGGGTGATGAGGGGTACTGCCATCCTCTTCAGTGTTTTCTTACTCGGGAATGGAAAGATAGCTCTATTGAGAGCCAAAGGACACTCCCTGAGACTTAAACTTGACAAGCATAGAAATAGCTGGGTAAGGTTGTAGGCCACTTCATCCAACATCTCTTCATGATGCTGGGCCTGTTCAATTAAATTAGTAATGTTCCAGTACTGTTAATTATAAAGTTATGCCTTCACCAGGCAGCTTCATAAGGGACCTTGCAGAAAGCACTAGTTTTAGGTTTTTGTTATAATTAAATGTCAGGTCCTTTAATGCTACATAATTATCAGTCATAGATAGAGCCAGAGAATCTCTTTGGGGTAGTTCTTCCCTATGGCAATCTCAACCAAAATGCATCTTGGTGCATTCTTTGTTCAGTAGAACAGGGAGTATCTCTGTATAAAAACAGGGAAAAATCTTTAGACAAAGATAGCGGAATATCTAGACAGCTTCAGCGTCATCAAGGAAAATCTTTCTTAAAAGCAGGCAAATTGCTTAATATGCAGCTCTCTGGAAACTAAGCAAAACAAATGATTAAAAATTAAAATAGATCTAGTGTAATTTATTGAAGAATAAATGGTTCTTTAAATAGTACCAGAAAAGAAACACAAAAAAAATAAAACAAAATAGGGGGATAATTCAATTGGCTAGATATAAGCTTATACCATTTGTGAAGCTAGAAATAGATTTGGGAACGTAGGAGGTAAGAGTACTGTAAGGTTCACGGTTAGAGTATATAGGCTTCATCTTTCAGAGATGGAATAAGATGATTGTAAACACAGTTAAGTGGCTTCCATTATCTGCCATTGGGGAAGCCAGCAGATTAGAATATATAATAGGTTACAGGAGGTTAAATGGAGGAGTTATACTTGGAATATGACCTCTGGTTTAATATTTAAATAATAACTGTTTTGACACTCTTCCTTATCTTATTGGGCAGTGGAGCAAAAATGGGGCAAATCATCCCAAATATAATTAGCAGTGAATATGGCGTTAATTAATAATTAGATGCTAGTTAAAAAAGGGATTAATAATTTGTTCTTAATCCTGATATGATAGCAATGTAAAATAATGTGAATGTAGTCCAAACTTTCTAATTAAATAGTTACTGTGAGTATCAGAACGAGGTTGCACACCTATTAGAGCGACGCTTGACAGCATGGCAACAAACAATAAAAAAGCAAACTGTTGTAGCTTGATCACTTACCTTCCAAAAATCTCTTCCAGGGGGCGCAACTTGAAATAATATATATACTATTCATAAATCTATACTGTACTGTAAGCCACAGAAGCTGGTCCATTGATAGCATGTACCTACCAGGATATCTGCTTTTTTCATTTTAAATATGAGCCTACAAAGGGCTTTTTATTTTTTGCCTGACATGTTAAGCCACAACTTCGTGTTGACTCTAGGTTCAGATGAGGCCCTGTCTGATCATGACACAGTTTTACCCTCCACCAAGATCCTTACCCTTGCACCAGTCACAGTATCCTATGCTGATTTTGCACCAAGATCATCCATGCTTGCAAGAGTCTTAGAAGCACAGTTGTGTTGCCCTGAAAGATCAGAATTGGTGAAAAACCTGGAGACTAAAACCTGCTTTGCTCCCTTTATGCATTAAATTATATGCAATTTCATTTTGAGATGTGATACAAATCTCACCTTCCCTACACGTTATTAAAGTCCACAGCTTTCCACCTGCGATAGGCCACCCAGGATAAAAAGTGTGCTAAACTTATTAAGGTGACATATTATTGGCTTGTGTTCTCTAAGGACATTCCTGCCTAAGTAGCAAGTTGTGCCACCTTCACTTGCTCCAAATATTGTTGATCAGGGAAGAATGGACTTCTATCGCCTGCTGCAACGATTAAAAGTCACTTTACATCTGTCTCTGTGGATTTCATCATGAAACTCGCCTGTCAAAAGGGTTTAATGCTGTAAGTTGTCGTAAATATATTCCCCCTAAGTTAGCACTGTTCTCTTATATTACATGACTATTACAACAGCAGAAACAGAAGCGTTATTCATTGCTCACGTGTTCAGCATTTTTATTCTAATAATAAGATTGTGAGTGATTATAACTTTCAGTTTACGGCCAGGGTTTAAAAAGCTTTACTATACTACTCAGAATCAAGTTAAGCTATTCTATATCATATAAACCACAATGGATGGGGCAAACAGAGAAAGTAATCAAGTACTAGAGCAATACCTAAGCTGTTACTCCACAGCTTCCCAGGATAACTGGGTCTATGACCTTCTTCTAGCTCAGGTTGAATATAGCAACTCAATGCATCTCTCCACATGGGTTTCCCTATTTGAGGACACCCTTGAATATACCCCTCATTTCAGTTTAAGAATAATTAACCTTAGAGGTTCTACAGCGGAAGAAACCAACACCTATATGTGGGACACCCAAAAGCTTTTTGAGGAATAAAGTTGAGACCTATTGAAGATTAAAAAATTTTCTGATTGTAAGTGGCTTCCAAGGCTTATTATCTCAGTAGGTTACCTTGGTAAAATAGATTCCGTCACATAAATATTAAAGGCCCTTCATGGAAGCTAGCTAGTAAGAGCTTGGGGCATTCTAAATTAAAGAATTGAAATGATGGGGCTTACCACATCAAGCTTCATGCACATTGGAGTAACATAAAGTGTTCCACTTCCCAAATATATCCCCTTTTAAGAAGAGAGACATACCGCATTAGAACATATTAGTGTAGTGACTCTCAAACGCAAAGAGGAGGCAACACTGGCGTTAAGGAAATCCCGTAGGTTTGTTCAGTACTTGTCATATGTAAAACCTATCCTGTCTATGAAAATGAATGGTAATACTAAAAAAGTGTGATAATTGTAATGAGTAGTTGCCGAGTTCTATGAGCATTATCCTGAGGCCCTTACCCTGCCAGAAAATTTATGGCATTCTTTCTATTAAGCTCCTCACATGCCACAATGGTTTTGCCCAAGTTCATGTACCAGGTTGAAAATCTTTCATGTTCAAAAAGGTTCTATAATGTAATTCTAGAAACCCAACTCTAGGATATTCCGCAAAAAGCTTTCTCAGAGAGTGCAAGTGGAGAACAAAGGCACCAATGGGGCATTTGGAGCATCTTGTAAATTTAACTCATGTTGTTGATGACGATTGGTCACTGCTTTGGCCCCCAAGGACCCCCTATTGCACTCCCTTCTTTACTTCTTCCCTTGTGAAAATTAAGGTGGTCTTTATGGAGGTAGCTCAGATTGGGGCCAGCAGGACACCAGACCCATCCCACCCTAAATCTATTATCTCTCATCTCCTCTGGAAAAAAGAATATAAAATTTGAAAACTCAAAAACACTTAACAAGTAAGAAAAGGTGGTTTAAGTCACCAAACTATGAGGATAAGGCCACATATTTTGATCTGAGTTACTAGTTTGACCAACAGAAGATCTTAATATAATCTAACTGGCGGATTTATTCTTATAAAAAAGTCTAAGACAGGCGTTAATTACCGGCAAGTTTGCTCATTTTTGGGGTCGATCAAAGTGGCTCCACTGCTGATATGAGATTTTTTCTATCAAATTATATAGGTGTTTATACTATTCTATCAAGAAACTTCTCCAATCCATTATTTTCTTTATGACTTTCTAATGGAAACAAATGAAAAGAGGACCTAAGCTTGGCCATTTCTATACCACCTTTTAATCCACTCTATTCCACCAATTATAAAGACAATAGACTACCTAGGGTCTATTGTCAGTTGTTTCTATATATTTTGCACTATTCTAGTAAGATTTTGAATTTTCCTAATGTAATCAATGGATTCCGCTGGTTTTTCCTGCTCTAGTATTCTTTTATCATCTGTCAAAGCATGCTGCCATCAACATTTTTTTATATAACCAAAGCAAGCCAACCAGGAGACGAATAAAACCAATTTAGAAACTCCAAAACTAAACCAACCAAAAACATGAATTGACCGCCTTAAATGAGCAGTGGGAAACACAAAAGAAATGAAAACATCCTACCAGGTGGTAAAGTGGCGAGCCACTTATCCCACCATGGTGGAGGGGGAAGGGGGATCAGGCTTCATCATCAGGTTTAGAATTGAAGAAGCGGATCAATGTTGATAGCAAGGGGCTGGGGCATCAGTGGGATGGGGGTTGAGGTTAAGTAGATAGTTGTTGAAATTATCAATATGGCCCTAGATCAGAGCCTCTAGTAGTCAGACATCATGTTGTTCATATTGGATGTAGGCGTCAGGAAGTTGGGCTAATTTCACAATGTTGGCTCTAGTGACATGTGCGAATGGGGAGAAATCTGCCTGTTCAGCGAGATGTTTGACAGCGGTGGCAGCTTCATAGAGGCGTTTGATTTTCTCATTTGCAATATGAGGAAAATTAGGAGGAACAAGGGGTTTCACCCCTTTTTAAATTCAGCAGCAGATTTTGCCATAGCTTTGCAAGGATGGTGATTTTTGGGTGAGGCCACCATGGCCTTGGCAAGCTGATAATTGTTTTGGAAAGGGGTAGAGTTGGTTTTGGGACATATTGGTTGGGCTGGCTGGGGCATCAAAGTCTAATTCAGATAAGGTTCTAAATTAATTGGATAACCTGATGGTGGGACAATTTCACCAGATTTGGTCACTTCATCCAATAAGTCTAAGAAATTTAGTTGACTTGGAAAGGTTTGGAGATAGTTGGCTGTGGTTGGGTAAGTTTTGGGTTGGGAGATTTTTTGAATTGAATATGGGTCCAAACCTGCTCCCTATTGTAAGTCCTGGAGACCAGCCCCTGCGATTGGATAGAGAGCAAAAACACTTCTGAACAAAAAGAGGTCCTAAGGGCCAGGTGGACCCTCTGTCGCAGCTGAGTGACTTGGCACACATGGTAGAAAAAAGTTGGTGATTTCTACCCCCTCAAGGATAACATATTTCCATCTCTTGCACCCTCTTCAACCCTGGTAAGTTTGATAGAAGGGGTCTGAAGGGAGATTGCACACATCAAGGGGCATTGAGATGCCCCTGGGACCACCCACTCTCCAGGCAAATCATGTCTGAAAATTGGAAAATTGGCAATTCCCAACATTGGAGCCCAGCAGGCAATTTCCAGAATGGGGGAGCTGGTCCAGACTGACCTGCTTCAGAAATCAGATTGGAATACAGCACAGATTGCAAACTAAGTCCCAAACAACTTGAATCATATGCCCCATTGCAAAAAATGGATCCAGGGAGTTTGGATCATATGAGTAGCCAAAATTGAGGGTTGGCTCAAATTTCAAGTAATTTGATCCAAGGACCCCTGCCTCCTGGGATGAATCCACACCACCCAAGCCATGGGAACAAGCTGATTCAAGTCACTAGGACCCAGATCAGTATTAAAGACTTAGTCTGGCACCAAGAATTTGGAAAAATTTGAAAGATTTTCTAGGCTTTTGCTAGAATTGGGAGCGCCTTCTACCCCCCTCTGAGATGGCCAACGAAATCCCTTACCAACCCATGAATGACAACTCACTCAATATATCCCCCATGCATTCAACCCAGTTTAAAAGACAACTGCCCCAGCCGAGGGTAGTTGTAGTTTCATTCTATTTTCTGTTGTTAAATAAAACAATCAATTATCCTTCCTAGTTTGCCACAGCCTCTGTCTACCTCTTTAAAAATTTCTAAAAAATTCCACCAATCAATTTGATAATGCGAGCTGTCACACAAATCATCATGCCAATGTTCACTGACCGGATTATATAGTTGCTCAATCCTGCCATGTGTCAGCAATCATAAATGCAATAATCCGCCTCTTCCTGATAATGAACCCACTGCTTCATTCATTTTTATGCGTCTGTTTAATGGGACCCTTCCATCCATTTGGTCACCAAGTCCTATAAAACTGCTCCCTGGCAAGAGCATCCAGGTGCCCCCTCTCACCTCTTGCAGATTTGGCTTCAATAGCCACCTCAGCTACCACTGGCTCAGTCTACCAGCGGGACCTAGAGCGCCCCCTCCAGGGGAAGCTCAGTATCAGCCACTCATGTGGGGTTTGCCATACCTCTGCTCACATTTTTGATCACATGACGGCCTCTGTGCCATCCCTCGCTGGCGTGCAAGCCCCCATATTCAAATATGAAGGTCGCAACTGCAAACCCGGGGGGAGTTGTCATCCTCCTTGCCTCTCCCGCCCTGGGAGGTTGCCCTGCAAGACTTGCAGTTGCCCCAATGAAATCATATGGTTTGCCTTGGGGGCCTTCAGTATGTTACTGAACTTTTACTTTTCTCACATCTCCCATAGAACTCCACATCTATTAGTTGCTCGGACCACTATGCCTTTGGCATTCTGGGGCCTCCACTGAGAGCTTGCGAGCCCTGACTGGGAGTCCAGTCTAGTTCTTCTTAGCTGGTCTGTGACAGCCATGGACAGGCCCATGGAACTCCCTCCACTCCCCAGGCAAACTATGTCAAAATTTTGGGAAATAGCATTTACCAAAATTAGAGCCCAACCTGCAAATTCCAGTCTGAGGAAGCAGGTCGTGACTAGCTAATACCGGAAATCAGGTCAGGGCATGACTCAGATCTTGAACCAGGTATCAAACAACTTGGACCAGTTGCCCAAATATCTGAGATGGATCCAAGAAGTTCAGATTGCAAGAATAGCAATATCAAGAGTTTGGATCAGGTTAAAAAACTCAAACCAATGGCCCCTGCCTCCTGGGCTGAATCTGGAAAATCCAAATCTTGCAAAGAGGCTGACTCCTATGACCAGGACCTGGATTGGTACCATCGACTTGGTTTGGTCACAATAATGCAAAAAACTTTGCAAAAGTTTATCTGATTTTTGCCAAAATCTCAAGTTTCATTCTACCCAACTCAAAGCCAAGCCAACCAACTCCCATTTCTAAACCCAAACAACAAATCCCATGATACCCCTCCTATGCAATTTATCAGTACTATAGGCAACTGCACTGCTTCAGGGCAGTCTTCAGTTTATTCTCTTATCTTCTACACTTTGCACCTAATAAAGTTCAAATTTTCCTGTAAAGCCTGATGCAGCCTATGTCCGCCTTACTTTTTACTAAAATTCTGCTAATCATTCCAGCAAAGTGTGCTATCGCCCAAGTTCTCATACCAATGTTCGCCAACTGGATCATCTAGTCACTTGACCTTGCCATGTGGTGGTGGATTGCAAATGCAATAAACTGCCTCACCACCAATGATGAACCCACTGTCTCATTTTTTATTGTGCTTCTGTTTAATGCAAACCCTCACATCCATTCTACTGCTGAGTCATTGAAACCACTCCCCTGTTGGAGAAGCACCAGAGTGGCCCTGCCCCGCCGCTCATGGACTTGGGCCCACAACTGGCTCAGCCACCAATGGCTCAGCCTGCCTGTGGGACCTGGAGCACCCTGTCAAGGGGAAGCTCAGTCCCAACCCCCTTTGCGGGTCACATTTCCCCTCTGTTCTCACTTCCAATCGCATGGCAGCCCCTATGCTGCCCCTCGCTGGTGAACAAGCTCTCCTGTTCAAATTAAAAGCCAGCTACCACAACCCTGGAGGAGTCATCGTCCTCCATTTCTCTTGCACTAGGGTGTTGCCCCTGAAAAACTTGCGGTTGCCCCCATTGCAACCATCTGGTTTGCCTTGGGGGCCTTCAGTACATTAATGAACTTTTACTTTCCTCATGTCCCAAATAAACTCTACTCTTACAAGTCACTCAGACTACTTTGCTTATGGCTTTCTAGGCTCTCCACTGGGTGCTCGCGCATCCCAACTGGAAGCCCAGTCCTATTCTTATCGCCAAATCCATGACATAATGAACTAACAAGTAATCTTGGCCTTCTCCGCCCTCCTCACTGGCACTGGTGAAGCATTAGCTTATGTCTCACTCTGAACGTGATCTACCTCTGCAACCTGGCCTTCTCATTCTGGTTGGTTACCTTATTCATATATGCTTTCTGACAGGAGCTGCTAAATTGGTCCCCACCCAGCCAAGCCCCAGCAACAAGTGTCACCCCATCAGTTGACATGATAGGGATGGCGGTTCCCCATGTCCCTTCTAATGAGATGGCCAATAAGATCCTGGGCGTCCTGGCAGAACTCCAGGTTCACTTTATTGCTGATGGTGGAAAATCCATGGTTCCCTCTTATTCCCAGCAGAGTGTAACTCACCTTGACACCCTGGATGGGATGCACAATATTGGGTCAGGGAACTGAACCGCTCTGCTGCTAAATCTAGAAAACCCACCCCTTGCTTGCACTGGTCACCTTGGCACTCCAGGTCCCTGAGTCAAGACCGGCACAAATTCTTTATCTTTTTACATTAGGACAGACGGCCACAGACCTACCCTCCCTGATTAAAGCCTTTGTGATCCTGGCTCCCACTGTGCCCATCCCTCACAAAGTTGCCATCATCACCTTCAGAGCTACTTTAGACTCCACCACAGCTGCTCATGCATCTTAGGACCCTTCCCTAGGTCCTTAGAAATGCATTCTCTGTGGCCTGTGCAATTAGGGCTAGGACCTTCCACATCCCCACATGTGCTGTCGCAGCTCTTGAGGTACTTCATAACACCTCCCCCTGTCAGCTGTTGCAGTAAAGTGAAGAATCCCCCTGGACTTGCCGCCCTTTGCCCCCCCTCTGTGCACACCTCAGGTAACTCCCCCTGGGGAAACCCTGCATGTAGCACCCCTTCCTCATCCTGGATCAGGAGGCTGGCCCGTTGGGCCCCCAAAGCTCAGAGTCTGCTTGTCTTGGCACGATCATTCCCCTGGTTGACCCCGCCTCCCTCCCTGAAGAGTTTGGAGTGGGTGTACACATCAATCCTTGCCTTCCTATTTGGGACAAGGAGGAAGTGGAAACCCTTCTGTCAGGATCCTCCTCGGGTTAGGTGAAAGCCTTGTCCAGGGGAATTACCAATACCTTTATTTGAGGAGCTCAGATGCTCAATGGCTTAATAAGTTCAAATATGGGGTTTGACTTTATGATTTCTGCTGGTATACTGAATTCAGGGTTTTATATAAACTACTATGAATTTGGGGAATTGTTACATTCCCATTCCTTGAGTCATGTAAAGCGGAATTTCCACTAATCCCAGTATCAGGACAATCCTACAGGTCCCATGACTCTACCCTGAAAATCCTCTTTGTTTTTTTAAGCACTATAAACAGTGCTTGATTACTCTATTTAAAAGTTTTTCTACACCTATTACTAATAAAAGTATTTATTGTAGAGTTCTTATTTAGGAGTAAAACAAGTCATGAGATTACCCATAAAGTGAACTTTGAAGCACCCTTTCAGCTGGGTGTGCCACCAGTGCTTCTCCCCTGGTGGCCTAACAAAGTGGTGATCCTTCCAGGGAGCTTCTGAGTCACCTCAAGAGCATATATGTTCAGAAAAAGGGTAACAATTTATAAGCAGCATGTTGCTTCCAAAAGCTCTCAAACCTAAGATCTGATGAGATGGTAAAATTCTCAGTCTCAAGTTTGACTGTGTCAATGACTATTAGGGCTTAATCAACACAGTTCATTACTTGCTTACTGATCTTACCTATAACCTAAAAAGAAAAACAAGGGAGAGAATGTCTAGAGCAGCTTTATGGGCTTCAACAAAAATCAAATTAATTTGATTGAAGACCACACCAAGAGAGCAGCTACTCAAATGTTGAACAGAGCTTTCTCTAAATCTCTCAACCTCCCTAAAGTTAAGTATTATTATTAATTAGCTATAAATATGGTTATAGAAGTGCTCCAAATATACCATACTAAGTTGCACGAATACCAGGTCAAAGAGCCATAAAGGTCCCCTTCAAATAAATCTAAAGAAATTATAACAACATTAAAGTCAAAGAAGGAATCTCTCAGAAAACTAGAACAGTCTAGTCAAAGCAAGCATAAAGCTTTCCAGACCCCAAACCAGAATCTAACGGAGCAAAAAAGGGTTCAACCAAAGAGGGAAATAAGCAATAGCTTATTCTGAGGATCCAGATGTAACCCATCAAGCTTGCATTAAATTTTTAAAGGCTTAACTTATATTTATGAGGATTATGATGATGATGACCTATTCTATGCACTGGATCCTCCTTACTGTCTTCTGCAATCAAATGAAATCTATTCTTAAAGTTTCTTTTAAGAAGAACTAACCCATCAAATTATATTTCCAATCAAAATTCCCATTTTGCAACTCTTTTTCCTAACATTCTTTTTATAGGTGCCCCACAAAATGGTCAAACTGATGAGGCTAATGAAACTCTAATCTCTATGAGTCCACTTGACTCACATGATAAAAAAATAGAGATTGACGATGTGTACTCAAATGATAACATTTATTTAGGCAACCAGTACCCAATTTCTCCACAATGATGCCATCTTCCAATCCGATTTAGTGATAGAAATAAGAACAACTCATATTGACTGTTTGAAATCAAAAGTGCCAAACATAAATTTAAACAGCACCATCTGAGCAATTGGACCAATCAAGTTGGGCATACAAGCCAAATTACCTTCTGAATTCGATGAAGGCAACAAACCTCAAGAATTTTAGGAAAAGCCTCAAAAACAATCAGTGTGACAATGCACTAAAAACTCCTGACAAAATACCTGGGACATACTTTTGCACAATTGGTGAGAAGCTTGATAATTCCCTCCTGGCAAATCTAACGCTTGTCAACTTTAATGACTCCCCTCCAAAAATCAGACCAGATATTACTAAAATAAATGCCAATCCCAACAAAAACAAGGGCCCTGGCAAAGTAAATCTCAAGGAGCCAGCTGATTTTACCTCCAATACTGATGCCAGCCATGCTATGGAAGTGTTAACACGTGCCAGTTGTAAACATTTATACCTGAGATGGTCTTAGAGAACAAAAATTGTTGTTACTGAACAAGTGGCCCCCTGTGCAAGTCCGTGTGATGATTGAGAGCAATAGTACATCAGGCAGCGACTGTGGTGGGGTTGTAGAAATAATTACATACAAGCACAACAAAGTTCCCATCATCTGGATTTGTATTGACTGTATGTCCCCCAAAGTCCAATTGCTGGCCGCCGAGTGTATTAATCTGAAATTCTGAAGGCCAACAATAACCTCAGTTAGGCCTAGGGTTGAGATAATCGCCAAAAGGAAAATTATCTTACTATCAAGCAACATCATTGACAAGCTCTTTTAGATGTCCCACAGCGATATCTGCCCAGTCATCAACCTGTTACCATGTGGCTATAGTTCAACGCAACCATTAGCTATGACGAGGGGAAATCTATGCAACCTAGCTCAAAAAAATATCTTCTTGGATCCCTTTAAGATTGGTAAAAAATACTTGAATGCTACAGCTCATTGGAACCACACCCTGGACGATTGTATTGAGTCCTCTTTCTATGGCTTTCAGATTGCGCTATATATGTTTCAGGAGAACTATGTTTGGTGCCAACCCTGCAAGCTTGGTGGCCTTGCGGACCCCACCCAGGCTGCACTCCACCTCCTGGAGCTGGTAAGCAAAGCTACTGATTGCATCCTGCAGGCCAACATTGACACCACCATATAGGAGTTTGATTTCATTACCTACATGAGCCACTCCAAGTATAAGTCCTACACTCCAAGGTCATTTAGCATCAAGCCAAGGCCTACTTCTACTTCCACAACTCCCGCATTGGCATCCCTACCCTGGTCTGCATCAGGCACAAGGCTCTGTTATCCACCAAACTTGAGTCTTCTGTCTACCTTAACCCTCAGGCCACAACTTGCTCCCCTAGGACAAGGCTTGGGCGCTCTGTTGGGATTCTCCCTGTTAGGTGAAAGTCTTGTCCAGGGGAATGTTCAATACCTTTATTCGAGGGGCTCAAATGCCCAATGGCCTGATAAGTTCAAGGATGTTGTTTAACTTGATAATTTCTACCGTTATACTGAATTCAGGTTTTTATAAAAATTACTCCAAATTCAGGGAATTGTTACATTATCATTCCTTGAGTTATGTGAAGTGGAGTTCCAATGATCCCAGTTATTGGACTTTCCTACAGGTCCTATGACTCTACCCTGAAGATCCTTCTTTATTCTACTTTTATTTTCAAGCACTATAGATAGTGCTTGATTACTCTAGGTAAAATACTTTTTACACCTGTTACTAATAAAATTCCTGATTGTAGATTTTTTATTTATGAGTAAAACAAGTCATGAGGCTACCCATGAAAGTGAACTTTGAAGCACCCCTTTTAGCTGGATGAGCCACCAGTGCTTCTCCCCTGGTGGCCTGACACCTTCATCAGGTACACTCCGCCCCTGCACCTCCTGGCCAATGTCTCTTGATGATGGGCCATGCCCTCTCCTCTGCTGTCCTTTCTTTTGATCATCCCAATAAAGAGGATCAAGCTTTCCTTCTGTTCCCTATTTCTTTTCCCTCAGATTCAGTTGAGATCACTGTACAAGCCCTCCTCAACGCTGGAGCAGCGGGTAACTTTATTAACCTCAGTGTGGCACGTTCTTTGGACCTGGAGATTGAAGAAGCTTCATCTATCCTTTGCACCTCATCAGAGTCCATGAAGTCCTGGCACATCAACGCCAATTGTACTTCTCCAAGACCAACTTTAGTTTAGTGACCAATTCTCAGAATATAGGATTTTCTCTACCCCATAATTTTATGGGTGGGCTGGTGGAGCCGCCAGAAGGCCCGCATTAACCTTGCAAACAACTCCTTGTTTTTCACAAACCTCAAATTGAGTGAAGAGTTTTCCCTGCTAAAAACCCTTCCCCTGGGCACATTCTTGGCTTTATCTCACCTCCTAAAACCACTCTAATCGACCTTTTTTCAGACTTTCCTTCCTTCCTAACCCCTTATAAGGCTATCTTCAACATGTCATAGGCATCCAAGCTTCCTTCACACTTTGAATATGATTTTGTCATTCCAACTAATGGTAGAACTATACAAAATCAACTGCCCCTTCTACCCCTATACTTAGGAAGAGGATAAGGCTTTGGGTATTTGGCAAGATGAGATGTTAGAAAAGGGGTGGCTCATTAAAAGACTTCCTATGTCGCCTCCCCCATAGTTTTCACTAGAAAGGCAGATGGCTCTTTGCGCCCTTCTGTCAACTTTAGAAACCTCAACAACATTACCATCCCTGATCCATACCCCTTACCCTTAGAGAAAATCATCACCTAAGCCATCGCCATGTCCCGCATCTTCTCAAAGTTGAACCTGGTGAACGCCTTTAATCAGGTGAGGGTGGTGAGGGGACAGGAGTGGCTTATAGCTATCCTCACCCGCAGAGGTCATTTCCAGTTTAGGGTAAATTTTAAAGAACAAAGAATGCCATCGCCACATTCCAGCGCCTCACTAATGACGTGCTGGGTAACTTGCACTTCTCATGTGTTGTGGCTTACATTGACAATATTTTGATCCATTCCCACCCCAGAACAACACATCAGGGACCTCAAAGAGGTAGTGGCAGCCCTCCACAAGGCAGGGCTCTTCATAAACCCTCCAAGTGTGAATTCTTCAGGGATGAGGTTACCTTCTTAAGGAATCTTGTTCTAAAGGATGGCTATGCCGTCCCCCTGCAAGATGGAAGGTATTCAGCCTTGGCCCACCCCAACTACAGAAAAAAAATCTTCGCAGCTTCCTTGTTACTGCCACATTTTTGAAAAAAATTTCCTCAGCCCTCTTTAAACTGGCGGCACCCCTACACCCCCTCACTGGGAAGAATGCCCCTTTCAAGTGGTCCCCCAAATGCCAGCAGGCCTTAACGTCTATCAAGGAGGTCTTCCCCACATCTCCAGTCCTGCGACATGCCAACACCTACTGGCCCTTTATAGAAGCCTATGATGCCTCATCAGTGGCTGTGGGTGCCGTGCTGCTACAGGAGCATGAGGGAGCTGAGCACCCAGTGGCCTATTACTCCCATAAGTTTACCTCAACAGAACAATTGTGGACTTTTTAATCATAAGAAGCTAGCAATAGTGGCGTGGTCGCTCACCCACTGGTGATACCAACTGCAGAGCGCCCAACATGAAATCACCATTCAGATAGACCATATTACGTTACTCTACTACCACAAACCCCAGAAGCTGGTGCCCCAGCAAACTCGCGCAAATCAGGATCTATGCAGGTTTCATTTCAAGTATAAATTCATAATGGCCCCTGAATGTTTTGCAGGTTACATCAGGTAAAATACTTCCCTGTCTCCTAATAGGGGAAGACCAGCTAGACCTCACGACTGTAGTACCCCCTCCAAATACTCTCGTTGGCCCCCCTACTGTAGTTTTTAGTGACATGGACTCAGAAGTCCCACTCCTCACTTGTGTCCTCGCCTCCCAAACCTGTTTCCCTGAAGAAATAGGGCTTTTTGCTGACCTAGAGTCCATTAATCATAAGAGAGCTCCATAGATTTTGTGGGAAGAAACAATCTGGTTCTACAAATGCGTTTGGTTACCCCCTCCCTATATAGACATGTTATTGAGGAACATCATGTCCTCCAGACAGTTGGATAACCCAGCATTAAAAAATGTGTGGATCTCATAAAGAGAACTTACAACAGGCCAAGGTCCTCAAAGGACATTCCCATCTGAATAATTCCATTGTGTCACCTGTGCCTGGCAAAATCAGATCATTCTGGAAGAAAGGACTTATACACCCTCTGCAGCAGGCTGAGGGCCCTTGGACCTCAGTCTCAGTGGACTTCATTGTGAAGCACTCACCTTCCTGTGGCTCATATGAAATCAGTGTAGTTGTAGACCAATTTACCAAACTTGCACTTTTTGTCCCCTGCATCTCATCTATTACTGTGGTGGAGACCGCAAATTCATTTGTTGACTATGTCTTTGCTATGTTTGGTCTCCTCAAGGAGATATTGAGTGACAGGGGACCCCAGTTCTCTGCCAATTTTTGGAAGAGCTATTAACCCTTCTCAGCATCAAGCCCTGCAGATCCACAGCCTACCACCCTCAGTCTGATGGGAAGACTGAGTGGGTGAACCAGGTTCTTGAGCAGTACCTGCGCTATTATGCGACAGCCTTGCAAGACACCTGGGCCAAGGATCTGCCCCTAGCACAGTTTGCGTAAAACAATTCCCTCCATTCCTTGACCAACCTCTCTCCTTTTTTAAGCCACGCTAAGGTACAACCCCTCTTTTCAAATTTGCCCCCACTCTCCTCAGCAGTTCCCGCAGCTGTGGATTGCATTAACTCACTCTGCGAGATGCACAACCTGGTCCACAAACACTTGATGAAGTCTATAAAAGACTACAAAAAGTTTGCTGATCAGAAGCGCCTCCTGGGACATGAAATCAAAGTTGGTTCCCTTGTCATGTTGGATACTCACAGCCTTACCCTGAAAGCCCCCACCCATAAAATAGCATCTAAACACTCAGGACCCTTTGGTATTGAGAAGGATTTAGGTAATGGAGCCTACCGTTTGAAACTGCCTATGCACTGAAAGCAGCACAATGTCTTCCATACCCTCCTCCTTACCCTCTTCAAAGGGGAAAGGCCAACATCCCTGGAGCCAATTATTGTTGGGGAATCCCAGAAAGTGAAGGTGGAGGCTAACATTGTTTCCCGGAGGTCCTGCTGGTCTGTTCAATACTTTGATTTCTATAAAGGCTACCCCTTATATGAAACAGCTAGATGAGTATGTGTGATTGTAAAAACTGCAAGGACCTGATAGAGGAATTCCACACTTCCCACCTGGAAGCCTCCCATCCCCCAAAAAGAACGCAGCCATCCTAGCCATAAAGCTACCAGATCTGCACTAAATAATATGCCTTGGTCAATGCCCCTAGTGGTGGAATCCTCCCTGTCAAAAAAGGAAATGGTAGTGTAAATCATGAAGACCAGCCCCTGCAACTGGATAGGGAGCAACACCCCTTCAAAAAAATGGTCCCAAAGGCCAGTGGACCCTTCGTTGCAGATGAGCAACTTGGCACGTGTGGTAGATGAGCGTGGGTGACTTTTCACCACCAAATAATAACCCATTCCCACCTCTTCCCCCTCCTCAACCCTAGTAAGTTTAATTGAGGGAGTCTTCAGTTAGATTGCGCACACCATAGGCCATGGGCAGGCCCATAGGACCCCCCACTCCTCAGGCAAAATATGTCAAAATTTTGGGGAAATAGCATTTACCAACATTGGAGCCCTGCCTGCAAATTCTGGTCTTGGGGGACTTGTCTTGACTGTCCAGCGCCGGAAATCAGGTCAGGGCATGACTCAGATCTTGAACCAGGTATCAAACAGCTTGGACCAGTTGCCAAACTCTCTGGGATGGATCTTTGAAGTATGGATTTCATGAATAGACTAATTGAGAGTTCAGACCAAGTCTCAAACAACTCAACCCAATGGCCTCTGCCTCCTGGGCTGAGTCCTGAAAATCAATTCTTACAATCAGGCTGACTCCTATGACCAGGACCTGGATTGGTACCATCGACTTAGTCTGTTCCCAATAATGCAGAAAAAATTGCAAAAGTTTTCTTATTTTTGCCAAAATGGCAAGTTTCATTCTACCCAACTCTGTGCCAGCCAACCAATACCCATCACAAAACCCCAAACAACCAATCCTATGATACCTCCCCTATGCAATTTGCCCAGTGCTTAACGCAACTGCACTGCCTCAGTGCAGTATTCAGTCAATTATAATATCTTCCACACTTTGCACTTAATAAAGGTAAAAACCCTGTAAATCCTGCTGAATCCTCCATCCGCCTTACTTCTACTAAAATTACGCCAATTAATCTGGCAAATTGCGCCGTCACCCAAGTTCACATATGATGCTCGCTGACTGGATCATCTAGTCACTTGACCCTGCCACGTGGCAGCAGATATCAAACACAATAAACTGCCTCACCTCCGATGACAAACCCACTGTCTCATTTGTTATCACACATCCATTTAACGTGAACCCTCCCATCCATTATACTGCTGAGTTTTCCAAAACCAATCCCTTGTTGGAGAAGCACCAGAGCAGCCCTGACCGCCACTTGCAGACTTGGGGCCCATAACTGGCTCATTCGCAGATAGCTTGGCCCGCTGTGGGACCTGGGACACCCCATCCAGGGAAGCTCATTCTCTACCTCTTCACGGGTCATATTCCCCCTCCATTCTCACCTTCAATTGCATGATGGCCCTTGTGCCGCCCCTCGCTGGTGCACAAGTACACCTGTTTAAATATGAAGGCCAAGAACCACAACCCTGGAGGAGTTATCATTCTCCCTTTCTCTTGCCCTTGTGTGTTGATCCTGAAAGACTTTCAGTTGCCCCCATTGTAACCATCTGGTTTGGCTTGTTGGCCTTCAGTACATTAATGAATTTTTACTTTCTTCACTTCCCCGATAGAGCTCCACTCTTAAAAGTTTCTCAGACCGCTGCGCCTATGGCATTTTGGGCTCTCCACTGGGTGCTCACGCATCCCAACTTGGTGCCCAGTCTGATTCTTATCAGCCAAATCCATGACACTGATTGGTTGCAAGGTGTATATTGGCCGGCTTGGATTTTGGTTTCCTAGATTTTGATGCTGATTCATCAAGTGCATAACCTGGGGATGGGGGCAGCCAAAGTCACCACTCAAACGCTGTTGGTGTGGCCTCATGGGTGGATTTGGCCGTGTTTGCAAGGTTTGAATTGTATTGACATGTTTTTTCTATGATCCAACTCATGGTAGAGGTGGTAAATTGTTCGACCATTGTTGATTCAAGCCCAAAGGAAATGGTTAGGTGCAGATGAGATATAGGTACATGGTGGGATGTGCTGAACCATGTTCAGCGGGTGGAGGATAATTGTGGCCATTGCCTGAGGTGCCACAAGGTGCTCAGCACCACTTGGGACGATGAATTGGATGATGGGGCTTTTTCCATTAGTGGAAATCCCCAACATCAACTCCTCATAAATTGTTTGAGGGGAAGGTGTGAGGGGAGGTTTGCAAATGTCGCCACAAGTGTGGTATTATCTGGGAGATGTGTTCAGGTGGTGGTATTGGGGTGTTTTTGTATTTTAAGGGGATAGCTGCTTTGGCAGCCGCGTCCTCTTCAGTGGGGAAGCCTATATCAAGATAGCCCTTGTACAGGCGAAAGTCTATAAATCTTTCTGGTGTGAAGGTGGCAGTTGCCAGCTCAATTATTTCTTTGTTGGCATACAGGAAGAGATGTCTATACTTGACATGGAGGCAAAAGTGGGTAATGTATTGAGGTAGGGCTAAGGGATGGGTGCAGGTTGGGTGGACTTGTGCAAGTGGGAGTGCTAAGTAACTTGGATGAACATACCAGCCAGATGTATTTGTTGGACTGGTTAATTTAGTCTGCATGCATTTGCCTACTGGGTGGTAAATGCTAGTGGGTGGAGCACCGCTTCCCCAAACTTGGGCAGCAGGTGGTAAATCCAAGGACATAAATTGTAAATTTGATGTGGTGAGGCGGTGTTGGAAAATTGAATGTTTTTTTTTCAAAATCACTCAAAAGTTATGTTGAGCGGAAAGAAAAGGATTGCCATCAACATTTTTGCTCTGATGATTGTTAAGTGAGCATTCTCTAATAAATTTGAGCTATCAACACTTACTATGAGTTTCATGATAGCTCTGTTCCCAAATTATTCTTTAAATCTGCCATACCAAAAGGTCATTCCATTCTGGTAGATTTGTCCCACCAGACCACCAATAGTTTGGTGTGATCTGGTCAACAAGGGGCTTTCATCCCCACTTGTTAAGCCCATCTTAAACTTCCAGATTTGTCTTGCTGAGCACCATTACTTTGGTGTAATCCATGCAACAAGAGGCTGTAATCTTCTGAACATATTGTGATGTTTATGAGCAAAGAACAACTGGTCTCTCAACCCAAAATGGTATCTTGGTTGCCAGATCTTTTAAAGCATCTATCTTTGGGACAAACTCTATAGTTTATGAAACAAACTGATCCACTGGTATGATACCTTTGCTAACTCCGCATAGCAATGTGAACTTAGTTTAAGAACCATATAAATCTTTGAGCTCACAGTACCTTAAAGAAAGCATTTTGACTCAATATATGATTCTATTCATTTTAATTGTAAAGCAGTAACTCCAAGTGAGCCTAGCAGCTGTCATAATATGAAGGGTCCAGAGTATTTTAGTGCAAAATTCCAAAGACTAGTAACCACCAACCCAGGAGAGTGGTCTTCAACATGCCTACCCCACACTTTAGGTTTCTCCTGCAAACCTGCAGTTGCCCCAATTTAACCATTTGGTTTGCTATGGGGCCTTGGGTACTTTATCAATCTTTCACTATCCTCGCAGAAATTATATTACGTCCCTTCTAGAAGTCATTAGGGTTGCTAAGCCTCTGAAATTCTGGGCTTTTGCTTGGCTGTCACACACCCAGACTCGAAGCCCAGAATTCTTTGTTAAGCAGATTTTATGATATCATCTCTCCAGTCACTCTTATACTTTTTCAAGACACTGTAGCCATTGAAAAAAGGCGTGGTCTATGACTATTTAATAGGAACCTCAAGAACATACACTCATAATTATATGCAGGTGTAAATAATGGCTAGGTACACTTTTTATGGTCACCATATAGTTTCTCTTGTGCACACTATGAAAATGGCAAAAATAAGCCATGGTATGTTCTACCCCATCATCTTTGTTGTGAGAGTACCACTCCTATGGTGGTGATGAAAGTGAAGATTTAGGTAATAATTAGTATTTTAAAATTTGGTTACTTGAGTCCAACGCCTTAATAAACCAATTCCTTAGTGAATAATACATTTTTATGGTGAGTTTGTGTCAAGTCAATTGGACTCCATTATTCTGGAGGTGGGATAAATGCTCACCTATTTTAAAATAAAGCACTTTAATTCAATTGTAATACCTGACCCTCATTGGTACATGCATGGTAGATTCTTTGGTTGGTCTTTTTGTCTTCTCAATCGCTTAACCTAGCCCTGTTTAGTCATCTTATGTTTTTGTCAATTATGGACCCCAAGTTACAAATGTTGCTCTGGATTGATTTCTTTTACTAGGATTTATCTTGATATCAGAAATGGCAAGTCAACAAAAGTACTCTTCCTGGTATTGCATGTTCTTGGTGAACAAATCTCTAACAATATGTATAGAATTCAGGAGTTGTGTACTCTTTAAGAATAGTTTCTCACTTCAATTCTATTGTTTAAATGAACATGTTCCTTGTATGTGCTTTTTATGACTTGTTAATTAATTGAATAGGACAGTAATAGTATGAAGACTATTAGTGTAGTTGAATTTATATAAGCCAAGATAATTATTAGGTACAACGCTAAACTGGTTCTTGTCTTACTCTTGAATGTTCTTCTAAATATTTGGTAGTGACTCCTTCTTCTGATAAATTTAGCCCAGGATTAATTTCAATGGTTCTTCTTATCTCTCATCATGCAGATCCTGCAAAAATAACAATAAAATAGATCTTTTATATTTTAAATTTAGTCTCAAGAGTAAAATAAATTAGTCTGTAATGTAAAGTAATTAAGCTTTTATTATCTGTTTTATTAAGAATGCAAGGAAGTTTATAAGTGAATTATGCGCCCAACTCGTCTGTTGGCGCCCCAATTGATAGAGGTTGCTGTCGCCAATGAATCAACGCTCCACGGTCACTTCAAATGATGATCTTCATCATTGGTATAATCATTTTCCTCCGCTGGCAATCAATCTGATCTTTAGGGTTGTAACCAAAGAAAGTGTCCCAGCACCTTCACTCTACATTATTGTATCACCCTTAATATGTAAAAACCTGATTAGGAATTGGAACTTATACTAATAAACATTAGCTTGAAATCCCTAAAAAGTTAACTTAAAAGTTGTTCATCTTATATGACATCTCTCGCTAGCATCTCACAAAAACTTTTTACTTGGCAAAAAAACCTAATTGACTGTTAAAAATTAAGACGACAAATCAATATTACAATTGACAACCTAATCACTTGTTTATTCTTGGGGAACATCCTGGTGAATCATTAGTGATCCAAAATATCAAACCCCATTGATTAATAAATTTATCAGAATATTTCTCTGAACAATAGGCTTTGTAGGTAATTAATAATTTACACGTCCACTAGTAGGATAATCCCCTAGTAGATAAGCAGATTTATTATATTTAATGTGTTGGATAATGTGGGAATATCAAAATATCACACATCCCCTTGCAGTTTGTTTAGAGTATCCAATGATGAGGATTTTCTATAAGAATATGCCACTTTAAATCTGACTGAGTCTGCCAACATGTTTTATTTTGGACTTCTTCTAGTCCAACTCCTTTTTCTTTCTTGAACCTCTGGTAATCCTTCTTCTTATCATGTTTCCTTTTTGTGTCCTCCTTGCTACCACCTCCGCTGAACGCAGATCCCATGGCCCCATTCTGTGCCAGCCTAGTCTGAATATTGTTGCTTATAAAAGGTCTGGAAGCCTGAATTCCCTTCAGGTCAATGTTAAACGATACTTCATCATTCAAAGGAACTTCTCAGGCAGCTCCCCAATTTCTTGATTTCCAGTATTCCCCCAGGATGAGCTTAATTCCTAGGTCCTCTTTCCAATGGATCCATTTCAACCTTTCCTGAAACTGTTGATATGCTTATTTATTCCAGCGCCTCATAACTACACCTGGCAGACCTGGTAACAACCCAAGATGTCATACTGATAACGTAAAGGAAGATCAACGGATGATTTTGACAGTGGCAAAAATAAAAATCAATATTTGGAACAATACTTTGCTTTTTATCTTTTTATATAACATTTTATTTATATTTTCTATCTCATATCATTTTTTGTATTTCTATATATTATTTTTCTCTTTCATGAAATGAAACTTAACCTATAAGTATGTTAAGAGGTCCATCCTTTCTTTTGGCCAACTCTTATTAGAGGATCATTAAGTGAACTTAACAAGCTCAAATGGTTCAGATGTCTATTTTTATGAATTAACCACATATCATGGTTCAGCGGTCCCCTACTTGGTCTTGAACAACACACCAGGACTTATCTTTTTTTTGTATGATCAGTGGTCCTTCAGGAGCATTGAAACTTATTATTCCCCTAAATCCAATACTTTAGATATTTTATATAAGCCTAGTTCACTATAAAACCATCCACTGTGTTCTGGATTGTATAGGCATTATTCTCTGACTTGGAAGTTTTCAAACAAGCCTGATATAAAGCATCCGCTTATTTCTCCTTTCAAACCATAGGTGTCACAATAGGCTACCCTTTCCCCCAAATGTAATCTTTTATAGCTGGTTGGTTGTTGTCATCTGTCATCTTTGCAAGGTTCTTTCCATCAGTGTTGTACTAAATTCCTGTGATTTATTTAATCATAATAAATTTATTAATCTTTTCAGGTATTAATTGGAACTTATCCCCAATACTGGTTCTCTGAAGAATACAAAATTGAAAGTAATGCTGCCCTTAATACATATAATAGTTTTAATGGCTTTTTTCATGTCCATATGATGACTGATATTGTAGGTGAAGGTAACTAAACTTGTATAATTTTCCCAAACAGAATTTTATTGAAAAATTTATCTCAGCATCATGACTTGCATTCCATTGACTCGTTCTACCATTCCATTTGTTTCTGGATGATATAAAATGGAAACAACATTTCATTTCTACATCAGTTCATTAACATATGGGATCACATATGATGTGAAATTTCTTCTGTTATTGCTTAGTAAAACTTTTGGGCATCCATGCATTACACCACTTGGTCCCAAATGAATAATGCCATTCTTTTAGTATTCACTTTGCTCAAGGATTTTGTTTTTTCCATCTAGTAAGATGATATATCACCACATTGATGTATTTCTCTCCCCCAGTACTGACACTCAGGGGTCCATCATGTCTATTCACATTGTGTGCCAAGAAAAACCATAGCGTACTAGCCAGTATCCTGCTATGTTCTTATGCGGCTTGTGTAGTTGGCATTCCATGCAACAGGCCAGATAGTTAGTGACATCATAGGTGATCAAAACCCAGTAATGATACTGGCGAATATAGTCTGTGGTTTTTCTTAGGCCACTATGGCCAACGACTTTGTGTGAAGCTCAAATGATTTCTGCTCATTCAGATGGTTTTGAGAATAAAAACCACTTTCTTTCAAACATTTTTTTTATAATTACCTGCTCTTAATCTCGGTGTTTTTCATCATCCTCTTTAACGCACCTTGAATCTTTCAGGGATCATCCCCAATATTGCCTTCAATCATCCTCTGAAATAACTCATCCGCTTTATGATCAACAATTTGGACGCAGGCAATCTTGTAAAATTTTTCAATATTTTGATTTTATTCTTAGGCTTAGAGTTTATCTCAAAATTGTAGGCTTTTAGTTTTATAGACTATTGAGTCAGTGCCCACTTCTGGTTCTTCAGATTAAGGAGCCAGCGTAGATACAAGTGGTTGGTCAGCACTTTAAATGTGTCCTTTGGATATACACTCATAATTGCTTGTATGTATAGATCACCACTTGGCATTTGCTCTCTGTCACAGTGTAGTTTCTAGTCACTGAGTTTGTATTCTACTCACAAAGGCCACTGGGCACTTTTCCTCATAATCATCCACTTGACTCAAAATGGCATCAATTAACATCAACAAAGCATTATTTTGAATGATGAGTACCTAATAAAAATTTGTATTTGAGACAAGACCAGTCATCAAATACTAAAGTAACTCATAAAATGATTCTTGGGCCTTATTATTCCATAAAAACCCTTTTTTGGATCCTTCAATAAGTGGAATAATGGTTTAGTGATTCTGTAACAATCCTTTATGAAATGGTAATAGTAACCAACCATCCCATGAATCTCTTGGATATTCAGAACGCTCTTCAGGTTTGGCATCAGTTCAATGGCTGCAAACTCATGTGGTTCAGGTTGTGGACCACAGAAGTTCATCTCAAAGCCCAGGTAATTGAGCTTTTTTAAATAAAGGAAATTTTTCTGGCTTGATCTTTAAGTTTGCAGTTGTTAGGCTTAAACAATTCTTCCAGGTGCTCCAAATGGTCCAGAAGACCTGATGAATACATTGATATCATCCAATATACTAAAACTCAGAACAGCTTCAAATCACTCAGTATAGCTATCATTACTTTCTGGAATGTCACTGGAGTGTTGCACAAGCCCTGAGCATTCTGGTTGGCTGGTAAAGTCCTTGTTTGGTAATTTTAACACATTTTCTTGAACTTTTTTTGGCAAATCTATTCTCTAATATCCCATAATCAAGTCCATCGCTGCAAAGTACTTGAAATCTCCTATGAGATTGAGCACATCACAGATCCTTGGCAGCGGACTGGAATTACTTTAGGTTTTTTATTTTAAATAGTAATAATCAATCAACACATGATTTCATCGGTCCTTCATATTGAAAAAAGGATTGGACTTGACCATAAAATCAATTTTGGAATGAGGAGTTCATGTTCTTTTACTTATTGATTTCATTGCTAAGCACAGCTTCAGCAGCCCTAGACTAGTGACTAGGTCTCATCCTTATTATCAGATATTTCCCAGCGCTGACCTTATGCAGCTTTTCACGCATATAAGGTCACGGTCATCTTGAGCAAATATCACCCAATGCCTCACGAATAATCAGAGCACATCTTATTGCTGTTGCTTTGATGAATCATCCTGCATCTCTCATTTGACCAATATGTTAACGCTTTTGGAAGCATCCGCCTGTCTTAATTCATGGGGACCAGCCCTTGCAACTGAATAGGGATCAGCACCCCTTTCAAACGAAAAGGAGCCCCAAGGCTCCAGTGGACACTCTGTCACACCTGGGCGACCTAGCCCATGAGATAGATGAGCGCTGGGTGACAGCTTTCCCACCCAAAGATATCCCACTTCCACCTCTTCCCTCCTCTTCAATCCTTTAAGTTTGATAGAAGGGGTCTGCAGGGAGATTGCACACATCAGGGGGCATAGAGAAGTCCCTGGGACCAACCCACTCCCCAGGCAAACCATGTCTAAAATTTGAGAAAATGGCAATTCCCAACATCGGAGCCCAGCTGGCAATTTCTGGACTGGGGGAGCTGGTCCAGACTGGCCTGCTTCAGAAATCAGATTGGAATACAGCTCAGATTTCAAGCCTAGTCCCTAATGACTTAGATCATCTGCCCCATTGCAAAAAATGGATCCAGGGAGTTCAGATCATATGAGTAGCCCAATTGAGGGTCAGCTCAAATCGCAAATAATCTGATCCAAGGACCCCTGCCTCCTGGGATGAATTTATAACCCAAGCCATGCAAACAGGCCAACTCAAGTCACCAGGACTTTGGTCAGTAGTATCAACTTGGTCTGGCCCCAAGAATTTAGAAAAATTTGCAAAATTTTCTAGGATTTTGTTAGAATTGGGAGCGCCTTCTACCCTCTCCAAGCTGGCCAACCAAATCCCTTACCTAACCCCTGAATGACCAATCCCTTTATACCTCCTCATGTATATAGCCCAGTTTAAAAGGCAACTTCCCCAGCCAAGGGTAGTTGTAGGTTCATTCTCTTTTCTATTGTTGAATAAAACAATCAATTACCCTGCCTAGTTTGTTGCAGCCTCTGTTTACCTCTTTAAAAATTTCTAAAAATTTTCAATAATTGATCCAATAAAGCGTGCTGTCACACAAGTCCTCCTGCCAATGTTCGCTGACTGGAATATCCAGTTGCTCATTCATGCCATGTGGCAGCGGATTGTAAACTCAATAATATGCCTCACCCCTGATGACAAACCTGTTGCTTCATTTGTTTTTACGCATCATTAAATGCAGACCATTCTGTCCATTTAATTGCTGATTCCTCTAAAACTGCTCCCTGGCTAGAGAAGCACCCAGGCGCCGCTGCCCCACTGGCCATGGACTCACCTTAAATAGTTGCCTCAGCCACCGCTGGTTTGGCCACCATCAGGACCTAGAGTGCCCCCACCAGGGGGAAGCTCAGTCCTAGCCCCTCTCATGGGGTTTGCCATACCTCCGCACACATTTACAATCAAATGGCAGTCCCTGTGCCATCCCTCGCTGGTGCGCAAGCCCCTCTATCCAAATCTGAAGGCCTGAAACTGCAAACCCTGGAGAAGTCGTAATCCTCCTGCCTCTCCCGACCTTAGAAGTTGCCCTCACAAGACTCATGGTTGCCCTCAATGCAACCATCTGGTTTGCCTTAAGAGCCTTTAGTATGGAACTGAACTTTGGCTTTCCTCATGTTTTCCATAGAACACCACTTCTATTAGTCACTCAGACTGCTATGCTTTTGGCATTCTGTAGCCTCCACTGGGTGCTCGCACACCCCAACTGGGAGCTAAGTCTAGTTCTTCTTTCGCCAAATTTATAACATACTGAACTGACCAATAATATTGGCCTTCTCCGCCCTCCTCAATGGGATGGGTGATGCGCTGGCCTATGCCCTCACGCTGAACGTACTCTCCCTCTGTAACCTGCCCTTCTCTGTTGAGTGGTGGCCTCATTAATCCAGGCCTGCCGCCATGCTCTGATGAATTGGTCCCCGCCCTGTCAAGCACCAATGGAGAGTACCACCCCATCAGTGAACTCTATAGGGTTAGGGTTTCCCCCTGTCCCTTCTGATGAGGTGTCTAATTAAATCCGGAGCGTCCTGGCAGAGCTCCAGGTGCGCCTCACTGCTGATGGTGGGAACTCCCCGCTTCCCTATGATGCACAGCAGAGTCTGGCCCTCCTTGACGCCCTGGATGGCGATGCCCGCTGTTGGGCAGGGAGTGCACCGCTCTTCTTCCAAGCCAGGAAACCCCACCCCCTGTTGGCTTTGGTCACCTCAGCGGTCTAGGCCCCTGAGTCAAAACCAGCACGCCTCCTCAACTTGTTTACTTTGGGACAGACAGCCACAAACCTATCCTCCCTGATCGAGGCCTTCACTGTCCTGGCTCCAACTGTGCCCATCCCTGTTGAAATTGCTGTCTCCACACTCCGTGCTGCCTTGGACCCCACCGCGGTGGCCCACACAGCTTGGGACCCTCTCCCTGGATCCATAGAGGTCACGTCCTCTGTGGCCCGTGCATTGGGGCCAGGCCCTTACACAACCCTGCATGTTCCATTGCTGCCCAGAAGCACCCCATACCACACCTCCCCCAGCCAGTGGTCTTGGCCAAGGGAAGCGCCCACCTGATCTAGCTGCCCTCTGCTCCTCCTTAGTGGTCGCCTCGGGCACCTCCCCCATAGGGGAACCCCTGCTTATGGTACCGCCAGCCCCCAGCCCAGATCAGGAGGCTGGATTGTTGGGGCCCAGTGTTTAGAGTCTGCTTGATGTAGCAAAATTGTCCCTTTGGGTGACCCCTCCTCCCCCTGAGGAGAGTGGAGCAGCTATACGTATTAACCCTCATCTACCCATGTGGGACAAGGAAGTGGTAGAAACCCTGGATCAGCCGCACCCCACCCTTGCGCCCCAGGCCAGTTTCTCTTGATGTTGGGTCATGGCCCCTCCTTGGGTGCCCTTTTGCTAGCTCACTCCAATAAAGAAGACCAAGCATACTTCTTGTTTCCCATTTCCTTTCCCTCAGAGTAAGGGGAAATCACAGTGTAAGCCCTTATGGACACCGGAGTGGTGGGTAACTTTAGCAACCTTGGCATGGCACAGTCTTTGGACCAAACAAAGGAGGAAGCTTCATCCATCCTGGTTACCTTTTCAGAGTCTTCTGTCCCACTGCATCTGGCGTCCATTTCACTTCTCAGTTCATGACTTTGGATTCACTGACCATTTCTCAGGGTAAAGGATTTGCTCTACCCTGTAATTTTGGGGGTGGGCTGGTGGAGCCGCCAACAAGTCCATATCAATCTTGCAACCAACTCCTTGAAAAAACTTAAAGTTGAGTGGTGAGTTTCCCTTGCTAAAGACCCTTCCCCAGGAAACATCCCTTGCTTCCATCGCCCTAGCAGACCCCATCCTAGTTGACCTCCCTCCATACTTTCCCTCCTTCCTAGCCCCATATAAGGCCATCTTTGACATGTCACTGGCATCCAAGCTCCCGTCACGCTCTGAATATGACTTGACATTCCAGCTGGCAGTCAACCTAGTCAAGATCAACTGCCCCCTCTACCCCTATACAGAGGAAGAGGATAGGGCTCTCAGCAGTTGGCTGGATGACAGGCTAGAGAAGGGGTGGCTCATCAAGAAGTCTTCCTCAGTCACCTCTCTAATAGTTTTTTCCAGGAAAGCAGATTGGTCTCTGCGCCCCTGCATTGACTATGGTCACCTCAACAACATTACCATCCCTGACCTGTACCCATTACCCTTAGAGCAATGCATCACCCAGGCCATTGCCAAGTATCGCATCTTCTCGAAGTTGGACCTGGTGAACGCCTTTAATTAGGTGAGGGTGGCGAGGGGACAGGAGTGGCACACAGCCATCCATACTTGTCAGGGGCTTTTCCAGTTCAGTGTGATGCCTTTCAGACTAAAGAATGCCCCAGCCACATTCCAGCGCCTCATTAATGATGTGCTTGGGGACTTGCGCTTCTCATGCGCTGTAGCCTACATTGATGACATTTTGGTCCATTCTCCCACCCCTTGAACAACACGTCAGGGACATTGAAGAGGTAGTAGCAGCCCTCCACAAGGCAGGGCTATTAGTTAAACCCTCCAAGTGCGAATTCTTCAGGTACAAGGTTACCTTCCTAGAGAATCTTGTCCTAAAAAGATGGGTATGCTGTCCCCCTGCAAGCTGGAGGCTATTCAGTCTTGGCCTAACCCAACCACTCAAAAACAGCTATGCAGCTTACTTAGCACATCACCTTTTATTGAAATTTCCCCTGCTCTTGCCCAACTGGCAGCACCCCTGCATCTCCTCACCAGAAAAAAGCCCCTTTAAATGGTCCCCAAGTTCCAGAAGGCCTTTGAGGCTATCAAGGAGGTTTTCTCACAGCCCCCGTCCTGTGGCATGCTGACATGTCTCGCCCCTTCATAGTAGCCTGCAATGCCTCATCAGTGGCAGCGGGTGCCGTACTGCTACAGGATCATGAGGGAGCTGAGCATCCAGTGGCCTATTACTCCCAGAATTTCACTGCAACAGAGCAAGCGTGGCCAATATATGATAAGGAACTAGCGGAGGTGGTGTGGTCACTCACCCACTGGTGATACATCCTGCAGGTCGCCCTGCACAAAATTACTATTCAGATGGACCATAAGGCCCTGCTCTACTACTGAAAACTTCAGAAGCTAGGACACCGGCAAACTCGCACATATCAAGACTCTGTGGGTTCCATTTTAAGTAAAAATTCATCAAAGGTCCCCTGAACGTCTTGCTGGACATGCTCAGCCAAAATCCCTCCCTGTTCCCCAATGGGGAGGAAGACCCATTAGACCTTATGACGGTTGTGCCCCCTCCCAAATCCTCTTATTGGACCCCTACTGTATCCTTCACTGATGTGGACCCTGACACTCTGCTCCTCCCACGTGTCCTCGCTTCACAAACCTGCTTCCCTGAAGGAATCAAGCTCCTTGCTGACTTAGAGCCCATGCACTACAAGAGAACTCCATATACCTTGCAGGATGGGTACATTCTGGTTCCGCGATTGGTTTGGGGTTCCTCCTTCTCTTCAAAGCTGTGTCATTTAGTAACACCACATCCCCCAGACTGTCAGCCACCCCGGTATCAAAAAGTGTGAAGATCTCATAAAAAGAACCTATAATTGGCCTGGGTCCTCAAAGGACATTCCTGATTGGATCTCTCGTTGTATCACCTGCGCCTGGGAAAAATTGGATTGTTCTGGAAAGAAGATACTGTTAAACCTATTGCAGCAGGGTGAGGGGCCATGGACCTCAGTCTCAATGGACTTCATCTTGGAGCTCCCACCCCTGTGGCTCTGATGCAATAATGGTAGTTGTAGACCGATTTACCAAGTTTGCGCTCTTCATTCCCTGCCTCTCTTCTATTAGTGCGGTGGAGACCGCAAATTTACTTGTCAACCATGTCTTTGCAATGTTTGGTCTCCCCAAAGAGATAGTGAGTGACAGGGGACCCCAGTTCATGGCCCAGTTCTGGGAAGAGTTGTTGACCCTCCTTCACAATAAGCCCTGTAGTTCTAATGCCTACCACCCTTAGTCTGATGGGAATATTGAGCGGGTGAACCAGGTACTGGAGCAGTACTTGCACTGTTATGCAATGGCCTCGCAAAACACATGGGCCAAGGACCTACCCTCTCACAGTTCACGTACAACAACTCCTCCATTCCTCAACCAGCTTCTCTCTCTTTGAGGCCACTCTGGGGGTATACCCCTCTTACCAAATTGGTCCCTTGATTCTCCTCATCAGTTCCCATTACCATGGACTTCATAAGCTCTATCCATGAGACACACAACCTGGTTTATGAACACTTGACAAAGTCCATCAAGGACTACAAGAAGTTTGCTGATCAGATATAACTTCTGGTGCGTGAGGTCATGGTGGTTCCCTTGTCATATTAGATACCCGCAACCTTCCCCTGAAAGCCCCCACCCTCAAGCTCGCAGCCAAATGCTCATGACCCTTCGAGGTCAAGAAGGATTTAGGCAACAGAGCCTTTCACTTGAGACTTCCCTCACACTGGAAGCAGCACAATGTCTTCCACACCTCCCTTCTTACCCTTTAAGGGGGAAAGGCCAACATTAAGCTGAGCCAATCTTTGTTGGGAATCCCATTATGTGGAGGTGGAGGCCATTGTAGCTTCTCGAATGTCCCACTGATCCATTCAGTACTTTGTCGCCTAGAAAGGTTACCCCTCATATGATAACAGCTGAATGAATGCACACGATTGTACAAACTGCAAGGACCTGATAGAGGAATTCCACACTTCCCACCTGGCAACCCCCTCCCTACCAGAAGATTGCGGCCATTCTAGCCATAAAGTTAATGGAGCGCTACAAGATCTATGCTTTTGGTTCATGCCCCCAGGGGTGGCATCCTCCCTGATAAAAAAGAAAGGGTAATGTAAGTCCTAAATACCAGCCCTAGCAACTGGATAGGGATCAGCACCCCTTCCATATAAAAAGGGGCCCCAAGGCTCCAATGGACCCTCTGTCACAGCTGGGTAACCTAGCCTATATGATAGAGAGCGCCGGGTTATGGCTTTCCCACCCAAAGATATCCCACTCCCACTTTCCCTCCTCTTCAATCCTGGCAAGCTTGATAGAAGGGGTCTTCAGAGATTTCACACATCAGGGGGCATAGACAGGACCCTGTGACCAACCCACTCCCCAGGCAAACCATGTCTGAAATTTGGGAAATTGGCAAATCCCAACATTGGAGCCCAGCAGGCAATTTTCAGACTAGGGGAGCAAGTCAGACTGGCCTGCTTCAGAAATCAGATTGGAATACAGCACAGATTGCAAACTCAGTCCCAAAAAACTTGAATCATATGCCCCATTGCAAAAAATGGATCCAGGGAGTTTGGATCATATGAGTAGCCCAATTGAGGGTTGGCTCAAATTTCAATTAATTTGATCCAGGACCCCTGCCTCCTGGGATAAATCCAGACCACCCAAGCCCTGGGAACAGGCTGACTCAAGTCACCAGGATTCAGATCAGTATTATTGACTTGGTCTGGCCCCAAGAATTTGGAAAAATTTTCAAGATTTTCTAGGCTTTTGCTAGAATTGGGAGCGCCTTCTACCCCCTCCGAGATGTCCAACCAAATCCATTACCAACCCATGAATGACCAATCTCTTGATACCTCCCCATGCATATAGCCCAGTTTAAAAGGCAACTGCCCCAGCTGAGGGTAGTTGTAGGTTCATTCTATTTTCTATTGTTGAATAGAACAATCAATTATCCTGCCTAGTTTTCTACAGCCTCTATCTACCTCTTTAAAAATTTCTAAAAATTCCACCAATCAATCTGACAATGTGAGCTGTCACCCAAATCCTCATACCAATGTTCAAAAACTGGTTTATATAGTTGCTCAATCCTGCCATGTGGCAGCAATTTTAAATGCAATAATCTGCCTTGCCCCCAATGACAAACCCACTGCTTCATTCATTTTTACGCTTCTATGTAATGGAGACCCTTATGTCCGTTTTGTTGCTGAGTCCTCAAAACTGCTCCCCAGATAGAGCAGCACCCAGGCGCCCCTGCCCCGCTACTCATGGACTCACCTTCCATAGTCGCCTCAGCTGCCACTGGTTCAGCCCACCAGTGGGACCTAGAGCGCCCCCTCCAGGAGAAGTTCAGTCCCAGCCCCTCTAATGGGATTTTCCATATCCTGCACACATTAACAATCATTTGGCGGCCTCTATTCCATCCCTCACTGGCGTGCAAGCCCCCTATCCAAATCCAAAGCCAGCAACCATGAACCCTGGAGGAGTCGTCATCCTCCCTGACTCTCTGACCCTTGGGGGTTGCCCCCACAAGAGTCACGGTTGTAGTAACACAAAGATCTGGTTTACCTTGGGGGCCTTTGGTACATTACTGAACTTTTGCTTTCCTCACATCTCCCATAGAACCCCACTTCTATTATTCGCTTAAACCGCTATGCCTTTGGCATTCTGGGGCCTCCACTGGGTGCTTGTGCACCCTGACTGGGTGCCCAGTATAGTTCTTCACAGCCAAATCCGTGACAGTGATCCCATCTTAGTTGACGTTCTGAAGCCTTAGAATTTACTGATTTCTGCTCTAAGATTAGATGCAGAAATGTGATGACTTATTTTTCTTTATCTTCATCAGTTTTTCTCCATATTAACCAGATGAACACTTATTTTTTATACCCTGGCATAATAATCCCCTGCACTATCCATGGCTCAATCATCAATTTATTAAATGGGCTGAAGACTTCTCCATGTAAATGCTCCAGGACTTTACCCATTAAACTTGTGTTAACAATTATTTGAATTCCTGACGGAATGGTATTTGTACATTTTCATCCTCAAGGGTATTTCACAACTTTCCAGGATCTCCGTTGAAATCTCCTTCAGTTTTCATCCTACTAACTAGTAATTTTGGGAATGATGCTGTCAGTGTAAACTAAGTTTAAAAAATTGTTCTTCTTTGTCAGCGGAGGTTATTCTTTCCACTTATATACCAAGGGCAGGATTCACCCCAAAATTGTCAAGGTATTCACCAAATTTCTTTTCATACCATTTTTTCTCAGAATTTCTGTAACAATAAATATGTCATAATTCTGATTATCTAATTTTATGCATGAGCGAATACAACAAGCATTATAAACAAAAAATGGCAGTGCAGTTTATGCTCCACATGATATTTTTATATCTGTTCCAACATTTCCAGCTCTTTTTTGTGCTCTAAATCTGGCGTAATCTTCATTTTATTTCACCAATTTAGTCAAAACAATGTTGATGTGGGCTCCAGTGTCAATTATCGCCCATAATTCTAATCAGTTTGTCATAATATCTGCATAAGTACAATCAGAGTATTGTAATAAGCTGTTTACTGTGTGAATAGAGAATTATCACAAATTGAGAGTATGAATTAATTGGCCAGATAAATCATGGAAAGATATTTTAATCACGTTAATGGGGTGAAATATATCGCCTCATTTAAACGCATCTTGAATAACACCTCTGGGTTCTCAGTGAATCTAATATTGTTTTGTAGCTGACAGCATACATCTGATTAACTTCTTTTATGAATCTGGTTCAATCTACTTCACTTTTGCTTAGGTAATGGCTATCACATTAAAAATAACAACCTGATACAGTGGGTCAGGTGTTTCATCATCTATAAATAGATTAGAATATCTATGTCATCATTCAATATATCAGGGTGAATAGGATTGACCGCAAAGCCAGGTTGTTCCTTATCTAGACCACGGGTCTTTTTTCTATCTTGACTAATTCCTCTCTTTCGCCTGGATTAAAGTAACTTGCTCCTTGGGTTTCTTGCTTTAACATTGAGCGCCGAAATGTCCAGGATTCTCACATTAATGGTAGCAAATATGAGTATTGTTTGCTCTTTTTTGTCCTCAGGCTTGTTTCCACCATAAATTAATTTTGTTACTATTTGATAGGCTCATCAAATTTTACGTACTTGGCTTCAAACAGGAATAATCTTTAAAGTTTGATTAGGGGCTTCAAAGGTGGCTCTTAACATCTTTAGATGTTTCGCCATCTAGGATGTTGACATCTGTGTCACTAGCGCTAAAACCGTTGTACAATGAAATTTTGATAGGGCTGGGCACTTCTTGTATCACGATTCATATATCAATATCTGATAGCACTTTTGCACAGCCAGGATTAATGATTCCAAGTAGAATTAGTCAGCAAAAGATCCTAGAGTATTTTCCTTTTGGAATTGAATTCACATAAATTTATGATTGCAATTTGACATCACTGCACGACTTGAACTCTATCATAATGTCTTCCTTGGCCTCATCAAAAGTCCAATTGTCCCCAATGAGATGGGGCAACACCAGATTCTGACAAATGGTGTTCAGACAGTTCATTATAATCATGATTTTTTTCAGTCACTAATTAAAACCATCACTATTTGAATAGTCAGAAAACTCTGATGTTTTTGCAGTGAGTTGTGGTTAATTTTGGGTTACTTCAAACTCATCTGTGGCTTCACTGGAAAGGGATTACTGCTCAAAGAAATGAATAACCATAAGAGTTTCTCTGAGAGTCATCTTTGAAATTGCAATGAAAACCTCAGGCATACTTCTGGGTGGTGAAATACCTCCCAATTGGAGAGCCAAGCATATTTTTGTCAGCTCTGTCCGCCTCCTATTTGAGCGAAATTACCTATATAATTCTCCAATCCCAATTTGTGCTTCAAGATGTGTTCCATATCTTTGTTAATCTGGCATAAACGTTCTTAATCTGATTCTTTTTCGCCCATTTAAAATAATACTTCTTTAATTGATTCACCCACTTTTCACTTTAAAGAGGTGACCTTTCCATAGAGGCCATTGTTTTTCTTGATGTGCTAACCTCCTCCTCAGCTCTTGTCACACTCCATTCCTTCAAAATAGTGAAATTGGCCTGTGACACCAAGTTGAGAAAATTATTATTGATAGTCTCTAGCTCTGTCCAAATCTTTCTTAGTTCATTCTTATAAAACATGTTCAAATATGTTCTTATTATTAAATCTGGCTTTCTTATTCTACCCTCATGTAGTGAGCACTAAATGTATAAATCTAGGAGCTGTGTAAACCTTTACATAGAAGTTCGCTTATCTCAATTATTTTAACTAACATGTTCTTTTATGTGCATTGTATGAATTATTAATTAATTGAATAGGGTAGTAATAGTATGAAGGCTATTAGTGTAGTATATATTATCATAGCCAAGAAAATTATTTAGGTACAACGCTTAACTAGTGCTTGCCCTAATCTTATTTTGGTCTTCTAAAATATTGGTAGTGACTTCTTTCCTCTTCTGGCGGAAATTTATCTAGGTTAAGTTTTAATGTTTCTTCTTTTCTATTGTCTTGCAGAGCCTGCAAAAATAACAATAAGATAGGAAATGGATCTCTAATCCTTCCATTTCTAAGCTTAAAAGAGAAAATATAACAGTAATGATCAATAAAGTACTTAACCTGTAGCTATTTTTATCTGCTTTAATTTAAAAATGAAAGAAAATTTATAAGGAATTTGAGTCCCAAAATTTTCTGTTGAAGCCCCAATTGGAAACGGCATCTTTGCCAGTGAAATTCCATCCAGGGCCACTTCAACGATGATCTTCCCCATTTGTTTAGTTAAATTCCTCTACCAACTATCAATACGTCCTTTTCTGGGTTGAAACAAATAATATTTCCAACGCCTTTGCTCAATCTCAGTGTATCACCTTTATTATGTTAAAAACTGCTTAGGTAATGGGACTTATACCCATAAACAGCAGGTTGCAATTCCTAAAAGCCTAAAATGCATGTTGCATAACACAGGCGTCATTATTCACCTAGAACTCATAAATCCTTTAGTCAATAAGTGACAAGACCCAATTGCTCTTACAAGCTAATTAGATTACTAATAATAAATTGAAAAACTAATCACTTATTCATTCTTGTGGATTATCTCAAATGAACCATTAGTGATCCACCGGATCAAAACCCAGTGAAATAATAATTTAAACTCTTGAAATATTTCTTTGAACAATAGTTACCATAGGTAATTAATAACTCCCACATCCACTAGTGTGATACATCTACTAATGGACATGCAGATATTATAAATGATTAAGCCGTTTAATGTGGGCAAATTGATATTCCAACATCATATTTAAATCATCCAGGTAAGGAGGACACATTAAACTCTCAGCTCCTCTATAATATTGAAATTGGCTGTTGTAAAGTAGTCAGGAAATGTAACAGCCATTGTGGTTTTCAGTTGTTCTGGTATAGATCTGAGTGATAATGCCAGTTCGTTTCTCTTATCCCTTGACAGTTTATTCCACTAGTATCCAGAGCTCTGGTCTATGGATGTGAAGTATTTGGACCACTTAAACATTCCAGCGCATTAATTGTTCCATGTTAGAGGTTATGATTCAGTATATATGATATTATTGAGTTTCTGATAGTTATGAGTCACCCACTTGGTCCTATCCTTATCTTTGACAATCAAGACAGGAGACACTTAATGGCTCCAATGGCGTAGTGCTTTCATTTCTATGCTCGTTGGTGCTATGACCAAAAAGCCCATATTCAATACTTGAGACCATCTAAGACTTAAGAATTATTTATAAATTAAAGGGGTTCCAAATCATTACTTAAGTCTCTTCAGCAAGAGTATCCGTCCTATAGTAATTATGGTGAAATGGGTTTGTTGTAGTCTTGACAAAAGAGTTATAAAACTATGACGTAACTTTACTTATAGTATAAGATAGGGGCTATGATAAGTCACATTTAACAATATAACCCCATATGGAAAATATTAAAGAAATAAATGGAGGGGGAAAATGGAAAGGAGGCTTTTTGTCAGGTGATGCATTATTAATGGTATAATGCATTTGTAGCATATTTTTGCTAGGTCAAAATCATAAGTTAAATAACCAATTCAGATGAGACTTGAATTCACTATGTTTGATCATTTAACAGATTCTTGATTCCTACTCTTTCACAGGTTTATCTTAATTTATTTCATTGAGTGCCACTTTGAGCAGTAGTCACCTATCTTACTGATAATCCTTCATTTTAATTAGGCAGAGAAACATCTTGGACATTTTACACCTATATATCCAACGTAATTTATAATGTGAATTTGAGTCATATCTAAAATTAGTTTTTCTGGGTGATTTATCAAGATACCTTCTCTAACCCCCTTCCTGGGTCTAGGCGTCAATTCAGTAATGGGATTTAAATGGTCAATATGCTTCCCACCATATTTGATATTTGGGAACTTTTCTTTCTCTTTGCAAACACTTTTGCAACCTATTCAATTCAAGACTAAATCTAGTTTGATAATCTCACAGAGGAGATTAGTCTGCGCCCATGTCTGGGAGCAGTTGGGCAAGAAAGGCAAGAGGAGCAGGCGGAAGGCCCACGGCCTCTAACGTTCAAAAACGCCCCGGAGAATCTGGCAGAATAGAAAAAAATCTCAAAAACTGGCAGTCACAATTTACCCAGAGATACTCACATGGCAAGCATGATGCAACCAGTACATCAACACGCCACACTCCCAGCCACTTTCATTGGTGGAATTCGGAGTCTGTGTATATCTGGACATCCAAAAAATGGCCTTATGGGAAAAATTTTGTGAAGATGTACACAAAATTTTCCTGACCGCGGTGTATGTTGCACCTCACTCCATGTCATGCGGTTGGCTGGACCTAGGTTTCAAAAGCAAAATAGCAGCAGACGAGGCTGCAGTGGTGCGTGTAGTGGTTGACCTCCCTGAAGGGCAACAGATCATCGAAACCAAATGCACCAGATGGACAAAATCAAACCAAATTTTCCTCACGTTTGACTTTTTGCCTACTACGGTAAAACGTGACATTTTGGAGCAACACCTGAAAGATAGTCTCACCATATATGGCGAAATACAATCTTTCAAAATGCAACATTTCATGCTGATGCCACACCTGTGCACCGGCAAAGCCATCACAGTTCTGACCCCAACTGAGGAGATCATGAAGGACCTAACCCAGATCCTGCACTCCACCTTTATTGACATTGCAGGGCATACCACCCACCCATTCTGGGTAACCGTGGACAGCGCGCCCCCCATTTGCACCACTGTGACATGTTTGGCCATAAGGCGCATGCATGCCCCATCAAGGAGGGCGTCACATTCCAAGAACACCCCTCGGTGGCCATGGCCAGTGGAGAGGTGCACTATGAACCAACTGCAAGCACCAAGGAGGCTTTCCCGTGGGGAGCACAAGGCTGCTACCTACTGGTAAAGCCCATCTCCCCACAGGAGTGGAAGAAGGCCAAGCAGGCCCATAGGGCCACAGCCAAGGAAGCGGCCAAGGCCACCACCACCATCCCACACTCACAACACCAGGAGGGCATGGAGACCTTCGCGGCAGAAGCGACTTGGAAATCCATCACCCAATCAGATTGGGAGGCCCATGCTGAGCGGGCCACTCAATCCAAGGATCTGATGGGAGATTTAATCTTACCCAATCGCTGCACCCAAGCTCCAGTCGAAAATGACTTGGGACCTATCCCAACTGAAAAAAAAATTTTGCCCTGCTTGACAGTGTACCAAACTTATCTGCACCACAAAAAATTCATCCAACGTCATGAAAATAAAAAGCGAAGGCCAAAGCTAACGCGACTCTTTCTGCAAAAATTAACAAAAACCCCAATAGTGTTGCTGCTAACACCCGCGCTGCAGTGAAAGCCCGTGGGGACCTTGAAGAGGCTGGTGGGCCCAGGGGCCCACCCCCTCACACCTAAGGTGCAATGGGGGAAACCTTCACTCTAGGGATGCTGAATATTGCTGTACTCAAGGCTCCCTGTCCCAGGCTAGGAAACTGAGTTTTTTACCAAACAATTTACCTGTGGATATCCTGGCCATCCAGGAGTCCCACTGTCCACGAGGTTCCGAGGAAGCTTAGAAAAGAATGCTCCTCCCATCCCTATCCTTTTGGTCGAAGCACTGTGGGGTGCTAATTTGGAAAAATAATTTTTTCAAATTCACATCCTCAGAATAATATCTAAATGGCTGAGTGCTCATTGTCACCTTCTCGTGGGCTGACGTTGCACACACAATCGTCAACATCTACGCCCCAAATGGTGCACATGAGCATTAGGAATTTTTCTCATCGGTCAAATCCCTCCCACTACCCCCCAATTCTTTCCTAGTTGGCAACATGAACTGTTGGCTAACCTCATAAATGGACCGGTGGCCAACCTCACCCAACGCCTCACAGGGTCACATAGAACTACGCATTCTAAAAGCCACCCTTGGGTTAATGGATGCGCTGCGATGACATGCCCCACTGCTCAAAAACATGACGCGTCCCCACGTTTACAAAGGCCAATTAAGGTCCATGACCCGCATCAACCTTATTCTAACACTAGCGAAATTCCAATCCCACATCTCTCACTTCAAAACAACAAAAATGGAATTCTCCAACCACCATCTGGTCTCGATAACATACCACTTACCCGTCACAGTTGCAAAGGCCCCACATTGGTGCAAAATCTGCCCCCCTGAGCTCGCGTCGCCAGGATTTTCCATGTGGGTGGAAGAGGCAACTTTGGCGAAATCATTTGTTGTACCATTTTGCACGGACCCCATTTCCACATGGGCAACTTTCAAAGAGGATACCATCCGCCACTATCGCCATCTCTCCTCCAGATGCTCATGAGCCACATTGGCAGTTATATCACATATGCTGGCGGAATTGGCCCACTTGGAGTCCAACATTCCAGCCACAGGATACAGCCCTGCATCGGGCTGGAAGTGGGCAGAGGCAGCTACCCACCTCAATGCACTCAAAAGGCAACACAAACATCAGGTTTGTGTCCAATACAGGGCCACACGCATCACTAAAGGTGACAAGTGCACCACATACTTCTCTAGAAAAATTTTCGCACCATGCCAGAGTGTGGCCTGCACACAGGTGTGAAGATCAGATAATTCTATTACAGACACACCGGCCAAAGTGACAATCAAAACGCAAAAATACCACTCCAAGTTATTGAGCTGAACCAATTCAGCTGGCCGAAATGGTGGAATTTCTCAACCGAGCCCATATCTGCACCATTTTCTGATACCCAGAAATAATGAATTTAATTACTCCGAACAAATTATGGACAGCCATTCGCGGTGCACCAAACCGAAAATGCCCAGGCCCAGATGGCATTCCATATGAGTTCTACAATATGTACTTTAAATATATATCCCCATTGCTGCTAGCCTCACATAACCAAAGCCTGTTGGAAACGCGCCTCCTACCAGGAGGACATGAAGCCTTTACTGTCACACTCTTCAAGAAAGGGGATAAGCTTGACTTAGCCAACTGGCGCCCCATTTCTTTAACAAATACAGACACCAAAATTTTAACAAAAATCATGGCTAACCGTTTAGAGACTGTAGCATCTGCCACCATCTCCCCAGAACAATTTGGTTTCATCCCCAGAAGGTCGATTTGGGATAACGTGCACTCTGTGGCTAATGTGTGTCAGTCCACAGCCTCTGGGGCACTTGTTTTATTGGTTTAACAAAAGGCCTATGATAGAGTAAACTGGGAATACCTTAGGACCTGCCTCCATCAATTCTGCCTACCCCCCACTTCATAAACTGGGTGATGCTGCTCACGGAATCTGCGACAATGGCAGTGCGCGGCCCAGGCTTCCTAATGGAAGTAGTCCGCCCTCAAAGGGGCCTGCGACAAGGGGACCCCCTCAGCCCACTCTTATACAACTTCAGCCTTGACCCACTACTGTGAAATGTGAATGCCCACCTCACTGGGGTCCATGTGCCAGGCCAAACCCCAGTCAAGATGATGGCATTTGCAGATGATTGCGTGGTGGGGGTGTCTAATAACAAAGATGCATGCGCGCTTGAAGCCCTCATCCAGGAATATTCCAGGGTAAGCAACGCGGCACTGAATGCCTCCAAAACCGAAATCATCCTCCTTGGTCAGTTTCGGAACTGCTGGGCCCCAGCAAGTAGTTCCCAACCCGGCCCATCTGCTCGCCCACGTCCACGCCTTACTAACTCAACACACACCGCTCCACTGGTACTCCCCTTTGTGCCACGTCCTACCATAGGACCGGTGCGCCATCTGGGCGTGTGGATGGAGGCAGGCGGATATGCGTCAGCAGTGATGGAGTGCCATATACTGGATAACGTGACGAAGCAAATCGCCTCTCTCAGAGCCCACCCTACTACCCTCACTGGCAGGGTTGTTCTTGCCAACTCTATGTTCCTATCCAAAGTCTGATTTGGAGCCCACGCCATCCCCTTCTCCCCAAGCTTCTTCAAATCCCTGTATGCTTTGCTGCAAGGATGGCTTTGGTCAGGCCGCCCTCCACCAGTACAGCTAGAGGTCATGTTTGGCCAAAATCATCAAGGTGGCATGGGCTTGCTTGACTTCAAAGCCCATGCTGCCAAGATCCTGGGCACCTGGATCGCGGCCGTCACTGCTCCTACACTCCCATCCCAACACTGATCCCGCGCGGCCCGCTCCAACTTCTCCCAAGCCTTGGGCCTCAACAATCCATCAAACCCCCACTCTCTGATGAATTACCTCGCATCACACACATCGGCCACAGGTCCTCACGGGACTAAAACCCACTACAAACGAATCCTACTCTCCATGCGAATTGCAGAGTGGAGAATTCGTATTAGTGGACATACAACCCAAAGAGGCCGCCCCTCTCCTCAGTTCACACAAGAGGTACAGGGGCTACCCATCCATGATGGCATGATCCCCATTCGACCCCAAAGTACTATCCAGGGTGGACTACCTGGACATGATGGACATCCCTTATTCACTGAGACCCAAAAGACTATCTGGAAATACGCACACCATCCTCTGTTGCAGCCTCAAGTCTGCTCCCATGTGTGGCGCTGCCTGAGGCGGGCGTATTGTACAGCTGAGCGCTCTAACGCTTTACACTCATCCTGTGTCATGTGTGGCCAGTATGGAACGCTGTTCCACCGCCTGGAGAAGTGCCCCACCTCTAAAGTGATATGGCGCGAAGTCCAACGTCTGCTAGGCCAGGATCAAACGCATCCCTTCAGTCTGTCAAGAGATATGTTTGCTTTGTCAATGACCTCCCCCCTTCCACCCTCCCTCCATGCTCTGGTGGTTGCAATCGCCATGTGGACTATCCACACGATTGTCTTGGATGCCATCGCTGGCTCCATCCCCACCCTCCCAGAAGCTGACCACAGATTCTGGTCTCATTTGGTGGACCACTTTCAAGCGTGGATGTTTGATATCTCCCACCGCGTCACCGACAGCTGGTCTCCTCCTGGTTCCCAGTCTGGTTCATCAAATCAGACCCCTTCCTCCACACGTGCTCAATAGTGGCTACGGCCCCTTTACACGTTCCCTCCCCCTCCCCATAAGTGGCGTTCCCGCTGGCAACAAGAGATAGCATCGCTTCTCTGGGGGGCCCCTGGTACTAAGTTTATCTTTCCTGAGTCATATTCAGAAGAGTCCATCCCATGGTCAGCCTTCCCCACAATAAATTTAAAATTTAAAATCATATTTGATATATGGATATCTGACATCACCACATTTTGGATATTGGCAGGTGAGTAATAATTAGAGAACTGGCTATGTATGTATTTGATAATTAACCAAGTTTCTAGGAACTTGATTAATATTTGTCTCTGCGTTTAGAGGTTACAACATATGGTCTGTTGGGATTTCTACTCAAATTAGTAATTTTTATGAGTCAATGATGGGAATAAAACCCAAATTACTAAAATAGTTGAAACCAATATTGTGGATGATCCCCACAACAAAATCTCAGCCCTCTAGATATTGGGGCAATCCATGAGTAAATTTTTGAAGCCCTAATACCAGAGTTCAAGCCTTATTCAATTGGTGATCAAATCCCATTTAACAAGAAATGAACAACCTGCTACCCAATCTTTATTTGGAAATCAGATTAGGTCTTAGCTTAGTACGCATGGATATTGGCCAAGAAAACCTCACATATAATGATGATCTTAAGCAATAAACTTGACACTTTTTTCGCCATTGAAGTTAAATTTGCCTACTATATATATATCAAGGAAAACTATTAGTTAGGATTTACGCCTCCAGGAATGCTAAACTGAGAAAAGACTTTATAGCCAATTAAAGCAAAAAAATAAATCCAGCACCCAGGAACTTTAGGCTTCCTGACCTTAAAAATTAAATGGAAGAGTAATCTAAACTCTTAGTCCCAAAAAGACTGGAGCTCACTGCAGGTTCACCCTGAGTTCACCGTGCAACTATTATACAATGACAATAAAAAAATAGCTTTAAATCACTCTCTGGATCAGGAACGTCTTACCTTTGTGGTGAAATACCCGCTGTGATACTTAAGATTGAACAATAAATTCTCACCATTGAGCAACAAAAATTGGAACTTTGTGATGCAGCTGCCAAACTAAAAAGTTAATTTCAGCAGTTGACCCCATTTTTTGCCTCTAAATTGTCCCTTTTGTGCCACCCACAATTAAGTAAATTCAATAATTGGAGATATTAATGATTTATGAAGTCAGATGGACGCTCTCCGCACTCACAATCTTCCAGCAATATCAGCTACTCTTCAAGTGAAAATTCACCTCAGATGTCAATTCACGTTGTTTGACTGTTAAACCCCAGTGGCACATTCAAACTGTCACTCAAAGAGAAGTACGTCTTAGGCGAGTGGAGCATCTTCTTCTAGTTTGTTATTTAAGTGCTATGTAGGAAGTCATTGACATCCAACTTCTCAAACACCTAACTGCTTGTCTTAGTCATTTAGTACAATACATTATAGTACCTCATCTAATACATAACCAGACTTGGGATGATGCCAAGACTGCTTTATTATGCGAATTCAGGAGAGACTTAATTTTATCTACCCAAAAGCATAATTATATGAATATAAGCTTTACTTGAGGGGAAACTGTCACTGATTTTGCTCACCAAGTTTACCTTAATACTCTAACCTTGCCCGTCAGAAAAAGTCGCACTTTAGATGATGCTATCACTGCTTCGTTTTCTGCATTTAAAAATATGCCTCACATTCTTTTATCTTAAAAGGTATAGTCTAACTGGCTGTCTCTTTTCCATATCAAAGAAGCCATTTTAAGATTCTTGCCAACCAACTCAAACCCACTGGGCCCCCTCGTTTATAATAATAATAAGTCTTGACCCCTACTGCTAGCAGTTAGACCCCAAGTTGCTACCCTAATTATCCTGCAATCTTTTCAAACTGAAACAGCCATACTGTAGACACTTTTAATTTCTTTTTATGTAGGTCTGCAAAAGATCAATCAGTATAGGGCAGGAGGCTACATATGCTAACAACAATTGTGTGCCTTACTACCTTGTATTAGTTAGAATTTTATGCCTGTCACCTAAAAGTGCTTTGTGTTGATGGCACCGCAGAAGCTAAGGTACCCCTTTCTATCCAAGGATTAAAGATCTTTAGATTTATTGTTTTTTTTATCTTTGGCACCACCTAACAAATCTTTGAGGTATGTTCCTCTATGGAAAGCCAAGCGTTGGCACATAGAACCTTTAAAAGCATTGAACAACCCTGAGCTCAACCATGGCAATATCCCACTTTCTTTGCTTCAAGTCCCCCACAAAAGTTTACTAGACATTGATTCACCATTAGGATCTTCAAGGGTTTGAGTAATGGTAGTCGTTCATAAGGTTAAAGTCTTGTCAATAAAAGATACCAGCTCACTGGTTAACATTATATCCTCCCAACTTATCCTGATAATAAAAATGACTCCAGATTTGATTCACAAAGCTGTATATGATCAGCCAGTAACTGAACAACTAAAGCAATCAGGACGTATCTCGCCTTACCTTCCCATTTTGAAAAAGTAATTAATTAATGCACCTGCTATTTCATTAAGAACAAAAATTATGACTTGATTATTGGAGTCCAACTGATGCGGGAGTTCAACTGCATCATCAACAATAAAGAATAGTACCTTTCACTATTAAAATATTGGGTCTTTATTATAATTTGAACTCCCAGTCAATAGTAAAGGAGCCTTAAATAATGAACCCGCCTCCTTATATATCCGTCCTTCATTTGTAAAGTCAAATATCAAGTCTTGGGAGGAGAAAATAAGTTATCCTTGAGGCTGTGGACGCTGAAGATGTAATCCCTCTGTATTTCCCCCATACTATTACATTACCCTCTGGCTCACAAGTGATTGTGGATATAGGTATTATTATTTAATCCCTCCTAATCTAGATTAGGAGCTAAGTGGACACCCAAACCCTTTAATTAAAGAAGCGTTAACCAGCCCAGAGATTTTGGATCCTGGCTACGGGAATTCTATCTCTATCTTTTCAGGAAGTTAATGAATCAAACCATCAAAGTCCCATCGCATGCCCCTATCACTTACATAAAATTAAGTCCTATTTTAAATATCGCCAACGTGAGTTGTCTGGGCTCTTTAAAAAGATCTATATTTGATCCCTTATCCACCATAGCACTGATCAACAGTTAGATTGGGGACAGGCTCACCTCTAATGAACGCCAGAACGTTTAAAACTTTCTTGAGGAGTATGATGGTATTTTTTTCTTGGGACCAAGTGATTGCAGAAAAATGTTTGGGGTAATTCACCAAATTGAGACTAAGGCCCACCCTCTCGAAAAGTCTGACCCTTACCAAAAAACTAAAGTCAAAGGAGGTCAAGTGGTCTTAGAGCTACAGCAACTGTTGGAATCTGGGTTACTTGAGCCTTATAAAAGCCCAAGGGCTTCCCCAGTCCTATTAATTTGAAAAAAAGGATGGTGGCCACCGTATTGTCCTAGATTGTTGCCGCCTCATTTCAATAACAAGAAAAGATAGCTAAACAACGCCGTGTATAGATGATTTTTATGCTTGATGTTGGGTCTCACTATTTTTCAGCTATGGAACTCGCCAGCAGGTATTGGCATGTTGATTTCTTGCTAGAGGACTGTGATAAATGTGCCCTCATTTCAGATAAAGGACTATTTGAGCTCACTTGATTGCCGCAGGGTTTATTTAACGCCATTGATACCTTCCAACGCGCCATAGATGGACTTTAAGGTGTTTTAGAACTTTCTTGTATGCAAGTGTATATTATCAATATTACCATTTTTTGAGAACCTTTACCAAGCACATAGATCATCTCCAGCTGAATTTTCAGCAGTTAGGGCAAGTTTTGTTAAAATTAAAGTCATCAAAATGTCCTTATTTCAGAGTGAGATGAATTTTTTTGGGCCATAAGGTAAGTAAAGCCGGAAAATCCCAATGGACGACAAGGTCTTTGCCATTGTTATGATGCCCTCCTAAATACCTACAAGATGTACAAGTTCTTTTGAGGATGGTGGGATATTATTGCTAGTTTAATTCTGCTTCTCCAAAACCTCTGAGCCTCTAGTATATTGAGAAGAAAGGGGATACCCTCTTGTAGAAGGAAGAGCAACATCAGACCTTCAACCTGCTGCGCGTCTCTCTCTACCTATCTTCAGTACATATACATCCTATTTTTGTTAAACCTTTTCTCCACTTTATTAATGCTAGTGACATAGACATTGGAGCCATACTATCACTGCATTATGAAAAACTTAGTTGAACAACTATCGCCTGCAATAACAAAACTTTAACCAAAGACAAATGCAACATTAGAGTTACAGTATCAAATGCTTGGCGTAGCTACTAGCTATTAAGAAATTCTGACCTAACTTATATGGTAAACATTTTACCATAATCTCCAATCATGCTCCCTATGATGGTTACAACAAATGAAGAACCCTGATGAGATGTTAGCTCTCTGGGCGTTAAAACTTCTGAACTGCATTTTTTCATTATTCAATGACCATTGCTGATACACCAAAACGCAGATTGCATATCAGTCTTCCTATATTAACTTTAATTGACTTTGGGAGAGATTTAATTCCTGACCTTCTAGCTCAATTGCAATTATGGAAAGATAATTTCTAACCTTCTAAAAGGAACTATCAAAAAATTGGTGAATCTTTAATTCAAAACGGCCTCCTATACAAACTCAAGTACCAAAAATAGTTGTTCTATGTACAACCTTCAGCTAAAAACTGACGTCATTTTGTAGAGCATAATCAAGTCGGCCAAGATAAGATTTGGAATTTTTCCAGTAGCTCAAGACTCAATGTTTCTGGGAAGGAATTCTTGTTTCAATTTGAGATGTCTTGGAGTCCTAACTGGTCTGTAAAAGTCAAGCTAGACTTTTAATAGATCTCAACATTCAGTGGTTCTACCTTAGGAACACTTCCATATTATTTGCATTGATGTGAGACCTCAACCTTGAGATGTAGTGGCAAAAGTTTCCCATTATAGCTGTGGATCACTTAACTAAGTGGATCAAAGTCAAATCGCTACCACCTGCTTTTTTAAAAGCTATTGCCACATTCTTATATAATTGTATTATCACCCTCATAGGTGCCCTAGAATAATTCACTCCAATAATGGTCAAAACTTCTGATCATCGCTGGTGAATGATTTAACCAAACTGAAGTGATACACCCAGGTATTTTTCACACTGTAACATCCGAAAACTAATGAATGTTAAAGTTAAAACATGGTAGCCTAACTGCCACCCTCCAGAATATGGCCACGACCAACCCTCTTCAGTGGACTAAATATTTGCCTAGTGTGATTCTTCCTACAGGATAAACTATCACTAATATAAAATGGAGCCCTTCCAGGCTTTGTATGGAAGAAATTCCCAGTTGCAATGTAAAGTGCACGCCATGTTAGATTAAGCTTTTCCTGATGCCCCAAAATTTACTATGCAAATCATTGCCAATGAAGTATTCTGACTCCAGGCTCTAGCTTCTGTGACCTTATATGCTACAACTAGTATATGAATTAATCAATTTGATGATAAGCATGACCCCCTGCACAACTTCCAACTGGGTAACTTAGTCATTTTCAACCATCATTGAAGGGAGGTCATGATAAAAACTTGGGCACCAACTGATTTGAGACCCTACAAAGATGTTTATAAGCGAGGCAACCAACATTCAATTCTAGTGGTCATTCAGGGTACTGTGTAAAATCACTTACATAGTCATTTTCTTTGTCCGTTTTTTCCCCCACGCTAAAATCTATATGGGTATTGTTGGTATACTTTGAAAATTGGAGATTTTGAAGAGTCAGATATCAGAATACAAACTTGAACCATTAAAATAGCTGAAACCATTATTGAGGATTATCCAACGGAAATTGCAGCCCTGTAGATATTGGGCAATCCATGACTAAATTTCAGATATTAAAACCAGGTTTCAAACCTGATTCAATTAGCGATCAAATCCCATTTGACATGAAATGAACGACCTGCCAAAATCCCCAATTAGAAATGAGCTTAGTCTTAGCTTAGTATGCATGGAGATTAGCTAAGAAAACCTCACATATAACGAAGGTTCTAAGCAATAAACTTGACATTTCTTTCATCATTTAAATTAATTTGGCCTAATCTATATATTTAGAAACAAAATAATTGTTAGGATATATGAGTCCAGGAACGTTCCCTGAGAAAAGTCCTTCTGACCAAGGAAAGCAAAAAAACGTAAGTTCAGTACCCAGATACTTTGCTTTTTTGGCCTTAAAAATTAAAGGGACAAGTGGTCTAAACCCTTTTGCAACATGTACATCCCAGATATGGTCTAAAGTTTCTCCTTGGGGTGCTATATGATTAGGACGCTACAGGACTGAGTCCAAAAACTTAAAGGCGGGTAAAGGTTGGATGTGACATTCCTGATTGACCCTCTCTTGTAACCATCTTGGAAAGATCTTTCATCGCCTCTGATTTTAATCAACTGATCCTATGAACTAAAATTCTTAGTGCTTTCTCAGGCTCTTCGCTTTGTCAAAATTAGCTTCACGAGCTCATAAAGCAGCAGTTCTAATTTCTCTTCCATACAAGGCGTTGATAAAGACATTATGATAATCTGTTGAAACGTATAAGATGGGCCATCAACGCGCTTAAGAGATATTATGCCAGTGTAATAGATTAATAGTGGCCATCTTGCACATTATCTTGAACGATGTCCCATTTGCTCTTTCTACATTCCCCTTAGTTGATTGGCTTCTAGGCGCTTAGAATACTTGTTGATTTCCCATGATTGTGGCTAAGATCCTAACATATCTTGACCTAAAGTTCTTTCCATTATCACATATCATTATCTGCGGCAGCCATGCTAAATAAAGATATATTGGTATAAAAAGTTAGCAGTAGCTTTACCAGTCTGTGTGGGAATGGCGGTTTCTTTGACTGCTTATCAAAGAGATCACTACTAAAGAATATATAGATTCTCATCTTTAGATTCAGTTAATGTCCTATGAAGTATATAATGATATATATTAAATAGGCTGCTGAGGGGTCATGGACTTATTCTTGTACTTGGCCTTATGTGGCGTCTGCTTTTTACAAGTCATGTAAGCGATTAAGACTTCAACTTCAGAGTAAAGTATTCCTTAAAAGTAACCAGTGATCCTTAAATCATTTATAAGCTTTACAGGCTCCCCCATGCACCAAGGTATTGATAACTTTTAACATAGTAGTACCCGTTTCAAAAAACGCAAGTATGTAGCCATTCAATTCCACCTTTCTTGTAGATTAAGCCATTGAGAACCTCATATTTTTTGTGTTGTTTTATCAACTTCAGAACTGGTTAATCTCCATCCTCTCAAGGTCTAATTTCATGAATAGGTCATGTAATAATTCAGCTTTGCTAAAGCTTAGATAAAGAAAGAACAATCTGATTAGTCCATAAACGTGTATGTGCTTTGTTACAGCTAAATGGACGATATTCATGTCATAGAGCTTGTTGCAAAATCGACCCTGGGCTCCGATGTGTTCCAGGCCAACCAGTATGAAGACTGGTGGCCCTTTGCTGTTTCGCCTTCATTGGCGTACCAACCCCTATAAGTCCTGCGTCCAACCCACCAACTGGAAACCAACGGCTTTATCTTTAGCCCCAGGCGTCCTTGGCATTTGCCCCGGCAAGTCCTGCCCCCTTCCTGGGCTCAGGCACTTCCATGCTGCCCCACCCTTTTGCCCTTCACCAACCCATCTGAGAATGCCCCAGTGAGTCCATACCCCTTCTTGGGCGGCTATGGCACCTCCCGCACTGCAAACTGCTAGGGTTGGTGGCTATGCAGCTCATCTGCTGGTAGCCAGCTGGCCAGGTTCCCACTGGTTCCTCATAAGGAGGAGGCATGGGAGCTGGCAGCACCGGCCACTCCAGGTGTGATCACCCACGCTTATTGGGGATCTTTTATACCACCTTCCCCAAACTAGTTTCACTAAGCTAAATCAAACAAACAGGAAAGATGGCAAAATGAGAAATGTTTACTAGGAGGAAATTTATGACTATTTATACTACTTTAGGGGCTACTGCGCCCAAGTGCTTTTTGGCCAAACAACTACTGGATTACACATCAGCCTCTTGATTCCAAACCTCTACCAGATCGTAAACTATATTCAGTCATACTCATAGCGATTCCATCCAGATCTGGTCATCTGATCACCAAATATTAAATTAGGTCAACCCATCCTCACCATAAGTCGCTGGTCGATCATATATAAATTTGTAACTAAATAGGAATTTGAGCATCCATGGCATGAGTTTATAGTGCTTAAAATTAGTCAGTGGAACCATTTTGGATGATTCATAATGGATTCATCAGCTTTCTGATGGAAACTCCCACAACAATCTTCAGATGGCATTTTAGTAGTGAATGCAGCTCCCACCGATCCTAAACTCAATTAAACATATAACATTAAGTAGTATCAAACTAGGCGATAGCCAGCAATTAAACCCAACTAACAGAAAACACTAATTTGGATGCTATTGAAAGGATTCATCTGGGTAAAATCCTGACTGTGCTGAAGGTTAAAACCTATCCTCTAGAATTACAGTCAGATCTTTCATGTTTTGCAGCCATTAAAAAGAAGCATGGTCTGTAACAACTGTAAAGCTCATACCATACAAAAAGGGTCAGAAATGTTTCAACACCAGGAGAACAGAAAAGCACTCTTACTCCATGATGCTATTATCCTAATCAGCTTTGTAAAGAATATTATTGTAGTACGAACCAGGCGTTTAATGCAGTCATACAATTGTGAGAGAATGGCACCTAAAGCTAATTCAGAGGCGTATGTAAACAAGATGAATGGCTTCCCATAGTCAGAATATTGTAAGATTGTTATTTCTTTACTAAACTCTTCATTGACTCAAATGCAGTTTGTTGCTCTACTCCGCATGTAAATTGGGGTGTTTCTTGCAAGCAGTTGGACAAGAATTTTCTGAGTGGAGCAAAATTAGGTATTAACTAATGGTAATATCACAATATTCCTAAAAATACATGTAGACTTATAGGCTTTTCAGCACAGTTATATTAAAGATTGCTTCAACCTTATCATACAAGGATCATTTACTTTCACACGACTTGGAATGTGCCTAAAAACCTGGTCTAGCTGGAAGAAAAAACATTACCAGTTTTAATTCATTGGTGTTCTCTCTTAGCCATTAGAAGGTGACTTGAGGTGGTGTAGAAATTTGAGATCCTTGTGTTCAATCACTCTCAGTAATTAGCACCAACTGCAACCCAATGGGATGCTCGCCTAGGCTCCCACTTCTACTACACAAGTTCTTATAAGCTGAGGTAATTTTAATTCTTATTGTTATGTTATAATCTGGTTAGTAATAGTATGATGACTATTACATAAGTCGAGTTTTCTTTTATCCACATTGAGCAAAGCGTACAACGCTAAACTGGTGCACTTCCTTATTCTTCTTAAAGATATCTTTGAAACGGCATGGAACTCTTCCCTCCTCTCTTCTTCCTCTGGAAGAAAATTTTTCCCTATTCTCTTCTCACAGAACCTGGGAAAGATCTTGATAGTCAACTACTTCAGACAAAGGATATCCTATTTAAAACTCTTGTTTATGAACCTGCTATAAAATCAAATATAAAAGTCTAAACAAAAGATAAAATTTGCTTAATATTATAGAGAGTAAAGAGGGTATTTATAAGAAATTCAGCACCAACCCCTGTTGGTGCCTTTCTTGAAAAGACGGTGGACATTGTTGTTTAAAGAGCCTTCCTTGGGTCCCATTCTCACAGACTTTCCTCAACAAGCTAGTCAGGTTTTGTCACCTTTAAGCCCTTGCAACCAATAGATGATAACCCACGTTCATTATATAAGCTTACAGTTGTTTTGGAGCATCATCAGCACTTAACAACAGCATGAGCCTTTCCCATCAATCAGCGACTATCCCTTGTTAACTTACATAATATTTAAATTATCAATATAAAATTGACATCTTAAGTACTCAATTATTGTCAGGGTTCATCCTAATAAATTAAGCAATTCGGCGTATTGATTTGAAAGTTCAACCATGGCCAATTACCTAATAATTTTTAGGACTATTTACCAAACAATTGTTATCATCCAAAAAAGATAACTCATATATCCACTTGTGAAAAGAATCCCCCTGTAAGTACGTGCTTATTATAATCTTAGTAGATGGATAATATTGGATTATCAAATTTCCAAAATATCCCCCTCTTGCCTAGTTTACCCTTTGAAAGATAAAACTTGGGGATTGGATACTGATAGGGCCATGGTCTTCATACTTCAAAATAACTTCAGCAGAGAGTGGCTCTTTTTACACTCAATGCTACTCTTGCCAACCTTCAGCAACATCACCCCTCTTCCTTGCTTCTTACTTCTGCCGCCTCTTCTGAGTGTGGTTCCTGCAGCATCTTCCCATGACAGTCCCATACTGGGCATCACTGCCAAGAGATAAACTGGTCAGCCTGTACAAACCCCAGGACTAGTTCCCAATGACTCTTCATCGTTCATCCTATAACAATCCAAGGATGTGTTCACAATGGCTCCTCGCCATTTAAGTGCCACAGGACTATTCATGGCAAACCTAGTTTCGCCTAAGCTGGTCCTCCCAATACAATTTAGAGGGGCTCTTCATGAAGGATCTAGTTCTAGACTATTGTGACCCCGCTAACAACTTGTTCTTTTAAGTGCCTCACAACTTCTTCCTGGTGGACCCAGTTACAAACCAAGATGCCCCTGCCATCCATTGGGACTCTTTCCCAAGATAATATTTCCCTTTTCCAGCACTAGGTGGTCCCAACTTAAAGGGGGATACAACAATATAACATCATCCCTCTTCCTCCTCACTTGGTAGGTGGGATCACCGTCAGATGCATTTCTGCTCTAAATTAAAATAACAATTTTAGAGTCATTTTCTATAGTTTTTTTCTCTATTTTTTATCATTTATACTTTTTTTCTTTTATTTATTTTTTTTAAATTTTATATTTTTTATAATTCTTCACTATCAGTATTGTCTGACTTGAACATTTTAAAGAAATTTCGCCAATAGATCTGAAGGTGATCCCCTAATCATATAGATTTTAATAATATTGTTTTTCTCTATCTAAATTCGTCTGGATTCGATCCTACATCTTGTCATTCCTTCTCTCTCACTAATTGGCTATTTTTAGATTGATTTACTTTATACCTTATCTCTTGATTAATCGCCTTTTGTTTTAATCTCATCTAGCGCCTCAGGACTTCTCATGGCAAGCCCAGCTGCAACCCAAGCTGGTCCTGCCACTCACTTTATACCCATCAGATGTCCAGTGGAACAGGTTCACTTGCAGTGCTAGATAGTTCAACATATAGAAATTAAAGCCTTTCCCCATATTTTGGGCATTTACTTCCTCTTCCTGAGGAAGCTCAACATTCACAAATCATCGCAATTTTTCTCACAATTTTGGGCTGCAAAATGTCACTTCACTCCACTTTTCTGATAGTGGTTAGTTTATTTTATCCTTCCACTTGGATCCATTGGGTTTTTTTTCTTGTTACAACTGGATTCTGCTGATCAGCGACATTTTCATCACTTAGCATATTTTCATCTTATAATTTAACTGTAGTTTGATCATCTTCAGTCATAATTCCGCATACAATTGTTTGGGAGCATCAAAAGTTGCTTCCAACGTCTTAAGATGATCTAAAATATGCAGGGTAGAAGTTTCTTTAATCAGCGCTGATAACATAGTATAATGCAAGTTTTGTTAGGTCTGAAGTGCCACTTGCATAGAAGTCTGTATATCAAAATCTGATAGCATTTTTACCCTAGCCAGGATCTAAAAACCGTGGTAAAACTGATAGGTGAAATCAGCCAAAGTTTCATATTATCTGAACTGCATTTTCATAAAACTTTTTTGGTTAGCCATTTTGGTAGGGTTCTTGAAATCAAGCTAATCGCTTCCTTTGCTTTAGAATATGACCAAAATCCCCATCCAGGTGGGACAATACCAGATTCTGGAAATCAGTGTCAAGGAAAAACATGACATTACTGTTTTTGATGATTTGCATACCCAAACATTGTTATCTCACAAAGGCGTAAAAAATGCCTGTGCGTTGTTCCAGTGAAATGTGGGTGATTTCGGCATTTCTTTAAACTTTTCTGCCTCTATTATTCAGAATTCCTCTGGCCAACAACCTGACTAATTGGTGTAACCATGGTAGTAATTTCCAATATACCTATAGAAGCTCCAGCCACCTTTCTTAATTAGAGTTACTTTCTGATTAAATTTTCAGGTGTGATCTTTTGACTTTATTCTCCTTCACATGAGCACAATACACCTTTAAGTCTTTAAACCTATCTATGCTTACATATGCGCTCAAAGTTCTCATGAACATGGTGTAAACGTTCATTTCCCGCTTCCCATTCATACTTCAGATATAAAATTTCCTATAATAATCCTCCCTCCTTTTGCTTCAAGGAGGCAACTTTCCCAGTAGATGTCAATATTGACTATTCTGACTTGCTCAACCTCTTCCTCTTCATTCACGCCTGTTACTCCAAGGCATTGAGATCAGACTGTGCCACCAAGCTCAACACTAGCTGCATGATGGTCTCCAATTCAATATTTTGTTTCTTAATTTCACTAGTACTGATAACCCTTTTTATTTTTTAACTTCCTTTTTATTATTTATTTTTTTATTTTAAATTTCTAACTCAACTCCATCTTGTAGTAAGCAACTATATAGAAATTTTTTAACCTTGTGTTCAATCATTATCTGTAATTAGCACCAACTTAAATAATCTGAGATGCTCGCCTAGAATCCCCTTCTACTACATAAGCTCTTAATAGCTGCGGTGATTATAGTTATTATTAGTATTGACCAAATCTGAGTAGTAATAGTTTGATGAATATTACATAAGTCGATTTTTCTTATATCAACATATGGTAAAGCGTCCACTGCTAAACTGGTGCACGTCCATATTCTCTTTGAAGGCATCTTTTAAAAAGCATGGAACTCTTCCCTCCTCTCTTCTTCCTATTGTAGAGAACTCTTCCCTATTCTCTTCACGCAGAGCCTGGCAATGATCTAGGTAGACAACTACTTTAGACAAAGGATATCCTATATAAATCTCTTATCCTAAAAACCAAATATACACCTATGTATATAGATCTAAACAACAATATTACTTTCTAAATCTTTCCTTTAGAGGGCAAACGAGGGTATATATAGGGAATTTGGCACCAACCCCTGATGGCGCCTTACTTGAGAAGATGGATGGCATTGCTTTTTGATCAGACTTCCTTGGGTCCAATTCTCACAGACTTCTCAACAAACTACTAAGGGTTCATTGCCATCAAGCCTCTGCAACCATTATATGCTTCCCCACATTAACGAATTACACCTGAAGTTATTTTAGAATCATCATCAGCACTTCATAACTTCATGAACCCTTCCCAACAATCAGCAATTAGCCCTGGTTGTTCTACACAATATTTAAATTTAAATATAAAATGAAACCTTGATTACTCACTAATTTTCAGGGATCATCCACAACAAGGATTAAGCAATCTGATATACTGACTTATAAAAATTAACCATGGAGAATTACTTAGTAATTAAGAAATGATTTTACCAAAAATAGCTATCAACTGAAAATGATTTTAAAAATTTCACTAGCGGTACAAATCCCAAGTGAATATGCGCCTAGTGTAATCTAAGTAACAGGGTTATATCAGCATGATGAAATTTCAGCAAGTGGTCTAGATGATTAGTAAAGGTTTTAGAAAATACTTTAATAATCTAGGTACATAATCACACAGCTGAGTTTGAGATCTTTCATGATGTGATCCATCACCTATTAGAATGTAGTGTTGGTATTCCTGCCTAAATTCAAAATTCAAATGATGTAGATAATATGAATTAAACCTAAACCCTCAAAATTTTAGGGGTTAAACTTCCAACGAAAATCACCACTTGCTACATTGGGGACAATCCCCAACTAAAGCGGACATCTATTAATTGCCAAAAACTTCATAATATTGGGGTTCAAACCTTATCTATGCGGGTAACAAATCTCAATTAGGAAACGTGAAGGTGATCTTGGCATAGTATGCATAAAGATTGGCTGATACACTTTCCAGACTTACTTATATTCTTTAAACTACACTAATAAACTTTACTCTCTTATTTTCAACATTTTTGAATTTATTGGTACAATTTATTTTAAAAGCCTAACCAGAACTTAGTATCTGATATAAGACTTTTTTTAAAAAGAAGCACACATGTATTATCCAGCACCCTAGAGCTTTGGGTTTCCTGGACTAAGAATCATAAGGGGATATGTGGTAGAAAACCTGTGATCCTGACACAAGGTATGAGCATTTTATAAACCTAAGGGAGCTGAGTAGGTTAGAAAAATTTTCTATGCATATCAAAGCACTTTTCTTAATCTTCTGTCAAAGGATCCATCTGTCAATAGTCAGTAGTAATGGCCATTGTGGAGAAGAATCTGAGCTAAAGTTTTGGTCCAAGGCATCATCAATCTGCAGATTTGGATGGCTATCCTTCATAGTGAGTCTTTCTAGCTACATGTAATCCATCAATATCCGTGTCCACCATTCTTATTTTTTCTAAATAACAATGGGGACGACCATGGAATCATGGAGGTCACAAGTAAGCTAAAACAAAAAATGCTGAGCTCAATATTCATTTATTGCTCTTCTGACTTTAAGTTCTATATGTCTTCAATCAAACAGCGTTGAATATCCGATGTCAATACTATGTGTTCAGTCTTTCATGTGACCATAATTGGCATCTGATGTGGAGAAAACTTACTGGTAGTCTTTGAGTAAAATATTCATTTTTTCAAGTTCCTCCTGAAATAAAATTTACCAGATATTTGGACGTGAGGTATAGCGCCATTTAAATAGTTGTTGGGTATGCAAAAATCAAGTTGAATAATAATATAATGTACCTTGGTGATTTCATCAATGGGAAGTAATGATCTTTCTATCAATCTCTTGATTTTCTTGGATAAGATATCTTTTTTAAAGTTATTAGCTATAGTTAAATAAGCCACTATTTAATATGGATCAAGGACTCCTGGTTATGCTCAGGGTTAAAATCCAATTACTCCATTAATGCCAGCAAGGTCTAAATAAGCAGTTTGAAATACATTCAGTAATATGTTGGTAAAAAATTCACTCTTTGTTCTCCTGGTTAAATTTTTACCTCCTATTGGCATAAAATGGTATGACATTTACTGCATCTACTGAGTTAGGTAGTGTTAATATAAAAGGTTTTTGTTGCTTGTTCATGAATTATAACCCCTAATTGATAACTGCACAGGTTTGGTATGTGCATGCTTTTCATTGTCTGATAATATATGATATTTGATTGATAAAAGTATGAAGACTATTATCTGTAGTTGAATAGATAACCACTTCTAGTCTAACTCACAACCTGTATTTCTTCTCAAAATACCCGTAATGTCTTCAGTATGGTTTTATACTCTTATCCGCCTAACTAGATTTACACTCAAATCCTTAGTTTTTGACCTTTCATCTGGTGACACAAAGTTAGCAGTTAACCCCATCAAAGCTCAGCTTCACTTCTTTATTGTACTAGATACTTACTCTTTATACTACTAAAGAGTCTTCAATTAGAGCAAACATCAATAATTTCCTGAAGATGAATAAAACTAAAACCAATATTAAATCTTCTAATTACTCCACTTTTCATTGTGAATGATCAGAAGAATTTATAGAGGAATTTGGCACCCAACCCTCAGTTGGCGCCTAAGCCACAAAACGGCAGCTGTTGCCATTTAATTTCCTTTTGTGTCTCACCAGCGATGGACTTCCTCATCTTGGTTAATATACTTTATCAGACATCCTCAAGACCTAAAAGAGAAAGAGTAATAAAACGTGTCAATAACGTTTTCTACTTGATCAGTGAACCAACAATATTTGTTGAGTGACCTTCTTAGGTTTTTTATTTTAGGCCTACTTCAATTGGGCTGGTTCTTCTTCAAATTAATAAATTTGAGTTTTTTAGTGTCAATTGTATGAAGACAATAGACCATATGTTGAAAGTATAAAAAATATAAATTTTTGAAAATGACACTTTGAAGCTGTATTCTTCTGTTGGTTACTTATACAATGGTTTGCTGTCCTGATATCTCTGATCCCAAGTAATTTATCAACTTAATACAACTAAAAAAACATTAAATACAAGAAGATTTTATATTAAACAATCAACCTGTAGGGATAAACGGTCTTATTTTATTAGTATCATATTGGAGATATTTTATAGGGTTCAATGTTAAAACATTTTACCCATGACGCCTCATTTTCAGTGCCATTTACCCAGAGAGAAACGTAATAATTTCATCTGAGGTATACAATCCTTATGACTCAGGGCATCTCATATGACCTCAGGGTCAGTGTAAAACTCATAATATCTTAGGACAGCATTTCTGACGCGTCTGCAGATAGCCGAACTGATGCTCCTCTCAAGCAATCAGCAGCACATATGAAATCGATTCATACCATTAATTAGTAATTAATTAGATTGTAAACTCAAACACATTAAAAGCTAATTTTGACCTAAACCAACAAAGCGCATGATACCAGGGCATCAAGTCAACTATCATTATTAAGTCTGACCTGACCAACAAAGTCCCTAAGCCTGTGTCATCATAATTAATTATTATTAAGTGGAATAGCTAAGCCACAAGGCCCACGTTTGGATATACTTAAGATATTTTTGGTCCATAATACTGATATTTTAATATGATACATAAAAAATTAGCATCACCTAATATTAAAAATCCCTTATCAAATTACCTGACAATTTAGTCCAGTCAACTATTCTACACTTCCCCCTCTTTGACTGGTTAAAAGTCGGGTATTCTTTTTTCCTTGGTCACAGCATCCAATTTTACTTGACCTTCAGAATATGATGCTATGTTAATAGCCTTTTGTCTCTGGATAAACTTTTCTTCTTATAATCCATAGATCCATGCAACATGCTAAAGTTAGCTCGGGCATTTTTCCCTCTTTTCTTAGGCAGGTTCAACCAACTATATTTTGACGTTTTCCAGAAGGTTCAACTTTACGCCTGCTGCAACTCCAGCAATCCTTGGCAAACCCAAACCAGCCCCCTCTGCGTCGCTCTCAATCTCCTTCCCCTCCCAAAGAAGGGTCATTTAGATCCATTGACGATGAGGCTGTAGAACATATTAAGTAAATTTTTCCTAAATAGTGATATTTTTCATAATTTATAGGTTTTATATTAATGTTTTTTATTTTTTTTATATTTTTATATTTTTCATTTTTTTAGTTTCTTTTTTTTCTTTTTTAGTAAGAATCAATAGAGCTTACTAAGTGGTTATTGGAAGTATCCAATGAGTTAAGAGTATGCTTTTGCATATTTACAATGCTAGGACATTCATTTATGAATGAGTCAATTGGCATAGCTATATTCACCTCCATTAAGCTTGAGGTATCTGCTGCATTGCTCAGCCCCTCAGCTGGAATTTTCTTTATTATTCTTTCTCATATGGCTTAACAACTACTTTAGAGGCTTCAGGTATGATAACCTTACTCTGAGAGTGAGTTACCACGTGTATATTCTTAAATACTTCATTTGGTGCTAAAATATAATTCATTTTGCCGGTAATTGAGGCTTAAGGCCTGCATTTTCTTGTCAGTCAGGTGGTACTGGTGTTTTTGGCATGATAGAGCATCCTTCATCTATTGTGTTTGTTCTTTTTCCTCCACCTGCGCGTTATCTGGAAGGACTACATCAACACTACGCTGATGGCATTAAAAAGTGAAGTGTCCTTTAAAAATTGCAGTTATAGTAAGTAATCTCATTTAATGGGTGTGAGGCCCTTGTACATGAGGTTTGTTCAGTTTTCACAGGCGGATCTCTGTCAGTATTACTAGTGGTATTTTAGGGTTTTCCAGAAGAGGCAGCAGGTCCTGACCTGTATCCCGCATTGTGAGGGCCATATTTTGTTAGCTTCCATGCAGATAATCAACAATTTAAAAGTTGCAAGGTTTTTCACAAAATCAGGCAATAAGGTGCTTGACAAATTTTATCAAGGTTGTACTGCATGTTGTAATGCAATTTTAGCATCAAAATCGATCATAGCCTTTGTGCCTAATAGAACTAGAGCTTCATAATAGAATCAATATGCAAATTTAATAAACGTTTCATCTTTCTTAAAGCTGATATTATGAATTTAAATTTTTAGTTGATAATCGATCTGGACCTCCAAATCTATGAAGCACGGCCCCTTTGACTTTGGCATAGGTTATGTTTTATCCAAATGAGGCTAATTAACTCGATAGTCCATTCATATAAGCTGTTGATCATAATGGCCACTTTGTTATGGTCACTGGCTCCATACATGGCTATTTCAAAGCGTTTGATAAAAATGGCTATATTTCCATTCTTATTGAAAGCAGGCAAGTTTGACGGTTTACAATTATCATTCTAAATCTTATCTGTATTGCGTTACTTCTCTGATGGCTTAACCAGGCGTATCAGGGCTATGAGGCGCTGCGCCACAGCTAGATGAACTTGGGCTGGCCAAAGCAACCATTCCACCTGACAATTGCCAACGTGAACCCATAATTAATCTCATACTGTTCAGAGTCATCACTGTCAGTAGAATCGCTTTGGGCATGCTGACTTTAACCATTATCCCAATCCTTCATTATTGCAATCTTCTCATTCAGATTGGTCATTTGAAATTGAAGAGAAAAAATTACTTTATCTTTTTCTCTGATTAATTTCTTTAAAACATTAACTTTAATTATGCGGAGTTTTATTTGCCTCATTAAATCAAGTAACAGCTTTAGTGAGATTAAAAATTTGATACTCATTATGTCCGCTGAGTCTTGAAATTTTGTAAATTTATCCTTGAAAATTGATATAGCCAAGGGTTGCTCCCCTGCTCAAAGCGGTCACATATGCATCCCCATCCATGGGCGCCACTTGTTGAATTTTAGGCCTACTTCAAGTGGTAGTTTCTTATTCAGAAATAATTTGGAGTTTTTGAGCGTCTATTATATGGAGGCAATAGACCAGAAGATGACAATATTCAAGATATAAACTCTTTGGAAATGACACTTTGAAGCTGTATTCTTCTATTATTTAATTATACAATGACTCTCTGTCCTGATGCTTCTGATCCCAAGTAAAATCTCAGCTTAATACAGTGTAAAAGAATTAGATACAAAAAAGCTTTTAGATTGGCTATGAACTTTAGTAATAGTAGATTGTACATTACTAGTATAAACTTGGAGATAATTTATAGGGTTCGATGACAACCATATCTTACCCATGATGCCTCATTTTCAATGGCACTTGGCCAAAGGAACATGTAAAATGTTTGTTTGAGGGTCTACAAATACTTTGAATCTGGCATTCTGCTCAGCCTCAGGGTTGGTGTAAATAACGTCATCATTCTCAAGATTGCATTTTGGATGCTTCTGCAAATAGATGAACTGATTCTATTCTACAAACAATCAGCAGCACATATCAAGGTGATTTGTATCACTATTTAGTAATTAATTTGATCAAAAACTTGACTGACATTAAAGATTAACTTCGACATAGACCAGCAAATCCCGTATGCCCAAGTCATTAAGTCAACTTTCAATAAATCAACTTCTCCAACAAAGCTCCATGGCCTGAGTCATCATAGTCAAATATATCAGGTTGAATTTGGCCATGAATCCAAAGTTCAGATATACTTAGTATATTTTTGGTCCATAATCACTGATAATTTCAATATGATATATAATAAATTAGCATCAGCTATTATTAATACCTCCCCTATTTTTACCTGATGATTTAGGTCCAGTCAACCATTTAAAACTAGGTAATATGACCTGTTACCCTATATGGCAGGTCGTGAACAAACTGATCAATTTTCTAGTTGCAGGCAGCATCACACGCCTTGCAACTTGCTCCTTAGTTTCCCAATTCATCAGTGATGAAACCTGACTGATTCAATCACTAGAACCGATTGTTAATCATTTATCAACTATTAGATGCACCATTTCGTTGGCTTCTCTGCCTTTGAGATCTTAAGCCTTCACCTGGATTTATTGCTGATGGATCCAAACCAGGCGATTTACCTAAAATCCCCCAAACATTATTAACTTGAAATTGGGGTCAACTGATATCCAATTCACTCACCATAGGAATCTATCCCTAGCGACCCATATTAATCTAGACGGCTGGAAAGGTGGGCAAACATTTGCAAAAGGTACCTCTTTGTGCTTCTTTCAAAGGTAGGATATTGCAAAGGTAAAGAAGAAACAGGTTACTAGACCAGAAATGAATAATTTTTCTTGCTAGAGTCTTTATTATCCAACACAGTAAAGAGCTTTATAGTTGGGGAGCGATAAGTATCCTTCTTTCAGAATGATAACTCCTTCATATTTGATCACAAACAGCGTCCCAATGAGTATACGATATTGTCTTTGTCATGGGCAACATAGAAAGCTAATAAACGTAACTTGTCAACCTTAATTAGGCAGAGATGAATATTCACCAAACACCTTGGTTTATTTGGACCGGTGGTACTATACTCTTAAGTGTATTAAGGGTTTTGGAGAACTTGATTTTCTTAATTAGTTAGGATGAAGCATCATTTATGGGTCATACCATATCCTAGATAGCATTAACTCAATCCTTCTAAATTACCACTTCCACTTAAGGTAATGATTCCTCTAAACTTCGGTGGAAAGGCTAACATCTCTGAGGAGAAACATTATTTGTGCTTCTGTGAATTCGCAGAATACTTTTGATCTTTAGGAAGCTGTGAATGCTCAAGTTAGGTTTGATCAACAGGCCAAGGTACTGATCAACATCACTGGCTATATTGTACTTCCTGTGATACCCTACACCCTGACTGAGATAAATGCCTTCAGAAACCTGGGCATCGTTGGGTTTTTAGCGTTCAAGTGATCTAAAATGTCAAGCTCTGCAGATGAACCTATAATGTAATAAACTGGTCCTTGTGACCATCTTCAGCGTTATAATTGGGGTCACTCTTAATGAAAGTGAGATTTGAGATTGGCATTTATTCACTTTCAAAAAATTTGGGTCAGTCAGCTTTAGAGGTACATGACTCTAAGCCAACCTTCCTTTTCCATGCTTTGCAAGAGCAGGGTTCTCCTATAAACAATTACCCCTGGTAGGGTTGTTCTTCTTGCAGTAGTTATTTAATAGCTTCTCTTACTTATTAGGCTTTTCTTCCTCCATAGTATACACTCTGGTTTTTGTGGAGGCTTTTGGGAGGTCTTTGGCTTATGTATATCTCTACAATGAATAGGGCTTCCTTGATGTACAAGGCGGAATTTAAGCTTCGTTTGACAGATGAGACATACATGGCTGGTCTGGGTTACTATATAGACCTGCAACGACTGCAGCTATGGCATCGTCCAGGGTAAGCATTTTGAGGGCATTAGTGTTTGAGCCTCTATATAAAAGTGAATCAGCAAATTTGGCAAAGTTTTTATTTTGGAGTTGCGCAATTCTCATGAAGGCCTGTTTAGTTTCTCAGCTCTTATTTGATTCAAATTTCTTTGATAAGCGCTTCTTTAATTTTTACAGGTATGAAGATTGTCCATGTGAGATACCATAATCTCTTGAGCCGTATGGCTTAAATAAGGTGCAGTATACTTAACCCTTTGATGATTGGTCGCACCTTTCAACGCGCCAACATAGATATAGTTGAAAGATATGATACTCCTTTCACCAGGTATAAATTTTCTCCTGAACATAGGCTTAAAGTAGTGGTCTTAAATCCTGTAATGAAGTGTATTTTGTGAGCTTTAGATTTGGCAATTTCAATTCTTTTGTCGCTCTGTTCAACTTGCCATTTGAGTAAACATGTTTGGTCTTTTAAAGTATGAAATGTTGGTCTGTTTCCTCAAGGGTAAGATTAGGCGTAACATGATGTAGATTATAATGTTATAAGAATGACTTTATTGTTTTCTAAGTTCTTAACGTGGATGTCCTAATCCTGAATTTGTTAGTGAGCGGATGACCAGTACATTTACAAAAGCTTGTTCTCATTATCAAATAATTCAATGCACCAATTCAAGTCCCATTCATCTCTTTATATTTGTTGCACTGAGGAGGCTTGTCAGTGTTGGCTTTCAACTCTTCTGTAAAAGTATTCCAGTTTTTCTACCCTTCAATGTGGGATAATAGACTTGGTTAATGTTCTCTCAACTAGGAAATTTGCCTCTCATGTTTCTCTCTAATTTTTTAAGTGTTTCAAAAAATCAAAAAGAGTATATTCAATAGTCACAGTTTGCTAGATACTGTTGAACATGGGCTACTCGTGAAATAATATTTTGTGACACTGATGAATTCTAAGGGTTTGATGGGCCTCCAGCATGTCAAAATATTAATGGTATTGCTCCAAATGGGCCTTATGGAGGGAGATCTTTTAATCATCCTGCTGCTGGATGGTAGAAGATTGGGCTAACATTTCGACATGGGCTTTAATACTTTTGTTCTGAGCTCTTCTGCAATGGCTTCAAAATTTTTCTTGGGTTTTTGTTTGAATCTGAGATGTTTTAAAGGAGTTTCATAGCTTCCTCCACATACATGATAACCCTGGAATTGATAGTCCCCAATTGATTATGGAGCTGAATAATGTATGAATGGTTTGCTTTAATCAAATGACAGATGTCTCTTATACTTCATAATGCTAAAATTTATTTTTGCTCATAAGCCATTATTTGGCCCCAGAGTATTGATAAAACGGTGGAGTTCTTCTTTAGAGACTCTATGTAAATGCATAACATGAAAAAGTGCTTGGTTTACATAATGCAAAATATAGAAAGTTAGATATACACTTAATTTATAACTCTCTAGGGAAGCACTAGATTCATACAGGTTCATTAGAGTCCTGTCTATGGCTGACATCCTTTTGTGGATGGCTCTTCCTCTTGTGTTTGTGACTTCAAGAAGAAACTCTCTGATCTCCTTCATTAGAGATTTAATTTAGATGACAAGATTTAGGAATTTCCATTATTTTATTGAACTTATATAAAACATGAAGATGGGTGGACTTCCCATTCATTATCTTCTTTACCATTTTTGTTTTGTACCAAGTCGATGATACTATCAATCTGGTTATCTAACATAGTGCGATTAATTAGTTCCAGTTTATCTTAAGTGTAGTCTGAGCCCCCTGTTGTGAGCACCATCCTGTTGTGCTTCCGTTTTTGAGCGCGTTGATGCATTGCCTAAGAAGTCTAACAGTCAATACTTAAGGCTGTTATGAAGCATTACTAGTATATTTTTATTTTAAGGGTGCTAAAACAAGCTTATGTCCATCAGCTAGAGTATCCGACCTGTGGTAAGTATGACGAAAAGCACATATTGAAGACAAGTACCATTTTTAGATATAGAACTAATGATGTAACTTTATTATATAATATAAGGGTTCTTATATGTTGCATTTAACAATACAAATTTGAAAAGAAAAAGGATTAATCTATTTAAAAGAATGTAATCCAAAAGAGGCTCTTTGTTAGGCGACTATTCTGGATGGTATATTACATTTGTAGTATGTTTTTATAGGGTAAAATGTAAGTTAATTACCAAGTCAGATGATGCTTGGTTTCTGGAGTTGACCATTTAGCAGATTTTTACTTATTACCCTTTTATGGGTTCATCTTACTTAAATGACTCAAGTGCCACAGTGAGTAGTAGTCGTCTGAACAACTGATTATCCTTCATTTCAATCAGGTGTGATTTCATCTCAGAGCATTTTAGACTCGAAACAATTTGATGGGAAATTCCTAAGGTCGTTTTGAGGCATACCAGCTGTTAATTTTTCAGGTGATACATTGAGATAACTCCTTTTACTCCTTTCTTGGGTCTAGACATCAATTTGGTTATGGGAGTCAGATGGTCAATATTCTTCCCATATTGTCCAATATCTGAGATTCTTTTAAATGGTAACGATACCACTATTCCCTTTTAATTGTCTTTTATTTACTGATATCATCAGAAGCTTATAATTGATGAATGTGTCAAAAGCAAATTTATAGTAATTCCCCAAGTTGATTTGATGTAAAAACTTTTGCGCAAATCTAGCTAAAGGTATCTTTATTAAAGATGGACCTGTATTAATTAAACATGTACTATTAATATTTATCCTCTTACATGAGCCCTGAAAGTCTCTTTATGGGAACTACAAGAAGATGACATTGTAGCAGTTGATATTTATCTAATATTTCCATTACCTAGTGTCATAATTTACTTTAACTTTTTCAACCAACATCACTGAACTAAGGCACAATCATTTTAGAGTCTCATAAAATAAGCTAATGAAACAAAATAGGCAACAATACCAAATTTCCTCATTATGCATGAGGATGAGGCTTAGTGCAGAAATTTTTTTGGGTTTTATGGAATGGCGTAAACCTCTTCATAGAGTTCATAGGGGATATTAGCTCAATTCATACCATTTAATACTTGACAAGTTAGCTAGAATGGTCAACTTCTAGCACACCTTCAAGTCTATCCCTTTTGACTCTAGGGTTGGGCCCAGCAATATTTTGCTTCATAAATGTACTTTCTGATAGTGGAGGTATATTCTCATCCTTAAACTCAAATTGGTTTATGATCTGGTTGCGCAGCTCTGACTTGTTGCCCTTGTCCTGGTATTAGAGGAGCACAAATTATTTGAGCACTTAAAGTGATGTCCTTATTATGCATTACCTCCACAATTCCTTTTAAAGGCAGTAATTTTCTCTTTGGCCTGGCTCAATTAACTTAATAAGACAACATTCTGTGGAGGAGTTCTGTTACACACAGATGGATATCAGGAAAACCTTTTGAATGGACATGGCATTCCTTGCTGTATAAATTTCTTCTGATCTACCCAATGTAGCATTGCCTACACATTGGAACTCTTCATCACCCTGCTAGAGATATTATTCTTGACACTTTTAAACAAAATTTAATACATTTTTTAACATAAGACTCAACAGAAACCTAAACTAACCTCCTCCCTGGAGTTCAAATTAACCAAAAGTTTTCTCCTAAATGTGTGTTTCTTCTTTACATCCCAGAGTCTTTGCTAAAGATTTCTTCACTAAAGCTCAGATTAAAGTGGGAAACAAGTATATTCCTAAGAATTATTCAGTAAAGCATTTTTTAACATTAATTTGATTTTTATTAAATTTCATGTATAAGATTAAGATATAAAATGAATATACAATAGAATATTTATATTAATGGGTTTGCAATATCTTAGGGGCTTTAAACACCTAGTAAGTCTTCTTTTTCCTCTTTGGTGGCGGCAACCATTTTATTCAATGCTCCTATTTGCAAGCTCTGTCTCATGATGGACATACATGCACCAGAATGTTCATTGGCCCCTTGCTCAAATCACGATTCTAGTTCTAGGAGGCAATACTTATCTGGATACATCATTAAATTTAACCTTGGCCATATGATGCTCTTTCTGTAATTTAAAAGATAGTGCTTGTTAGGAACATGGGTGTAAACCACTAATCCCTTAATTTATTGAGGCTAGGGGACCTGCTGCTCCTGGTATCATAATATGCCTTGTTGATTTTCTAGGTCAAAATACCTTTTACTCCCATTACTACATTTGAAGTGGTAATTCCTAGATATATGTTGATCAATTTTTACTTAAAAAGCAAAAATAGAGACTATAGTTCTTAGTTTAGATTTCACACTATAAGAGAAATATGGGAAGTGTCTCAGTAAATCCCAAGCTTTCAAGATAAGATCTATAATTATCCCAGATTAGAGATTCTGTGGCAAGCTAGTTATCTCAGTTAAATAAGATTTTCTCGCAGCATAAATCAGGTTTAATTTTGAGACTAGGAAGCTCTAAGGAAGAAATAGTTAACGGCATAAGTTTTTGTTGGTCCCTTGACTTTGAGAGCCTTTGAATTTCACTAGGGATTATCACTAATAGATGTTTGGACTATTAGGTCAGATTGGGATCAATTTCCTTCGGCTGACACATCCAAATATTGATCCTTGGGTAGAATTTAGACAAAACGTCCTCTAGATCTTAGCATAAAGGGAAAAACGGATGGAGAAAGTGACTATTTACTTGGTTTAATACTGTGCCCTAAACGACCTTTACAACTGAGTGTTTTTGCCCCTCTTATAAAACGATATTATAAGGCCCCTACCAGTTGGTGCCCAATCTGTTGTCATGACCTCCAGGACAGTAATGGTAGAAAAGGACTAAGTCACCCGGTTGGAAGGTGTGCAGGGGGTCATGCATATCATGAAATCGATTAGTTCCTCTACTAGTTGAAGCAGATAGGTTTTCTGAAGCCAGGGTCTGAAGTTAGATAATTTCATTGGCAATACTATGCATAGTAACTTCAGGGGCTTTGGAGGAGGCTTAGGCAAGCATAGCCTGTACTTTATAAGGCAGATGGGGATTTCTTTTATACAACACTTGGAATAGCGACATATTAGTTATTTGATGATAGATGATCCTATAGGCCAGAATTGCACTAGGAAAAATATTGGAGCCAAAGAAGGGGTTCAGTCATAGCCATTCCTTAAAGGTTTGCAGTTAGAGTACCATTTGCCCGCTCTACCATTTCATTGGTTGCATTTGGTAGGGAATGTATTTAACCTTTGTTGTTCCCATCATTTTGGCTAAATCTTTAACCAACGTTAATTGAAACTTTTGCCTAATATAAGAAAGAATGATGTCTGGCACCCAGGTTGGGTGATAATCCGATTATACAAAAACATGTTGGTAGCCTTTGCTGAAGTTGAGGGTAGAGATACTGCTTTAATCCACTTAGTTAAATGGTCCAGGGATAGAAGGAGGAACCTTTGACTATTAGAAACTTTAGAGAGAGGTCCCACAACATCAATGCTAATAGTATGGAAGGGTTCAAAGAGTGGAACCACTGGATGTTGAGATTAAGAATTAGGTCTGCCTTGACTTTTGCATACTAGGAAGGACTCTAATACATCCTAGTTGAAACAAATATTCCTTCCCGACAAAAAAGAGTCTTAGGCCAATGGTAGGTTTCCAAATTCCCCATGCCAACTTGCCAATGTCCCCTGAATATGACATCAGATTGAGCTGAAGATCATACATAGAGCACCCACTTTTTGGTCACAAGTTTGCATAATTGGCCGTTCTTGACTTGAAAATTTTCCAATTTTTTGCTAATTCCAATTTGAAGGGTCAGGGATTCATCCTTCCATAGTTGTGAATGTGATAGAAGGTCATAAAAACAATCCTCTTTAGGGTTGGTTGAAGTTATATGGGAATCCATCATAGGCAATCCACATTTTGGTGTTTGGGTTCTGGTCAGTGGATAATAGGAAAGTTATAAGTTTGAAGTTTCAACGCCCATTTGGATAATCCCATTTGTGTCCTTCATTTTCTTTAGCTATCACAATGAAGCATGGACATTAATTATGATGAAATGTTTCTTGTAAAAATAAAGCCAGAAATTCTTAATAGCCAGTAGGACCACAAAGCATTTGCATTATGTAATGTTATAATTGCATTTGGCTTTGGTTAAAGTTTTGTTATAGTTGGCGATAGATGCTCAATAAGTTTTTCATCATGCTATGATAGTATGGCTTCAATGACTATGTCACTAGCTTTGGTAAAGTGGAGAAAAGGGTTATCAAAATTAGATGTGTATGTACAGGAAATTGGAAAGAGAGACGCTCAGCAGGTTGAAGGTCTGATGTTGCTCTTCCTTCTACAAGAGGGTATCCCCTTTCTTCTTAATACACTAGAGGCTCAGAGGTTTAGGAGAAGCAGAAATTAAACTAGCGATAATATCCCACCATCCTCAAAAGAGCTTATACGTCTTGTAGGGATTTAGTGGGGACATCATAGCTATGACTAAGACTTTGTCGTCCATTTGGATATTCCAGCTTTAATTATCTTATGGCCCAAAAATCATTCTCATTCTGAAAGAAGGAGCATATTGATGACTTTAATTTTACCAAAACTTGCCATAACTGCTGAAAATTCAGCTGGAGATGATCTATGTGATTGGTATTGGTTCTTAAAAAATGGTAATATTGTTAATATACACTTGCATACAAGAAAGTTCTAAAACACCTTAAAGTTCGTTTATGGAGCGTTGGAAGGTAGCAAGTGCGTTACATAAAACTTGCGGCATTAAAGTGGGCTCAAATAGTCCTTCTCTTGAAATGAGGGCACATTTTTCACAGTCCTCCAGCAATAATCAGCTTGCCAATACCCTCTGACGAGATCCATAGCTATAATAGTGGGAGCCCAACATCAAGTTTAAGGATTTATCTACACGATGAAATAATTAGCTATTTTTTCTTGTGATTGAATTGAGGCGGCGATAATCCATGACAACATGGTGGCCACCATCCTTCTTCCAAATTAATAGGAGTGAAAAACCCACGGGCTTTTAGAACGCACTAGTAAACTGGCCTTAAACAGTTCCTGTAACTCTAAGGCCACCTGAGCATCCTCCACTTTGGATTTTGGTATGGTTAGGATTTAAATGGAAGATGAGCCTCATTATAGATTTGGTGAACTACCCCAGACATTTTACTGTAGTCACTTGGTCCTTCAGAGAAAATATCACCATAATCCTCAAGGAAGTCTTTGCCATTCTAACGTTCTTTGGGGTAAGATTATCTCCGATCTTACTTTTGACCAGTTGCTATGGTGGGTAGGGGATCAAATATTAAATCATTTAATGAAAAAAAACAGCTCAAATTGGTTATATTCTCAATGGGACATAGTTTTACATAAACAATAGCGGCATGCTGATGGATTTGGAGGGTTTGATTTGTTAGATTCCTAATATGATAGAGATAGATTTCCCATGGCGAGATCCAAAATACCCAGCAGGTCAAAGCTTCTTTGATAAAAAGGTTTGTGTGTCTATTAGCTCCAAAATTTGATTAGGAGTGGTGAGAATCTGGATTTCCATATCAACAATAATTCGTGATCCAGAGGGTCTTGTTATAAGATGTGGGGCATATAGAGTGATCCCATCTTTGGCATCCACCGCCTCAAGGGATAACTTAGTTTTCCCCCTAGGACTTGGTATTCAACTTTGTAAAAGGAGTAGGGCATTTAAGGAAGCATGCCCAATTTTTGGGCTCCTTTCAATTTTGACAAAGGATTCATATATTAATGGGGCTGATACCCTAATAGAAAACAGGTTTTTATATTTGTGGTGGAAGATGCCGTTTTACTCCTGCATCAGTTAGACTCCACTAAGCAACTAATAAACATTTTTTCTAATGCAATGGTGAAAGCAGTAATTAAAAGTTTCCTGAATTGAAAGGATAAAGCAGAATATGCTCCTATTGCCTTAGTTGACTGATTGCTAGTCCCATATCAGCTCTGAGAATCAAGTCTTGAGCAATTTCTTTTTTGGATAAGTCAGGAGAAAAAAATTTTAACCAGGAATCTGGTTTCAATTATTGCCAGGACTTTAACCTTATTTTCAACTTCCTCTACTTGAACTAATGGAGATCTAAGCCTGGAATTAAAAACAAGTAAAAATTTACTTGTGATTTGCAGCGAATTAAAGTGGAGGATTCTGTTGCAACCAAGCTTTGGGATGTTCAGTGCATTTGTAAGTCTATCTGCCAATTCTTGGCTTTCCATAATAAATCTGAACGCTAAAATTTGTTTGGGTAACTGACTAACATAAATGTAAGAAATGTGGAGGTTTTTTCTCAAATAGAAAGAGGTACATCAGCTTCTGCAGGTGAAGCCATCAAAAACATCCTGATGTTCTGGGAATAGCGTCAGTGTTATAACAAGGGTTTTGAGCACTTGATTTCCGTCAGCATAGGGAGCCTCTTTCCATATACTGACTAATATTTTTCCAACTTATATTGAAATCGCGGAAAAAGTCTACAGTTTGGTTAACTCTCTTGCAATGGGTGCAGTATAAATCAGGTGTAGGCGATTTGGGGGATGTAACCGCTAGCACCTGGGGCTGAGACTTGTTATTATTATTAAAAGCGAGTGACCAAGTTGCTTTGAGTAGGTCGCCTGGTATCTACATAATAGCTTCTTTGATATGGATGAGAGACGTCCAGATAGACTACACTGCTTTAAGATAAAGTAGAATTTTAGGCATATTTTTAAATGCAGAAAACGAAGCAGTGATAGCATCATTTAAAGTGAGACTTTTCTAGAAGCCAATGTTAGAGCCTCAAGGTAAGCTTGATGAGCAAAATCAGTGACAGTTTCCCCCAAGTAAGGCTTATATTCAAATAAGTATGCTTTTGGTTAGATAAAATTAAGTCTCTCCTGAATTCCCAAAACAAATTAGGATTGGCATCATCCAAAGTCTGGTAATGTATTATATGAGGTACTATAAATGTATCGAACTAAATGACTAAGACAAGCAGTTAGGTGTTTGAGAAGTTGGGTGTCAATGACTTCCTACATAGCACTTTCATAACAAACTAGAAGAAAAATTCTCCACTCGCCTAAAACGTGCTTTTTAACAACAGTTTAAATGTGCCACTGGGGGCGTTTAAAGGCCAAACAATGTGAATTAACATTGGGGGAACATTGATGGCGTGATCCCCATTTGACCCCAAGTCCTATCCAGGGTGGACTACCTGGACATGATGGACATCCCTTATTCCACTGAGACCCAAAAGACTATCTGGAAATACGCACACCATCCTCTGTTGCAGCCTCAAGTCCGCTCCCATGTGTGGCGCTGCCTGAGGCAGGTGTATCGTACAGCTGAGCGCTCTAATGCTTTACACTCATCCTGTGTCGTGTGTGGCCAGTATGGAACGCTGTTTCACCACCTGGAGAAGTGCCCCACCTCTAAAGTAATATGGCGCGAAGTCCAACGTCTGCTAGGCCAGGATCAAACGCATCCCTTCGGTCTGTCAAGAGATATGTTTGCTTCACCAATGGCCTCCCCCTCCCACCCTCCCTTCGTGCTCTGGTGGTTGCAATCGCCATGTGGACTATCCACACGATTGTCTTGGATGCCATCGCCGGATCCATCCCCACCCTCCCTGAAGCTGTCCACAGATTCTGGTCTCATTTGGTGGATCACTTTCAAGCGTGGATGTTTGGATATCTCCCACCACGTCGCCAGCAGCTGGTCTCCTCCTGGTTCCCAGTCTGGTTCATCAAATCAGACCCCTTCCTCCACACGTGCTCAATAGTGGCTACGCCCCTACACACGTTCCCTCCCCTTCCCATAAGTGGCGTTCCCACTGGCAACAAGAGATAGCATCGCTTCACTGGGGTGCCTCACCTGATACTAAGTTTTGTCTCGTCTGAGTCATATTCGGAAGTGTCCATCCCATGGTTGGCCTTCCCCGCAATAAATTAAACATTGGGGGAACATTTTCACCTAAAGAGGAACTGATAATGATGGCTGTTTTATAAGGGTGGAGGGCATCCATTTTATTTTGTAATGTGTTAATATCCTCAATTATTGAGCCTGCCCAATCATGGGTGTCATGAAGGGCCAATTTGGTAGCAATGAGAGAGGTTAGCTGCCAAATTTCTCCTTTGAGCTCAGTAATAGCATATCAAAGTTTGAGTTGGTGTTACCAAGGGTGAGAATTCGCTTCTCCATCCTGCACATCTTAGTGTGTAGATTTGTCAAGAGTTTAAGAAGTTCCTGATCAAAAAAGAGATTTGATGCTGAATTGTTTTTTTCATTTTTTATTTATTTTATATTTTTTCACTGAGAACTCAGGGTGTACCTGGCAGGGAGCACCAGTTTTGTTGGGATCACTGGTGTAATGCCATATATTCATTAATTTATTGAGGCCAAGGGACCTGAAGCTCCTGGGTGTTGGAATATACTTGTTGCTTTTCTTGGTCAAAAGTCTTTTACTCTAGATACAAAATCTGGAGTGGTAACATCTAAATATATGTTGACCACTTTTTTCTAAAAAGGCGAAAAGAGAGAGTAAAGTTTTTTCTAAGACTTTACACTATAATGGAAATCAGGAAATTATCTCAGTAAAGTTCCAAGAAGTCCAAGTAAGACCTATAACTATCATGAATTGTGGATTCTGCGAAAAGCTAGTTATCTTTGTTAAATATAATTTGCTTGCTAATATGGAGAAGGTTTGAACCCCAATATTAGGAAGCTCTAAGGGAGCAATAGTTGACCGCATAAATCAAGGTTGATCCCTAACTTCTTGAACCATTAAATTTCGTTTAGATAATCCCCAAAAGATGTTTGGACTATTTTTTCAGATCAGTTTAATTCTATTCAGCCAACACTTCTGAATCTCCAATTTGGGAGGAATCCTAACAGCACTACTCCAAAGCACTTCACTTCAGGTTTTTAATTGACTCTCAATTTTGGTAGATTGCTTTTTGGGCAATATTTAAATCTAAAGTTACATGCTCCTTCATGGGTAATTTTTATTAGTCTTCTCTTTGTAATCAATTGCTTGTAATATTATAGACCAAAAAGGTATAAATGGTGGTCAGGTCTTATAGTCAACAGCGGTGGCGTTATAAATATGCTAAGAAATCTCATCAGTTGGCAGGTATTGAATTATTGTGCATGGTAATATCCTGACTGTAGCGTGAGGTGCCTTTATGCACAACTGTATAGATGATTGTTTTCAAGTACAACTTTAGCATAAAATATAATATGACTATAGGATAAAGGTTTTGATACTTTATATGTAAGACTACCCTAAAGATCTGAAAATTATATTAAAAATATAGCCAATAAAGTACCTTTATTTAGAATTAAGCAACTAATACAAATAGTTTAACTGCTCTAAACCATATTAAACAGACTTCATGATGTGGACTATGAACTATTATAAAATGCAATTGTGAGTAAGATTTGTATTTTTAAAAAAGGTTTGAACGATAATTATCATGTTTAAACACTATATAATCTGTTTTAAAATTTTTTAATAATAAAGATGTGATTATATTATGACTCTGATCAATAACTAGGAGTTGTCATTGATTATTTAAGCTTTCCCATTTACTTGATTTACCACTTGATTTTTAATTGGACATTCGTCAGATTCATTAAATGGTCAACTTGGCATGAAAGTGATTAACTATTCATCAATAAATTAATGTTCAAATAGTTTATATTTTGTAGGTGGCTCAGTCAAGCACAGCATAAGGTCCTTTCCATATGGTAGCCAGTCTCTGCATCCTACCAAATTCATACGTATTTCAGTAAGCAACTAAGTCACCAAATATAAAGCTCGCCACTGTGAACCTGTGCAAGTCAACTCTCTTTCTGAATCAATTTCTACTGGCCAGGGCTGCTCCATAGGTCCTGGTATAAATCTTAATTAGGGAACTTATCAGTTGGTCATATTATTACAATGTCTAAATACAACCTCATCAGTTATGGTGGAGTGTAACAAAGGCACTAATGCAGGTTGTTAACCATTTTAAATATGGAAGAATTTTTCAACACTGCTGTGTAACTAATATTGTAAGAGAAAACAGTTGAGTCCAACTATATAGCCCACAGAGATGAAGAATTTTTGGAAAACTTCTTAAGAGCTTGTACTAAGGTATGTTTCAGGATTTGAGATGATGAGCAAGTCGAAATCCCTGCTCCTAAATTGAGCCTTGAAAGATTGACTCTCAGACTAGCATGAACAGAACCTTACCTGCAAGGCACTTAAACTAGATTCAATCAGAAAGCATCACAGGTATTTGAATCAATGGAAACACCTTCAGGTCTCTCATAACTGCTTCCCAAATTGCAATAGGCGCGGCCCCCACCGCTGCTATCATGAGGACAATTCAACATAATGACGGTCCTGACAAAGTGTACAATCTGAAAAGAAAGTGAAAGATCCTGACCTACGGGGCCATGAAGGTCCTTAAAAACCCATGTCTTTACACGCCCTATGAATATTGACATTTTCTAACTTAATAAAATAGATCATTGGTCCCATCTTTTCATTTTTCATCCTCTCCGCTATTTTAGAGCTTTGCCTTTTTTGAACTTCAGCATCAGTCAAGAGAACTTTATGCTGACATTATGATTCGCATAAGTCACCATTCCATTGGTCTTTTAATTTAAAAGTAATAATAGAAATCTGCATATTCCCATTACCCCATTTAGCTTGGGACTGACTCAAGTTGTAAAAAATTTGACATTTTCTTTGAGGATAACTTGTGGAAAACCAAGCAAGTTTTATTTGACTCATTATAAACTTTACAGTTTATAGTACTATAAGTTCCTTGAGGAGCTGAGCCTTGATATACTTAGTGGAATGATTGACTACACTATATTTTTTAAAAAATAAGTAAACTAGACAAAAATGGTCCTATAACATCAGAAGACACTGTCTGCTAGTACCGTTTAGGCTTGACCAACCAGTAAGTAGTCGTGGGCTTGAAAGGCTGGTAGGCTTGACATTTGTGACATTTATAAGCCCATATAAAATGACGATTTTAAGTATTCCCAATTATACCCTTGTTAATTTGTTTTATGGTCTTCAGCAAACCACATGTACTATGGCATGATGAGCTTTAATAAATATCTTTGAAGAAGTGGAAGGTGAGGGTATGGTCTCCGGTCATTCACCATATTTTTTTATAATAGTCCATTTCAGATTTCAGCGTCCTTCCTGAGCCAATCTGAGGTGTGGCGAATAGCAAGCTTAATATCGTCTTAATTCTTTGCTTTCTTTTTTGAAGCGTTGAACCTTGTTGGACCACCGTTTCTGTAGCTAAATGGTTCTGTGCCCAAAAATCCTGAAAATCATTACTTGAAGCAGTCTAAGACTTACAACTAGTATTAGTTTTATGGATGACAAGTCACGTTTAGATCCCATCAGCTAGAGTATTTATCCTGTGGTCAGTATGACGAAAAACTTACTGATGTCTAATACTTAAAAGATTTTATTATAATTACGTCCCTTTATTTTACTGTAAATAGGGGTTTATACACTACTATACATATAAGCCCCACGATGAAAAGTCACTAAAATCAAAGGAGGTGGATTTGGATAAGAGGCATTTTGTCAGGGCATTCATGCAGACTTTTAATGCCTTTGTAGCATAGCATTTTGATATGGAGATAGGGTATGTTGAATGCACCAAGTTGGATGAGATTTGGTATCATATATGTCAGTCATTGGACAGATTCTTATTTTTACCCTTTTGCAAATACATCTTAATTTACTACCTCATGTTCCACCTAGTGTAATGGTTGCCTGATATTTTGATAATCCTTGATCTTTAATTAAGCAAGTATTCATCTTAGGGTATTTTAGGCTCAAACTAATCTGATAAATTTACCTAGTATCAACTTGAGCCTTATCAATTATTAGTTTTCTGTATGATTAGCTATTGTCACTTTTTTTATCTCCTTCTTGGGCCCAGGCATCAATACTCTCAAAAGAGTCAAATGCTAAAAATTCTTCCAATAATGTCCAAAATCTTAAAAACACAATACTTTCAAAGGGAGTGAGTGCTGTTATGACAGGCATCCCAAAAGTCCATTAGTGATTGATGGGTATAACCTGAACAATAAATTATATTATAGTCAAATGCTTGTAATTTAAAGACCCATTGTGATGTCTGACCTTTGTAATTAATTGAGATTACATACCCATCACAAGGAAGCATGGTTGGTGATTATTTAAACTTGGTCTCTGTTATGTAGACTAATAATTGTTTGTATGAATATATGAAAGCTAATAATTTTCTCAGCTTATCAAGTAATTACATTAATGCTTGTCTAAGAAATGAAAGCAAAAGACTACTAGATTCTGCTCCCTTCATCCCCTATCTGAGCAAAAACAGCATCTATAGACATTAGAAACGCTTCAGAACGCACTACAAAAGAACGATCAAAATTAGTGTATCACAGAATGGACGCTTCAGTCAAAGCTTTTGCAGCTAATTGAAGTATTCTTTGCATTCTTGTGGCCACGGGAAGGTGATTTCTCCTTAAAGTATAATAGAAAAAAGCTCAGCAATCTGTGTGAAATTTATATGATTTGTAGTAATATCAAACCATTTTAAGTTTTACTTAGATATTTTTCTTAGTTTTAGGTTCTCTATGCAGTTGATTGCCTCAAGATTTTTGGGTTTGAGGCTGAATTCCTCAAATGTTAACAATGTGACCCAATTATTTTATTTGATTTATTATGAGGCACGCTGACCAGGGGAAGGACATTACCAAAGCTCAAAGAGAAAAAAGAAAAAAAACCAATTGAACTAATCACTTGAACTAAATGAAAATGACTGCTCAAACAAACGGGCAAAACATAACAATTGAGACACTAACCTACCAGATGGGACAGCGCCGAGGCGCTCAACCTAACATGGTGGAAGGGGAGGAGGATCATGGGGATTATCCTCAGTCCAATGCTCCTCTTTGGTGAGAGCGCAGGATAATGAGGAGAGCAAAGGGGTGAGGTGATAAGCAACATGGGGAATGGGATGATAATGATTGATTGCTCAGGGAAATTACTGGAGGACAGTAAGATGCTGACGTATCTGGAAATGGTGGCCTCCGCCTTAATGCAGAGGGAAGGGATCTGGGACAGTGAAGCCACAGAGGTGCAGGTGACTCTTGGGTTGGCCTGCGAGGCGGAAACCACTCTCTGGATGGCTTCCTTAGTGCACTTGTGGGCAAACAGAAGAATCTGTTTGTTTGGCACAGATGTGGATGGCATGATGATTGGAGGCGGAAGTTCTGTGGCTAGCGCCACTACTGATTACTCAGCCATCTCATGGATGGCGTTTACATTGGGTGGGCAGCTGCCACGACTGTGAGCTGGTGGTCTGATCAGAACTCCAAGGCGTTCAGTTGGGGGCATAAAACTGTTGAGCGACTGGTTTGGAAATCCATACCTGATTAAACTCGTCTTATGTTGGCTGTGAGACTTCAATAATATTACCCATTTCATCGGTTTCACCCAATGAGGACCATGGGTTCAAGTCAAACTCAAAATTGGAGTCAGCAAATTGAAGTGGTATTGCTGGCTATTGCAAGATAACGTGGGAACCCACATTAGTCCAAGCCGTTTTCCTGATTGGATGAGGTGCAAGTGGCACTGGGCGATGTTCATGTGGCACTGGCCTGAGGAAGGGTCTGGTTGGCTGCAGAGGGCACCAAAGCAGCATCAGGCTTTGGGAGAGGGGAGTAGGATTTTACCCCATGCCAGAAAAGCAGTGGGGTGTGGGGCAAAATTGGGGCCAGGCAGTGACAGCGCTGAGTCTGAGGAAGCCGCAAGGGATAGCATTTACGCTTTGAGTGATCTAACTCAAAGCAGAAAGGACAGATTGTCCTTATGTTCTTGATATGGGCCCAGAATGGGTGGTTGGGGGCTGAGGGAATGATGGCATGGGGGAAAGCAACAACAAAACTTTTAAAAACTCTGGGCTGATTGTGGCAAAAGCCCAGGGCCCAGCTAGGCAAGTGGCCCCATTGTGGATGACAAACAATAGGATGGGGTTGGAGCCATACGCGGCAAAACCTTCCATCAACATCTGATGGAGTACTGCGGGGGAGATGGGTGGGCAACCCCAAAAACTGGACTACCATGGTGGTGTCATTGGGGAGCTGGGTGTGAGTTGTTGGTATAAGGGCCCCTTGTACACCAGGGGCACTGTAGCCACAGTGGCTGCATCATCTTCACAGGTGAATCCTAGATCAAAATACCCCTTAAAGGGGCGGAAGTCTATAAATCTGGCCTGCAGCCTCACCACCTGGGCCAAGTCAATTATTGCTTGTTCATCATATGGGAACAATCTCCCATACTCGACCCAAAGGCCAAAATGGAGCTGGGAGTGGGGGCAAATGAGTGGACTGAAAGGCACAGCCTGGGTACATGCCAGGTGGATGGAGAGATCCTTGGGAGTTTTAAACTGACCCAATGCTTTGGTAGGACTGGGTGAACCAGTCTGAGCACATTTTCCGCCGGATGGAAAATACTGGGTGGGGTTTTGCCACTTCCCCACACTGGAGCAGCCGGTGGCAAATTTGACATCATTGGGGATCTAGCGGGAGCAGATGGCATTTGATTAATAGTTGCTTACTTGCTTTAAATAAAGTAAAATCGCTCAAAAGTGACTCCAAGTGGAAAAAGTTAATATAGAATATGATAATGTGCACCAATTATTCATTTTGGGACTTTAAACTGACATTTGCTAGTCTTAGTCTTTATCTGAGCTTGGGTTAACCTCTAAAGAACCTCTTCCAGGTGCGCTAAATGTTATCTAAACATTTTTAAAAAACATATATATCTTCAAATATACAAATTATCTCTTCTTCAAACCTCCCATGATGGGGTCCAACGCCTTCTGGAAGGTGGTAAACACATTACACAGTCACTGGGGCATTTGGGTTGTCTATAAAATTTTCTTGAGAGTTTTAATTACACAAGTTTCCTAGTCTTCAGGTGGCAGGTTAATTTGCTTTTGTTTGGTTTTAACATCTTGAGTGGTAACTATTTAGCTCCCTCTAATTGGTCCAAGGCATCATCTCAAAGAGAAATATGTACGGCTCTTTTTTTAGCTCAAACGCTGATATGCCCAAGTAGCCTGACAGACAGTACTTGAGGCTGACTAAGTTAAATGACAAATATGTATTTACTAATAGGGTGCCAAGTCACCAATTAGATTCCATCAGCTAGTGTATCCATCATTAGGTAAGTATGGCAAAAATGGATTTTTTGAAGTCAAATATTAAAACGAGATAATTACCAATGATATAACTTAATTATAGTATAGAAATATGTTTTAATATGTCATATTCATTAATTTAAACCCAAAAGGAAAAGAATAACAAAATTTAATGGAGGGGAAATCCAGAAAGGAGGCTCTAGGTTAGGCGATGCATTATGGATGGTATAATACACTTGTAGTATATAATTGATAAGCAAAAATGGTGAGAAAAAACTTAATTCAGATGATACGGGTGGTAACTTAGGCTAAGCATCTGGCAGCTTCTTAATCCTTAGCCTCTTTCAGAATTCATCTTATTTTCTGCCTTAAGTGCCACCTGTTAAAATTCTAAAAGTCTTGTTGCTCGTTCACAAATATCAAGCCCTAAATTGATACCTGCATTGGTTTGATGTGTGCAATCCTAACGTTGTCTGATGATATGATATATGATTGATATTATTATGAAGGCTATTATCCGTAAGTGAAAAGATCATCCGTGTTTGGACCAACGCTTGATCAGTATTCCTCCTAAAAAAAGATGTTCTAAGTAGGTATTATGGCCCTTTATCCGCCTAACTTGATCCACACTCAAATCCTAGTTTATGGCCATTCCTCTGGTGACATAAAGATGGCAGCATACCGTCTCAGCTCAGCTTTTCTTCTCAGGATCCTTGATCCTTACTCTTTATCTTATTAAAGAGTCTAATAAAAGAACAAAGCAATAATTTCCTTCAATGTGAATATAACTAATAATGAATTCAGCTTATTACTGTTTTTTTATTAAGTCTTAGTCTATTTTTATTTAATGAATTCTCAAGTAAATTTATAGTGGGAATTTGGTGCCCAACTCTCAGTTGGCGCCTCAGTGATGAAATGGCATCTATTGCCATTGAACTACCCTTCGTCATCTCATCAGTGAGGGTCTTCCTCATCTTGATTAGGGATCCATTATTGGACATCATCAAGGACTAAAATGGAAATAGTTAGAATATGTATCCCTAACATTTTCTACTTGATCCCATTGAATAAACCATATTAGGCGAGCAACCTGCTTAGGTAATGGGACTCGTTACCCATTATGGCAGGTCACAAACAGAGTGGCCAATTTGCTAGTTGCAGGAAGCATCACTCGCCTTGTAACTTTCTCCTTAAGTTTCTAATTGGTCAGTGATGAAACCTGACTGATACCAATATATACAACTGATAGTCAATTATTGATCATCTCTAAGATGCCCCCATTTCATTGGCAATTCTGTCCAAAAAGATCCTAAGCATCCACCCAGATTGATTCCCAATGGATCTAAACCAGGCGAATTACCTAAAATCCCCTAGCATTGTTAACCCAAAATTGGGGTCAACTGATATTTAATTCACTTGCTATAGGGTATTATCCCTAGTGATCCATGGTAATTTATATGGCTGGAAATAAGGGCAAGAAGCCCAACACATCACCCTCTTGCCCAGATTTCCATCGAGAATAGGATTGAGATGGGAGAATACCACTTTATATGTCAAGTAAAATACTTTTTGGGTTCAAGTAAAGTACAGTTGATCTTTACTCAACGCAGCTAAGGTCAAACTTTGGCATGAAGTCCTCTTCCTCTTCCTCCTTCCTATGCCTACTCAGAGCGTGGTCCCTACAACCTTCTTTCATGCCAGGCTGATCAATTTATGCATGATGATACTGTTCCCAAGATCCAGTTTTCCCCCTGTCAGGGCATATGACCTATTGTCATATTCAGGATTCCTGGTCTGACATCCTCAATTTCCTACTTTTTTCCTCATCCTTGACAGGAGATTCTTACCAGCAATGTTCATTTTTGGCACAATTAAGGATGCTTAATTTTAGTTGCTCTTGTAAATTTTTATAATAAATCCTCGGCTCATATCATTCTAAAATCTTCTCTGGAGAGCTTATCTCATTAATATTGAGACTAACTTCTTTTAAAATCAAATCATAGTTGGGTTGGGACCATCTAGTACTAAAAAAATCAGATCACAATTGGTTCCAGAGTGCATAATGCCAACTAACATTAAGGTCTGACATCCCCCTCTCGTCCATTTCATATTTTAAATTCAGAGTCATGTTATCAACAGCTCCTCAACAGCATGTCCGATATTGATGCTCAGCTCTTCCAACTGATGAGTCAATCTGCATGATGGAATCTCTTCTATGGTTCTCTCAGGACTCATGCTCCCAGTTAAGTACCATTGGCCAGTCTTTCTGTGGAATTACTGAAAATGGTATCCAATTCCAACAAAACCAGGTTAGTGATTATCTCAAATGACTTGCAACCAATCCACCATCTGTTGCCAATTCCCAAGTTAGCCTTTAAAAACTCTCCTGGGTTTAGCTCTAATTTCAAAAGCTCCTATTATCTTTGCTATATCTTTGGAAGCATTGCCCTCTACTCTCAATTGATTTTTCCTCACTGGATCAGACTTGCTTGCAGAGTTCCTTTTCTGACTTGACCAGTACTACAAACCAACTGTTCTGTCAACAAAATTGGTCATCAGAAACTTTGAACATTCTAAACTCCCCTATGCAGAAATAAGGACTCAAGCAACTGAGGCTCTATCCATAGCTCTGAACTCCTATAATCTTGAAAACATTCTAGATTGAGAAGTTTCATCCTATGCTCTTTGCTTTGCTAGCCAAGTCTTTGAAATTGGGCCATGAAGCTTCTGTAGTGATTTTTGCCCATTTTCCCAGATTTCTAGATTACCAGAAATCGCTAGGGGATAATCCCTAATGCGAGGTGAATTGGAAATCAGTGGACCCTGATTTTAGAATAACTATGTTTGGGAAATTTTGGGATATTCTCCTGGTCATATCCATCAGTGACTTATCCAGATGAATGCTTAAGATCTCGTTGGGCAGAGTTGCTGATGAAATATGAGTATCTGATAGTGATTAACTATCAGGTGTACCAATTGGGATCAGTCGGGTTTCTTCACTGATTGATTGGGAATGCAAGTAGTTAGTTATAAGGTGAGTGATGCTTTCAACTAGAAAATCGATTAGTTGGTGAAGTGACCTGCCATAATGGGTAAAAAGTCACATTAACTAAGCAGATCGCTTGCCAAATATGGTTGGTTTGCTTGGATTGAGAGGAAAACGCTAGGGACACGTTTTCCAACCCTTTTTATTTAGGTCTCAAGGATGTCCAATGATGGATTCTGGCTAGGATGAGGGAGACCATCATTACTGAGATCAATAAGGGTGATTCAACGGTAAAAACTGCCATTTCATAGAAGAGGTGTCAACTGAGGGTAGATGACTGAATCCCCACTATAAATTCCCTAGAATAAAATTATAATAAAAAACAAGTTATATAGTACTACAGTGATACAGTTCTGTAGTTATCACCCAGTTTATAATTTAAGTAGTAACTTTTATCAACTTTCAATTGTTCTATTCTTCTCAAGGATAATATTACTGTGTGCAATAATTGAAAGACTCTTTATGGAAAAGAGTAAAAATCTGAGCGAGGATCTAAAGAAGAAGGAGAAACAATCAGGAATTGCTGCTGACTGTGTCTCAAACTGGAGAAACTGCACCTGGGAATCTCAGAGAAGATTGGGTTGGACAGTAAGAGGGAACAAATCCCTATATCAAGACATCTCAAGTATTTCAAGTGGGAATACTGGCTGAGCGTTTGGCTGAGATTTAAATATTCCAGTCAACTATGGATAATAGTCATATTACTACTATCAACTGATAATATAAAATACTATACAACGCAGACAAATTGCATAAGAACCAAACCTGTGCAAGTAAAAATTTTATAGGAGTTATTGGTTGATAATAACCATACCCATAGATTTTTACAGCTTCCCATTTTTCAGAACTTCTATCTTAAATTCTGCTTTTGCTTCCAAGAAGCTCATAGTCATTGTCTGAAGGATGCCATTTTCTCCCTACATGACTATCTTGTTTCTTGCACATCCCATTGGTACCTTCAACTGATAGCTTTGACCAGGGGCATGATTTGGCAACCCCCACCTAGTATCCCTTGCTCAATGCCAGACCATATGTCCAATGTTCTTGACAAAGCTTGTTGGCAAGCACTCAAGTCCAATCTTCCATCTCCAGTGCCATATCTGGATTACTTGTGGTTATTTAACAACTGCCTCTTCAAGTTATGTTGCTTCCCTCTCAGATCTGGGGTATTGCGTTTGGCAAGTACTGACATTTCCATCTCTCTTCCCCTAGTCACAATCTCACAGGGATCAGCCTCCGTTTAGTAAACTTGGCTTTAAATAGATCTAACCCTTGCTAGCATTTGATCTCACATAGATTTTGATGGTTTATTTACTTTTACCATGATACATCCTCCCTCCCTCAAGTGCTGACCAGGAGAATCACTGAGCTGAGGATAACCATTAAGAAATTGTAAAAATATAAAAATATAACATTTTACTGTGCATTTTTAATATTTTTTCAAAAATTTTCATCAATTTTATATATATATAATGTCACTTGACCTTCACTCAGTTCTGCAGTCCATCATTTTTACTTATACTCCTAAACTGGTTCCTAGGTATACTTAGAACTACCAGTTTTTTATGGTTCAGAGGTCCTATTTTTTAAGGACTAATTTTCTAGTTTAGTTCAGTGGCCCTTTTTTCGGACTTAACCAAATCATCAGGCCATAACCATCTCAATGGTTCAGCGTTTCTTTGGGAACACTTTTTCATTATTCTTTTTTCATTGATCTACTGCTTTAAATACTAAGCAATTATCCGATTTGCTATCCTTCCATTCAAGAGGTTCATGATGGAATAGGCGTCTGTTGCCATCTTGACAATAAGTTTGAATATAACCTACCACAACGTATCCAGTTTGTTTCTTCTCAAAAAACCAAGCATATTGCAATAGGCAACTCTTTTTTTGGTATTCTGATAAGACGAGTCAATTCTTCTCTTTCATTATTTTTGCTCTGATCCTATTCTTTAAGGTCATATCAAATGCTTGCAATTGTATTTCAACCAGGATATTTGACAATTGGATCAGTTACTGCTCAGCAATATCCCTGATATTGGTTCTACTTTAAATAAAAATTGGCAGAAATAAGGCCTTCACTCCATATAGCAACTCAAACGGCATTTTTCCTGTCACAGTATGATCACTTATGCTGTACAAAAATGTCACTGAATAAGGTACATTCCCCAGGTGGAAGGTCTCCTTGCAACCAGCTCCTTCAGAATTGTAGCTAGCGTTCTATTGACACTTTCTACCAGTCCTTTTGTCTCCATCTGATAAGGTACTAATATGACTTCTCAGATCCCCATTATTTTATTTAATTGTGGTATATCATGAGATGTGAATTTTGTTCCATTATTGCCCAAGACCTGTGGGCATCCATGTCAATATACAACTTTATCTAGGATAAACTGTGTGGTGTTGTAGTATTTACTTTTGCCAGGGCCTTCATCTCAACCCATCTTGTGATATGATCTATTGAAACTATGTTGTATTTGACTCACCCAGTACTTATGATTAGTGATCCCATCTTGTCAATGGACACTGTATGCCAAGCAAATTCAGGGCAAACCAGTTGGTATCCAGTTGTGTTCTTGTGGGTCTTATGAAACTAGCACTATACACAACAAACCAGATATTTTACTACATTGTAGTTGATGGACACCCAGTATTAGTACTGGCAAATATGATCAGGCATCTTCCTCAGGCCTCCATGACCAAAGACCTTATGAGCAGCTTGACCAATAGCTGCTCGTTCCAAAGGTTTTGGAGTAGTAATCATTTCTTTTGATTACTTTTGGTGCCCCAGAATATTAATTGTCACGATTCTGATATGACTGGACAATAAGCCCTAAGTCAATATGGTGGAATGGATGGAATCCGCTGAGTTGATATGAGTATAATTATTTGAGCGCCTTAAATGAGGCGATATTGGGTTGTTGGTAAATCACCTCAAATTAGGTGATCCAAAAATTAGCAAATGAAGAATTGGTGGAACCAATGAGATACAGTGAAGTGAATTATTAATCCTTGAAAGCAGTATCATCTGAAGTCACTATGATATAAGCAAAATGAGTGATCAAGGAGGTTAAGTGGTTAATAGTTTAGAGTGAGCGAAACAGAGAGGATCCTCTGTGTTTGCTTATATTAAGTAAAGAGATATAGTGGGAGCAGGTGCTCCATATTTATTAAATAAGTTTATTTTGTCGTTTCAAGGGCAAAGTTCCTCATATGTTGGTCCTTTTGCTCAGTGGGTCAAACCTTGCACAAACTTGCTTATGAAATCTTAATAATAACGCCAATATTATAACAGTGGTGCTAACTACAAGGGGCCCATTGATCAATCACATAAAATGATAAACGTTTCTCAGTCGCTAGTCATGTCATATCAGGCTTGCTTTGTTAATGAATCATCTCAAAACACTGCAACTGTTGAATATGCAGAGCTCAAGATTGTCCTGGATGCTGTGCTAATTTGGAAGAAAGAGTTTCTGCAAGAATGTTGTATCAATAATCTGCCTCTATTTGATTGTAATGGGAACATCCATAGTTTTTTTGATCGAATTGAGCTTTTAGTAGAAGGAGCTTCAGATTGGTGTAAATCCAGATTACTAATGTTTACCCTGGATGTTGATAGCACCGACCAAGTTACTTTCTATCTCCCCAAAAGTCCTGTTACATATCAAAAAGTAAAGGATACTGTGCTGTGGTTGTTTGGAGGAACTTCAAAAATGGTGAAATGGAAGGCTGAGTTTCTAACCATTGGGTTTCAACATAATGAGACCCTCACTGCATTTGCTGATCGATTCTCAGCAGAATCCCATGTGTTTAATGGGACAGGAGTTTTAACTGAATGTGACATAAGCATAGCGTTAACCTCTGCTGTGAAACCATACTGTGAGCTTTTAATGACTTGGCTTCATGTTTAGAGGTTGACATACCTTTTCTTAAACTTGTTCAAATTCTACACCATTTATCCGCTTCCTTCCCTCCACCCAGTATACAGCGGAAACCTATCGCCTCCTCTGCTACCCTTTTTGTCTTGGAGGAATTATCCTTCCCTGTTCAGCGCCCAGTTGGCATTCTCAGGCCTTATTATAATCACAAGCCACGCTTTCAACCTAGTTGCCAACAGCAGTTCACCTATCAGGATGAGCCTGGTTATAATGTTCAATACCAGTCCATTTTTTCAGGTGGCCCATTTTACAACAAGCAATGATGCAGATATTATGATGTTAATTGCTTTTTGTGCGATTGCTCTGGGCACTTGGCTAGGAGTTGTCATAATCGTCAGGTCCAGTACCTACCGTGGGAGCTTTACAATCAGTGAAAGTCAGAGCGTAGTAGAGATGGGACTCTCTACTTCCGCTATTCTGACTCAAAACTTCCCACTGAACCTATTCCTGAACAGTCAGCAGAAGTTTCCCAGTATTATAATGCTTTTTCATATAAGCATCCAATTGGAGGGATAAATGTGCTGACACAAACGCAATTCATGGGCATGGCGGAAGCAGGCTCCCAGGAGCAACCAAAGTTGTATGCTTGACAATTGTTCGATTACCTTTCTACAGATGACCTAGATCCATCAGCTGATGCGCTCCTTTTAAAAGGGGTAGCCGCAGCCCTCCCTGTGGACGGTATTATAAAAGAATACCCTAAAGTGGAAAAGGTTATTATGAGCTTCCTTGGAAGAAGAGATCAGTTAAATGTCCATGTTTTAAAACAATCAGATGCATATTACTCTGAGAGTACTTAATGTGATAATGTTGTAGCAAAAACCTGAGTTTGCACAATAATCAATATGGGTGCCCCAATCAACATAGTGTCCACAAAGTTGGTGACAAAGTTGGCATTAAAGCCTGATGTAGAGCATCTAATGGTGTATGGGACTGCTGGCGCAGAAAGCACAGTCTCTGAAGGAGAATACAGTGCGCTAACTTTGCGGTTTGGGTCAATTGTCATTGTAGCCCCAGCTATAGTTAACCAAACAACACTATGACCTGTTAATTGGAACTGCTTTTATGCATCACTTTGGGGCTGTTGTTGATATGACAACGGAGACATTTGAAATTTGGGGCAGCGGATCCCAATATACTTCACTTCCAGCGGAATGCCAAAGGATCCTGTACACAAGAGTCATATTAACCTTTTATATGGTGATGGGTTGGTTTCAGTTCTCTATCATTGACTAAAAAGCAAGACCTGGGCCCTTCCTCAAAAAAAATTTATGAATATCAAGGGCTACCGCTTAGAGCTGCTGGCCATATATCTATTCCCTCTGGACACCAAGCAATCATAAGCACTGAGTTAGAGGTAATAGTGCCTGCTGGGCCATATGGGGAGGTCATTGGGCCCTATCAGCAATCACAGCAGGACCCCATGTGGCCCCTGGCATTATACTCCTGGGGCATGGGGAGATCAAGATCCTGGTAGCGAATCTTAAGGGTAAACTAATGCAAATCCTCTGACACCAAATAGTTGCATATCTACATCTCATTCCAGTTGAGGAGTTCCTCAGGATTTATTTTTTGGTTCACTAGATGATTTTTGGTCTGCCCATCAAAACACAGCCTGTCATAAGGGCAGCTATACCACGTGATAATTTAATGGGGTTAACAGAAGATCAGAAAGATCAAGCGGAAGCCTTATTTCAAAAATACAAAGATATCTTTACTGTTGATCATATTTAGGGTGTGCACGAGAGTGACCCATTGAGTGGACACTTGGGATCATTCCCTCATCAGATCTTGGCCAATCCGCTGATATAGAGCAGCGGAAGAAGTTGTCACTTCAGAAATCCATTAAATGGTGGAACAAGTAATGCTAGAACCATTGAAGAGCCCATGGGTTTCCCCTGTCCTAATTGTCAAAAAGAAGGATGGTACTAACTGGGTAGTAATATACTACTGCAAGCTCAACATAATTAAAAACAAGGATCATACCCCTTTCCACAAATTGATGATGCGCTGTACTGTTTGGGGAAGCTCTTTACTTCTCCGTCAATAGATTTAATATCTGGCTATTGGCAAAATGAGTTACCTGCGATGGAACAAGAATAATGCGCCATTATCACGTCAAAAGAGCTTTTTAAACTGACTCATATGCCATAAGGACTGTGTGATGTCCCAGCTACTTTCCAATGGACAATGGACACTATTCTTGGCAACTTGAAGCTATTATGCGTTCTTGTGTACCTTGACGACATTAACGTTTTCTCCCGCACATTTTCTGAGCACCTTAGTCATTTAAAAGAGGTATTCCGCCGGTTGTCTGAGGCCAAAATTAAAATTAAACCCCAGAAATACAGCATTATCAAGTATCAGCTAAAGTACCTCAGGATTTTTAGTTGATGCAACAGGGCTGAGGACCCAACCAGTTAAGGTGGAGGCCATTTGGAAGATGACTACACCAAGCAGTAAAAGAGATCTACAAGCGTTTTTAAGGATGGTTGGCTACTATCACCGCTTCATACCTAAATTTAGTTGTATTGGAGGTTTACTGTTTAGATAATTAAAAAAGCCACGTTTGTATGGACAGAACACTGTTAAAGCTCCTTTTATACTCTTCAAACAGCGTTGACCAAGGCGCCAGTGCTACACTACCCAAATTTTGATAAGGAATTTATTGTACAGATTGATGCATCTCTTTCCGCTGTGGGGGCGGTTCTGTCTCAAAAAGATGATGAGGGGAGGAGCACCCAGTGGCTTAATGAAGCTAAAGCCTGAATAGCCAAGAACAAAATTATTTTGTGACTGAGCGAGAGTTCTCAACAGTGATTTGTGCATACAAGCAATTCTTAGTATATTTGCATGGTGTAAAATTTAGAGTTTTAATGGATCATGCCTCGGTACACTGGCTGTGGAACCTTAAGGAGCCTGAGGGCCATCTAGCACGATGGGCCCTTAAACTACAGGCTTACAACTAGAGATCCTTTACTGACCAGGAGCAAAACACCAGAATGCAGATTGCTTGTCGAGGCTACCAACTATTGCAGTTACAACAGATCTGAGCGATATTATGTATGACAAGATGCTCTGTGGAAATTACGATGATGAGCCGCCCCAAGTCATCAAGGCGTTGAATGAAATGAAAGCCGGTACTTTCCAGTGGAATGGTGAGTTGTACAAGCGGATTGGCAAACCAACAGTAAAATTTCCACGACCCTCAACATGGCCTAACCTTATCATGAGTGCACATAGGGCAGTTGGGCATGGTGGAGTGAGCAAGACGTTGGAATTATTTCAGCCTTGGTATTACTGAGAAAGCATGAACTTTGATGTGCTTGATACTGTCTCCTTCTGTCACCAGTGCCAAGTGGAAAAGCCGTTCGTCAAGAAGACCTTATACCAGTTTGTGAAGCTGCACTTCACTTGGCATACAGTTTCCCTTGATGTTGTTGGCCCTCTGCCAACGTGAGCTAACCAGTCCAAGTATATCCTGGTGGCAATTGACCACTTAACCAGGTGGGTTGAGGCGCGGGCCATTTGGAATTTGGGTCAGTTACTATGGCAAAGTTTGTAATGAAATGCATCATTCAGTGTCACAGCTGCCCGCAGTTTATCCTTACTGACAACAACACTAATTTTATCTCTCATATACTTCACAAGCTTAATGAAATGATGGACATCCGCAGGGTTCTAACAACCCGTTTCACCCCAAGTCCAACGGATTGGTTGAACAGGTTAATAAGACCCTGGTGAACATATTACGGAAGTTGGCTATGAATAGACCCTCTGATTGGAGTAATCTCTTTTCTACCAAGGTATTTGCCTACAACATTAGTTATTATGCCATGGGGAAGAGCCCATTCCAATTGCTTTACAGATGGCACCCCGCCCTGCCTGTGCTTCTATATGCTTGTGTAGAGGACACTAGTGGAATGAATCCACAATGCTACATGTCCACCCTAACAAATACGCTGATTAAATTACAAACTGAAGCGTACTCAATAGCTTAGCCAAGAAATTCAAAAACCAGGCTGCTGATTGTCAAAATCCAGCAAGGAACTATGCTCGCTGGTGCTATGTGCCACTGGATTCCAAAAATGGAATATTTAAAACAAATAGTAAACTTCTTAGGAAAACTAAGTTTTTACTTTTTTGTTAAAGTTTTTTTTATGTTTTTATTGTTTATGCGGGGCAAACCAGGAAAAGGCCCTTCTTTTGATACTAGTTTTCATATTTAAACTAGTTCCAATCATTGAGGCCATGGGAATTTGGGGCTAAAGTATTATAAAGCTGAGTCATCTAAATTAGGAAATATAGGCTTTCAGCCTATCAGATTGAGGATAAATATTAGGTGGCAAAACTGACCCATGTGATAAGGAATTGATAAATTGTATCCAATCACCAGTGGGTAAAATCTTTTCACCTTGGGAGGGTTCAGATCCAAGTGGTAATGATTGGTTAATTTGCACCCAATCATTGGTGGGTAAAATCTTCTCACTTTGGGAGGGTTCAGATCTGAGTGGTAATGATCTGTTAATTCACACCCAATCATTGATGGGTAAAATCTTCTCAACTTGGGGAAGAATAGACCCGTGCAATATTGAACACCTCAAATTTGGCCAAAAAGTTGGAGCAATCTTATTTTCAGTTTTTACCTTATTATGCCAGTTTTGTTATAGATTGTATTGTCTCAATAGATAGGATTCCACTGAGAATCCGCCAAGGTCTTTTCGCCATTAGTCTTCATATCATTGATAGCCACAATATTATTCAAAGATTGGACTCCAAAATTCTTTCTCAGAAGTTGAGAAGGACAATATCTGACACTGATCAGGTCAGGCAAAGTGTCCTAGCTCAGTTCAAAGACAGAGACATGGTTCTATTCCACAATCAACATGGGTTCAGGAAGAAACACAAGTTGGCTGTATCTGGATAGGGCCATTCAAAGTTATTTGAAAAGACATGTATGGATGCATATACTATTAAGGACCCCGCTAGCAGTAAGATCATTAACCAAGTGCATGTGAAGTTCCTTCAAACGTATAAGCAATAGGAGCCTTATTGTCCAGTCAAAGGGGGGGTAATGTTGCAATTCTGATATGACTGAATAATAAGCCCTAAATTGATATGGGGGAACGGATGGAATCTGCCAAGTTAATATGAGTATGATTATTCAAGCGCCTCAAAATGGGGAGATAATGGGCTTTTGGGAAATCGCCTCAAATTAGGTGATCGTGAAATTAGTGAATAAAGAATTGGTGGAACCAATGAGATATGGCGAAGTGAATCACTAAGCCATGAAAGCAGTATCATCCAAAGTTTTTACAATACAAGAAAGATGAGATGATCAAGGAGGTTAAATGGTTAATAGCTTAAAGTGAGTGAAACAGCAAGGATCCGCTGTGTTTGCTTATATTAAATAAAGAGATATAGTGGGAGCAGGTGCTCCATATTTATTAAATAAGTTTATTTATGATTTTTAAGGGCAACGATCCTCATATCATTGGTCCTATTGCTCTGTGGGTCAAAACCTGAACAAAATTGCTTATGGCATATCTCAACAATAACGCCAATTTTATAACAATTTTCATGTCCCATTGATTGTCTTAAAACTTGTCCATCCATGTCTTGGTGTTTTCCATTGCTTTTTGAAGCACACTTTGGATTTCTCAGGGCTTGTTCCCAATTTCTCTTTTGACCTTACTCAGGAATAGTTCATCCGCCTGCTGGTATACCACTTATATCATTGGTTAACTCAATAATACTTCTGCATTCTGATGAGAAGCTCCAGCTTGGTGGACTATCTCATAATTGTAAGACTGTAGCTTTATTGCCAATTGGTCAGTCATCCTTCCGGTTCTCTTAAATTATGTAGTCAATGCAACTAGAAGTGGTCCTTCACCACTTTGAAGTGCATTTTATAAATATATACCCAGAATTGTTTACAGGCATAAATGACTGCATTGCATTCACACTCAGTCACAGTATAATTTTTCTCAGCTTCTGAGATTGTCTGGCTCAAATACAATACTGGATATTTGACCCCCAGATTTAATTCACTTGGCTCAGGATGATGCAAATTGCCATTAATGAAGCATCAGTCTGTATTATAAATTCTCAAAAATTAGATAATTTAAAATTGGAGAATCTATTAAATGCCATCTTAATTCATTAAAAAAACTCTGGGCCTTTTCACTCCAAACGAATCTTTTTTTACCATCAGCAGGTAAGCAGAGGGGATTAGCAATTTTTTCAAATCAGATGAATCTTTGATAGTATCTTCAAGGAATTTTTTGTAAGTCCTATTTTGCATCCCCACCGTATTTGATCTAAAAACGGTTTTCCTAGCTAAAGAAAATATAAATAAAATGGCGGTAAAAAAAAGCTGCTCCTGCCAACACCCTCCTTCTCCAACATCTTCTTGGGGAGATGGAATCCCTTGTTGAGAGTATTCTCACCCCCAATTTCCCCCATGATTTTGATGAGGATTCAAAATATAAAATTGAGAAGCTCATTTTTGGAGTGATCTGTACTTGCATAGACACAGTAAACACTTCTCTGGTTGACCTCAATTATCTCTAAACCTACCAGCGCATCAAGTATTTACTTGTGTGCCTGCTCTCATCACTTTTGCTGAGCATTACTTGCTCAATATGTTGAGGTGATGGACACCGACGGCCTCATTAATGAAGAAACCCCACAATTATACCTCCTTATGGTACACGTTGCTGATGCCCCAACCCCTATGTTGTCCGCCATGGTATGCCAGCTAAAGCAGGCACCAGGCAAAAGTTTCTCCAAAGCTTCATTACCTTCTGATTTGGCTTTCTAGGCTGATAACTTAGGGACTATATTAGGATTTTCTCATTACAAAAATCCCTTTGTTTGTCTCATTTGCAAATAAAGATGCGTGGTGGCTCCTCCTTTAGGGTTGGGCACCACTAGTGCTAAAAAAAACTTTTTAGTATCTGACCATTTCAAGGAATACTTGGATATCTTAGAAAGTCTTTGGTACACCCATTCGCTATATTGCCTCAATCTTTTGGGCTTGCAGCTGCAGTCCACTAGAGTTAATTAAAAATCCTAGATAATTAAACTCTCTATTAAGGAGTGCATTTCCTTAGCTTGATCTTCAAGTTAGCTGTGAATAGTCGCTTGAAAAACTTCCTCCAAGTGGTGTAAATGGTCAATGAATGTCATACTTAACACATTTATATCATCCAAGTACACCAGATGAATGACAACTTCAGATCATTCAATATGGCATCCATGGCTCTCTGGAATGTCGCAGGTGCATTGCATAGACCTTGGGGCATCCTTGTGGGTTGATACAGCCCCTGTATGGTGATGTTCACGCACTTCTCTTGGTCTTCCATTGGCAAATTAAATTGCTAGTATCCTGATATTTGATCCATTGCAGACAAATAGTTTGCTTCTACCAATTAATCTAGCGCATCATCAATTTGTGGTTTTGGATACAAATACTTCTTCAGAAATATATTCAGCTTCTGATAATTGATCACCACCCAATTAGAGCTGTACTTCTTCTTCACAATAAGAATTGGGCTCACCCAGGGACTAGATGATGGAACTAGAAGCCCAAGCTTTACTAATTTACTGATTTCTTCCTCCACTACCACTTTGACTGCCTTTGACTGTCAAACCCGTTCATTCTATTCAGAGAGTTCCCCCGGTATTTTTTTAGTACTAGATGGTCCAGAATTCCCCCGGTATTGACTTTGCATATTACATTCCTTGTGCATCCCAAATCGTGGTTGTCCTAGATGAATACCTCCCAATACATGTCAAATAATATGAGCACCTCATCCTTCTTTTTTTCTGTCAGATAAGCATGTTGCTTTCAATTGACCAATAGACTAATACTTTTTGGTCAGCTCAGCTAGCAATCTCATCTCATCATAGGTCCAAAAATCATGGACTAATATAATCAATATATAATATTATATATGCATTTTTTGCTTTTTTTTCTTTTGCTATGGGACTTAACCTACAATTAGGTCAGAGGTCCTTCTTTTCCCTTTATACAAAATGGTTATAAGTATACTCTGACCTACCAGTTTTCTTGGTCCAAAAATCTTATTTTTAATATTTAACCATTTAAATTGGTTAAGTGGTCCTCTTTTAGAACTTGACTAAAATCTTAGGACATGACCATTTTAATGGTTCAATGTTCCTCTGAGAACATTGCAATTTTTTCTTTTAGATCCAATACTTTTGGTTTTTTAATATTGACTATCTTCAATATATGACTGCAGCGCCGTTTCCTCACATAAAGGCAATGCTTTCTAACTTTGTCAATACTCATAATGTTTTCATTCAATGGACCTTCAAACCACCTTTTCATTCTTCTAACAGGTCCTAATTAATTTCATATTATAGCAACTGATGCTTGAGTCTTCATTTCTCATTTAGTTGTGAGTTCCTCAATATTTGGCAGTTCTATTCAATTGCTCTTATCTTTTCTCTCTTAAAACAAAATTCTTCATTCATTGCCATCCAAAGCGTTTGAAATAAAACCACTGATAGCTCATTAAACGATCCCCTAATCACATGGATAGATATAGTAATGTTAACTTCATCCAATTTTGTCTTTAATTGATGATCCTCATTTCTAGCAATTTTTGACTCATTAATTTGAATAATATTGGGGCAAACGATTCTTCTCACTATATTAAATCAATTATTTTCTGTTTTGACCTCATACTCTTAGAGGTATTGTAATCCAATAATCTGAATTGATTGCTTACCATGTCAATTCAATCCAATGTCTCATATAGTGTCTCATATAAACTCCTTGATCCTCAAGAAATTTCAAGTGAAACCAATTTCACCTGAGTTGGCCCTACTGAAATTCTTCATCTTGAGCAGATGTCCTGTGGAACAGGTTTTCTTGTAGCACTAGATGGTTCCTTATCTAGGCTGCAAGTCCTTTTCCTGAAGCTTGATTATCTACTTTATTTGGCTTCACTGGTTGCTCCACATCTGAGCTGAGTGTTTGCAATTGAATGTAATTCACTTCACATTCAGTCTTCAATGATTAACTTTCCCTAGTTACTCATTGCTAAAACTAGCAACATATGACGATTTCTTCTATCTTGGTATTTTTTTTCCAAGGCAACATATTTTTGATGAACTGTAGAATTCAAAGCGTTCTTTTTGATAGTTGCCAACTCCGTCCAGAGTGTTCTTAACTCATACTGTATGACATCTTATCCTAATTTATCTTACTCAACTACAACCCCAGTACTGAGCAGCAATTTATAAAATTTATGGGCTTTGCTGCTCGTTCACAAATTTTTATCCCAAAATAGTAATTTTATATCTTTGGTTTGTGCAATCATCAAAATGTCTGATGGTTGATATATGATTGATAATAGTATGTAGACATTTATCCATAGTTGAATAAATCAATAGTGTTTTTTCCAACGTTTGATCAGTATTCCTCATTGAATTATTCTAGATATCCTCAGTAGGGATTATGACCCTTTATCCGCCTAACTTGATCCACGCTCAGATCCTATTTATGGCCTTATCTCTGGTGACACAAAGTCAGCACCAATTCACATCTCAGCTCAGTATCTCTTCTCAGGATCCTTGATCCTTACTCTTTATCACTATAAAGAGTCTTTAATAAAAGAACACAGCAATAATTTTCTTAAAGGAGAACAGAATTGGCAATGAATTCTGTTAACTACTATTTTTTATTAAGTTATGAAGTCCATTTTTATTAAGCGAAAATTCAGGGATTTATAGAGGGAATTTAGTGCCCAACCCTCAGTTGGAACCTCAGCTTTGAAATGGCAGCTGTTGCAATTGAACTACCCTTCGTCATCTCATCAGTGAGGGTCTTCCTTATTCTGGTTAGGATTCTATCATTGGAAATCTTTAAGACCTAAAATGGAAGGAGTTATAAAATGCGTCTTTAACGTTTTCTAATCCTCTCAGCAAACCAACTATATTTGATAACCAACCTGCTTGGATAATGGCAATTTTTACCCATTATGGCAGGTCACAAACATACTGGTCAATTTGCTAGTTTCAGGAATCATCACTTGCCTTGGAACTTGCTCCTTAAGTTTTTAATTGGTCAGTGATGAAACTTGACTGATCCCAATCAGTACACTTGATAGTAAATCTTTGATCAACTATTAGATGCCTCATTCAGTCAGCAACTCTGCTCAATGAGATTTTAAGCATTCACTCAGATTGATCCCACAATGGATATGAACTGACGAATTTCCTAAAATCCCTCAAGCATTGTTAACTTGAAATTGGGGTCAACTGATATCCAATTCACTCACCATAGGGAATGGTCCCCTAGTGAACCAGGGTAATCTAGATGGCTGGAAATTTGGGCAGAACTCCCAACACCACCTCCGGTACTTGTTGCTCGATCTTCTGTGATTCATCAATTATATGAGGTGGGACTTTCTCTCAGAGTATATTAGGCTTAAATTGCTGTCAGATTTTTACATAATCAAAGTGAGCTGAACCAACTATTGATTTCTCCAAGTAATTTTTTGAGGTAAGGGGTGGAAGATGAGTCATTAGTGCATAGGCTACCAACCTGAAGGTTGCAGGTTTAAGTCCCGCCCTCAGCACATCAATTGGGGTGCCAGCCAAAGGAAGCTACTGGCGGTTAGTAGGTTTAAGAACACGAAACCTTACAATGACATAACCAGAGAAAATGAGTCCTGATCTGGAGGTAAAGAACTTCCTTCAATGGAGTTGACCCTGCTCAGATTTCATGTCAATGTATTATTTCCTTCTTGTGGTAATGTCCATCCGCTGGTAAGTTTGCCTCAATTAAAAAAATGTTTTATTGGGGTATTTCCTTTAACCCTCTTGATAGGTCTCTGTCTCAGTTTGGCTGAGACAAATTTATGGTCAATATTCTTCCCATTGTACCCGATTTCTTGAATATCTGACATAACCCCTTCAAGCATGTAATAGGTGAGTACTGATTCCTGAATTTGTTATGAGTTCAGTTTATTGTCAGACCATTTTCAAAAGAATATATTGATTATTCATCTCCACACCTTTAATTGATAACGTATGACCCATCCAAGGTGGAATCTAATTTTCCTACTTAGGGTGCAATTATGACTATGATTATATAGTACTAAGTCTGAAATCTAAAGGCGGTTAAGGGTTGGCAAGTTGCATTTGCTTCTTTACCTCCTTTTGTAACCATCTTAGCTAGATTCACCAATGCTTCTAATTTTGTTGCTAATCTACTGGGCAATCTCCACAGTGCTTTCTCATGCACTTTATTATTATGAGTGAAATCATGAGCTAAAAAAGCTGATATTCCAGGTTTGCTTTTGTGCAAGGCCTAATAGATGACATTTTGATGATTCAACGGAAACTTACTCTGTAAGCCATCAACGCACTCTTGCAGTATTGGTCTGTTATTGGGTTGGTAGTGGCCATATTGCATAATATTGAAATCACGTTCCATTTGCTCTTTTCTAAATTACTGTTAGATTAATGGGTTGTAAAGCCTAAGTATAGTTGTTGAGTTCCCACGCTTTTGGCTAAGATCCACACATCTCTTGAAGTAAAGATCTTCCTGTTATCACAGAGCAGTACCTGCGGGTAACTGTGCCTAATAATTATGTTTTGATATAGAAATTTAGCACTAGCTTAGTGGTCTGATCAGGGTTGTTATTTGATTTACCAGCTACATGAACTGATAGATCCCTACTAGGATTTAATTCTTTTTTTGGAAAGCTTAGGTAGTGGACCTATGATGCCTAAACTAATGGTGAGAAATGGCTGCTGAGAGATCATTGGCTGTTACTTATGCTTGGACTTATGGAGCATCTGCTTTCTTATAAGTGATAAAAGCGCTCAAGACTTCCATTACAAAGTTAATTATTTATTTCTAATAGTATTAATCTTTGACCCATTTGTAAGTTTAATTTGCTCCTACAAGGCCTAAGATAATGTGGGCTTCCATTATAGCTTGTATTTTTTAGGGTCGCAAGTAAGTTAGCCATTCAATTTTGACTTTCTTGTAAAGTAAACCATTAAGAACAAAGATTTTCCGTGTGTCTCATTTTCCATCTTCTGAACTGATTCATCTTCATCCTCCAAAAACACTAGCTTAAGAAGTGGTTGTGTAACCATTCAGCTTTACTAATGTATAAATACAGTAGGTATAGTTGAGGCAGTCCAATTAAGTTTTTTTGCTTTGTTCCAGCTTGATGGACGATATAAATGTGTAGTGGTGAAGCTAGAGAACTCATTGGGCTAGTTTTTAAGTCAGATTTTAATGTTTTTCAGCCACATTATAGTAGCGTGGTCTGTCAAACCTGTGCAATTCGTATTATAAATTAAGGTCCAGAATGGTTTGCCATAAGGAGAACAGCTAAGCAATCTTTCTTTATTATACTATAATTTCGCTCAGCTTTTGAAAGTGTTTTGCTTTAATAGAACAGCGGAAGACAGTGCCATCATCATCTAGTTGCAAAAGTATGACGCCTATGGCTAAGTCAGAGACAATGATAAACAGGATGAACTGCTTCTATAGTCTAGATGTCAAAAATTGGACATCTCTTCATCAAACTCCTCATTGACTCTAATGCAGTTCAGCTCTCTACTCCTCAGATAAAAGGGAAATTTTTGGCAAGCAATAGGATAAGTGGATCAGAGAGTTGAGTGTGGTTAGGGATAAATTGATGTTAATATCCCTTCATTCCTAAGAATACCTGTTTTTCTCAAATTCTCTCAGCTCAGGCTTCCTGGAGATAGCTTCAAGCTTACTATACAAGGGTTGAATTCCTTCCCGTAATATAACATGCCCTAGAGATTCCAAATCCTGCTAGAAAAAGCTACACTCTACAGTTTTTAGTTTGATATAAAATTACTCTCTGTCATAAAACACTGAATTGAGGTGGTCTAGATTATTGATGAAGGTTTTGGAAAACACTGTTATGTCGTCTTTGTAAACTATCACACAGCTGAGTTTAATTTTTTGCATTAAGTGATCCATCAACCATCTTTATGAGGCGTGAGCATTGCAAAATCCCTGAGAGAGTCAGGTAAGTTGAAATAGGCCTTCCAGGTATATAAACGTGAATTTTTAATTTGTTTTCAGGCGAAAGATCCAACTCCAATTAATTTTGGTGAGTTTCATTGTGGAGAAGAAATTTGAGCTAGATTTCAGGCCTGGAATCATCAATCTCTTGGAATCAGATAGGTGTCCTTCTTATTGACTGTCAAGATTCCTGTAATTCATCACTATTCTGTGGCCAATGTTCTTCTACATTGTGAGTACCATCAGGAATGCCATGGACTCTGGGAGGGCACAAGTAATCTGGCATCAAATAGTTGTTTAAACTTAGTTTTTATGTATTGCTCCTCTACTTACTACCTTCTATATAGCTTCAATTGAATTGGGATATAATCTCTTACATCAATATTATGTATCCATTTTATCATGTGACCACAGTCAACATCTGACTTGAGGAAAACATCCTTGTAGTCTTTAGATAATTGGCTACTTTTTCTAAACTCACCCCTGATTTAAATTTCAGATATTTTGAATATAGGGAAAGCACAAATTAAAATTTATGTTGGTAGTCTAAAAGCAAGATGGTTAACAATAAATGTACATTGTTGATCTCATCAATGTAAAGTAATTGACCTTTCTATTAATCTATTGATCTTCTTGACTAATATTTTGCTGGTTAAATTTGCAAGAAATAATTCATTGGGCGCTATAAGCTAAATTCAAATTCAATATTAAACCTTGGTTCTTACTACTTATTCCATTGACACTAGTATTGTGCAGCAAGGTTTTCAGGAGTATACTCAGGGTTCTATTGGTGGAAATTATTTTTTGTTATTTGGTATTACTTCTACCCTCTTGGTGGCATAAAATAGTATTTTCTTTGCTGCATCTAATGAGTTGGGTAGATTCTTTGTGTTTTTTCCAGAGCTAGAATAACGCAAAGGTAAAGCGGAAACAGGGTACTTGACCAGAAAAGAGTAATCTTCTTGCTGGAGTTTTTATTATCCAGTATAAGGGGAACTTTATAGTTGAAGAGTAATAAGTTTTCTTCTTTTGGATTGATACCTCCTTTATATTTAATTTAAACTTTGTCCCAAGAGTATGTCGTATTGACTGTTGTCTAGGGCAACTGAAGTAGCTTAAAAACTAACTTAACAACTCAGATCTGCAGAGAAGAGCATTCAACTATTTCCTAAGTTTTATTCAGACTGGCTTTACTATATCCTTGAGTATATTTAAGAACTGGGGCGAGGTTTAACTTATTGATTCGTTGTAAGAAACAAAATTTGATGGTTAATACCATATCCAAGATAGCCATGACTCATAAATCTGAATTACAACTTCCACTCTGGTAATGGTTTTTTTTAAACTTCAGCGAAAAGGTTAACATCTAAATAAGGTAGAACATTGCATTGAGCTTATTGATCAATTTCAAGATACTTCTTTTTAGTCTCCAGAATACTGTGAATGCTTGAGATGGTTTGTTTTAACTAGAAAAGCTACTGATCATAATTAATGAAAGTTTAAATAATAATGAGGACACCCTATAACCATGACTGAGGTAAATGCCTTCAGGAACCTGGGAGTCGTTAAAGTTTTTGGAGTTCAAGTGATTCAAAAGGCAATCTCAGCAGGTGGAACTAAAATGTGATTGCTTAAGTCCTTATAACCCCAACCAGAGTCATCATCAAGTTCATTCTCAATGCAAGTGAGATTTGAGATTAACAATAATTCACTTTCAGGTACTTTGGGTCAGTCAGCTTTTGAGGTGCCTGACCCTAAGCCAACCTTCCTTTTTCCATGCTCTGCAAGGGCAGGGTTCTTCTTAGAACATTTACCCTTGGTATGTTTGTTATTACTGCAGTAATTATAGCTTGGCGTCTCCTCCTTCTTAGGCTTTGCTTCCTCCACAGTATATACTCTAGGTTTTGTATAGGCCATTTGGAAGGTCTCTGGCTTGTGTATATTAACTACATTGAGCTTAGTTTCCTTGTTGTCAAATATGGAATTAAAGCTATTTATGGATGTGGCGTTCATGGCTAGGTCAGAGTTACTATATAAACAAACAACAACGGCGGCTATGGCATCGTACAGATTAAGCAATCTTAAGGACACAGTTTTTTGTTCTCTTTATAAAAATTATTAGCAAAATTTGGGAAGGTTTTCATTCTAACATTGCATGATTCTCATAAAGCCTGTTTTCATACACAGGCTCTTCTTGACCCAAATCTCTGATAAGCAGTTCTTTCACTTATCTCCAGGTATGTAGGACGTTCATATGAGGCACCATAACCTCTTAGAATTTATGGTTTAAACAAGAAAAAATATGCTTACCTTTATATAATCAGTCATACAAACTATTGCAGCTTCTTAGAGATCGAGGAAAAGTGTGATACTCCCTTTTTTAGGTGTAAAACTGTAATTGAAAGTAGGCTTGAAGTAAAGCCTCCAATCCTGTAATGACATGTACTACATAAATGTTGGATAAAGTAGTTTAAGTTCTTATGTTGCCATGTCCAGTACTTTTCTCTCTTGTTGCAAACACTTTTGCAACAAATTAATTCAAGTCTAGGTAAAGTTTGATAATCTCATCAAGGAGATTAGTTGGTGCCCAATGTAAGGGAGCAGTTGGTAGAGTAAAGTTAAGAGCATAGGTGTTGGCCCACGTCAACCAATTTTTGTAAACGCCCCAGTGAGTCCAGAGGAATAGATAAAATTAGTAATAAAAAACAGCGGTTACCGTTTCCCCAGAAATTTTGGCTTGGAAAGCGTGCTGCAACCAGATATCAATACACTGAACTTCCAACCATTATTGGTGGTGGAACACGGAATGCATGTTTTCCTGGATATTCAACAAATGGCACTTTGGGTAATGCTTTTTGGAGATGTACACACACATTTCCCGAATATGGTGTACATTGCACCCCAAACCATGCCACATAGTTGTCTGGATCTTGACTTTGAAAATAAGGAAGCGGCAGATGAAGCTGCAAAGGTGCGCATAGTATTAGACCTCCCATATGGTCAACAGGTTGTTGAAACAAAGCGCACCCAATGATTGAAATTGAATTAAATTTTTGTGACTTTTGACTTCCTACCCATAACGGTCAAGCGCACCATGCTAGAGCACCACTGAAAGCTGGACTCACCATATATGGATAATTACAATCCTTTAAAATACAGCACTTTATGCTTATGCCAAACCTGTGCACGGGCAAAGCAATCGCTCTTCTCACTCCATCTGTGAGTATAGTGGAGGATTTGACCCAAAAATCACACACCACTTTTGTCAAAATCAATGGGCAAAACACCCATCCATTCCAGGTCACTGTGGATTGCGCGCCTCCCATCTGCACGTTCTGTTCTGCTTTTGGCCACAAGGCCTACGCCTGCCTTTCAAGGAGGGAATTACCCAACATAAAATTCTCTCAGATGCAATATGCGGTACAGAAGCACAGTATGAACTGACACTAGACACCGATGCAGCTTTCCAGTGGGGAATGCAAGGCCGCTACATTATAGTTAAACCAGTGCCCCCACAAGAGCAGAAGAAGGCCAATCAGGCCCGCAAGGTGGTGGCCAAGTAGGCGGCCATGACCGCATCCACTTTTCCACCAGCCCAACTCCAGGAGGACTTTGAGGCTTTCACTGCAGAAGCAGCTCATGAATCCCACACCCAATCAGATTGGGACACCCAAGCCTATTGGGCCACCCAAGATGAACACCTGATGGGCGATTCAGTTTCACCTGACCAATGCACCCAAGCATTGATTTGGAATGAGTTGATCACCAATAATCCTACCAAAATTCCACCTCTGAGTGTTGTTGCACCACAAATTCATGCACTGCAAAAAACTCACCCCACAGCAGGGAAAAAGTGCAGGCAAAAGCCAACGCAAACCCCATTGCTAAAACTAACCATTCTGACACATACTCCATAACATTGAATACCCACGCTTACAAGCAGCAATGTGATGAAAAAGAGTTGGTTGAAGGGCTTGGGTGCCCTTCCCATCACACCTAAGGTGTGATGGGGGAGGTTTTACTTTAGGGACGTTGAACTTCGCTGGACTCAAGGCCTCACCGTCCCAGGCTAGGAAACTGAGTTTTTGAAAAATAATTTACCCGTGGATATCCTGGCCATTCAGAAAACCCTCTGTCCACACGGTACTGAGGAATCATTTAAAACCATGATCCTCCCTTCCTCCCTTTGGTCTGAGCATTAATTATGAGGTGCTAGTTCAAGTGTGCAGTAATTTTAAATTTATTTCATCAGATATTCCCAAACGGCCACATCCTTATTGTCACCTTTTTGTGGGATGGCAAAGTGCACACTGTCATTAACATTTACACCCCAACCTGTGCGCAAGAATGCTGGGAATTTTTCTCGGCAGTCAATTCCCTTCCACTACCCCCCAACCCATTCATAATTGAGGAACATGAACTGCTGGATGGACCCATCCACAGACTACTGGCCCTCATCGCCTACACCCCCACAGGGGCATGTGGAACTTCACGTTCTCAAAGCCACCCTAGGGTTGTTTCATAATTTGCCATGCCATGCTCCACTACTCACTCACATGTCACACCCCCACGTACACAATGGACAGTTAAGGTCCATGACTGGCATTGACCTTATCCTCATGCCTTTGAAATTCATACCCAAATTTCCCACTTAACTATGACAATAATCTATTTCTCCAACCACAGGATGGTATCAATTTCCTTCCATTTATCCAACCCAGCAGCCCAGGCGCTGAAATGGTAAAAACTTCGCTAGCCAAAATTGCATTGTCAGAGTTCTCTCATGGGTGGAATCTGTGACCTCAGCTCTGGAGTTTGTCACACCATTATGTGCAGACCCAGTTTCCATCTGGTCAACATTCAAGGCGAGCACAATCCTCCAGGCTCACCACCTCTCCTCCCATTGCTCACGGGCAGCCTCAGCAGTTAGTTTTGTGCACACTGGCAGAGTTAGACTACCTGGAGTCCAACGTCCCCACTGCAGGCTACAGCCTAGCTTGGGGGTTGAATGTGGAAAGAATTGTCCTCCAGCCTCAACGCACTGGTGAGACAATAAAATTATCAGATTTGTGTTCAGTATAAAGCTAAACATATTATAGCGGGAAGCACATGCTCTACTTACTTTTTTCAAAAATACTTTACACCACAATAGAGTTTGGCATGCACACAGGTTTGAAGGCCAGACCACTCCATCGCGTATATGCCATCCAAAGTGGCGATCAAAATACAAATCTATTACTCTGAACTGTATTGATCCAATCCAATTCCGCCGGCTGAAATGGAAACTTTTCTTGAAAGTGCACACATACAAACAATTTCCCAATTCCTGGAGTCGATGAATTTAATTACTTGGGATGTACTCTGGTCCACCATTTGCAGTGCACCATATTGGAAATGCCCAGGCCCAGTTGGCATTCATTACGAGTTCTATAAGAAGTATTTCAAATATTTTGGTCCTTGCTGCCTGCCTCTCTTAACCAATGCCTTCTGGAAACGCGCCTCCTGCCTGGAGGGTAAGAGGCTTTCACTATTACATTGTACAAAGTAGGTATAAGCTGTACTTGGCCAACTGGCACCTCAATTTTCTCACTAACACAGACACAAGAAATCTTACTAAAATCATGGCTAACCGTCTAGGGGTTGCTGCCTCTGCTCTCATTTCCCCTGAGCAATTCAGTTTCATACCCAAAAGGTCAATTTGGGACAATATACACACTGTAGCCAATGTCTGCCAATCCACGGCTTCTTGAGCACTTGTATTTTTAGACCAGCAGAAGGCCTATGATAAAGTTAATTGGGACTACCTCAGAGCCTGCCTCCACAAGTTCCGCCTCCCACTTCACTTCATTAATTGGGTGATGTTGATAACGGAGTCCGCCACAATGGCTGTGCGCGGCTCTGGCTTCCTCACAGATGTAGTCCGCCCTCAAAGGGGACTGCTCCAAGGGACCCTCTTAGCCCACTCTTGTATAACTTCAGCCTTGACCCACTTCTTTGAAATATGTTGCCATGTCCAAGTTGACATTTGTGTCAATGTATTTGATCTTATAGTATATTGAGATGCTGCTCCATTTCCTCAAGCGTATGTTTTGGCATAAGAACCAACAGATTTAATTTATTTTCCAGAACGAATTTTTTTATTTATGGTTCTTAACAAAGATGTCCAAATCATAAATTTATTGGCAAGCTGATGAGCAATATGTTGTAAAAGATTGTTCTCATCCTCCAACACTTCAATTAGACAATTGAAGCCCTCCTTCATTTCTTTGAATTCAGTTCTATGAAGAGGCTTGTAAGTCATTGATTTTAACTCTTCTGTGTGAGTATTACAACGTTTCTCAGCTTCTTTGAAGTAATAATAGGCTTGGTTAATGTCCTCCTGACTGGGGAATTTGCCTCTCAAGTCGCTCTCCAATTTTTTGAATGATTCATAATTGAATGTAAAGACGCCTAAATCTCATTATTAACTAGAACCTGTTTGACATGGGCTTCTTGAGAAATGATTTTCTGGGATACTGATGACATCTCAGAGGTTTGATAGGTATCCAGCTCATCAACTCATAGCATTGCTTGCTCTAACCAGACTTTAAGGAAAGAGAAATGTTTTCTTTTTCTGACGGATAGTAAAAGAGTGGGATGCATTTAGCCATAGGCTTTGATATCTTGTTTTTAGCCCGTCTGTGAAGGTGTCAAGTAATCGCTTGGTAAGTTTTGTTTGACCATGAGATATCCTTTCAGAAAAGCTTCACAACATTCTACACTCTTGATAACACCGGAATCATCAGTCCTCATTTGATTATGGAGCTGAACAATGTAGGAAGGGTTAACTTTGATCAAACGGTGGATGTTCCATATACTTTGTGGTTTTAAATTATATACCTGCTCATAGGCCATCCATAAGGCCTTAATGTATTGATATGATGATAGAGTTCTTTGTTATAGACTTCTAGTAAATTCACAATATCATAAAGTGCTGAGTGTATAAATTGCAAAAGATAGCGAGAGAAATTCATACTTGATGTATAACTCTCTGGGTGAGAACTGGATTTATACAAGTACATAAGAGTCCTGTCCACTGAGATGCTCAATGAGTTTGCCTCTTTCTCCTGGGTTAATGGCTAAAACAAAGTAACTCTTTTATCCCTTGTCATAATACCTGTAATACGATAAGATTTGTGAATCCTCATAGGATTTTATTGACCTTATTTAAACGTGATGATGGGTGGACTTCCCATTTTATTATTCTCTTCATCATTTCCGTTCTGTCCAAATTGGTGACACTCTTAATTAGGTTATCTAACATAGTTTGATCAATTAGTTACAGGTATCTTCAAGTGTTGGCTGAGCCCCCTGTAGTGAGCACTAGCCTGTAGGGCTTCCATTTTTAATCTTAATGGTGCTATGCCCATGAATCATGACAGGCAATACTTGAAGCTGACTAAATCATATGAAAAGTATATTTTATTTGTAAGGATGCCAAGTCACCGCTTACATTCTTTTTGCTAGAGTATCCGTCCTATGGTAAGTGCGCAAAATGGATTCATTGAACTCAAGTACCAAAACGAGATATAGAATTAACACCAAATACCTATTATAGCACAAAATAGAGGTTTTTATATTCGCATTTAAATAAATTTAAACATATAAGGAAAAGGATAATATGACTATAAAGAAAGAAATTTGGAAGGGAGGCTCTTGGTCAGGTGATGCATTCTGGTCCCTAGTGCCTTTGTAACATATTTTGATAGGGCAAAAAATTTTGAGTTGAATACCCAAGTCAGATGAGACTGGGGTTCACTTATATTAATCACTTGGCAGCTACTTTATTCTTATCCTTTTTTGGTTCATCTTAATTTGATGCCATATGTGCCACCTTGAGTAGTTGTTGACTGGCCTTCTGATGATCTGTCTTTCTGATGAGGCGGGACTTCTTCTCATGGTATCTTAGGCACAATTTGGTCCATCAGAATTTTCTTAGAGAAAATTGAACTATGCTGACTATTGCTTTTTCCTGGTAAGTTATTGAGGTAATCTCTTTAACTCCCTTATTGTGTCTTGATGTCAATTCAGCTGAGTGAGAAAAATGGTCAATTTTATTCCTATCATTTCCAATAAACAGATATCTGGCAAGTAAAGAACAAATAGGACAAATTAGTTTTTTTAAAAATTAGTAATCAACGGCAACTCTATTAAAGCCATTTCTTTTCTTAATTTTTAGTACTATACCGATCTTTGGGCTGCACAAGGGGACAACTATTTTAGACATATATGCTTCTCTAACTCCTTTGGACCGCAACATTGTTAGTCTTATTTCTCCATATTGACTGCAATAGTATTGCTCTTGAATCCCATCATCAACGTGATTCTGGATTACCATAGCGCATCTGAGGTCATAATTATCCATTGAAAAAATTGGCTTTAATTTTGTATATTGACCTTTGCTTGACCTTTAGGACACTCAGGTAGTCTATCAGATTGTTAATGAGAAATAAGTTCATAATTCTGTAGATGCTGTTTAGGTAAGACAAACTTTGTCAATTTCTCAAAATCATTTACTTTACAAACTTCTTCCACAAGAGTGAGCTATATAAATCTAATCTTCTTTTCTCTAATGACAAACATTTAGCAGGAGTTATGTTTGTGAGTAATACAAAGATCTCTTGGTGAACTGACGACTTTATTCCTGGAACTAAAAATGTTCAGCCCTTTCCTGTAGCCAAGGGGATTAAATTCCTCCTACCAATCCTTTAGATAGCTCCAAGATCATTTCAGTGAACATCACATGCTGTTCTCCATTGATAAAACACAATCCTTGATGGAACTAAATATATGTATCTATTTTTCAAAAATGGTTGTGTAAATGGTTTTACCAACCATCAGGTTATGTTATTTGTAATTTTTAATGTCATAATAATACCTAGATAGATTCAATTAATCTAACTAATATGCCGTGCAGCCTCAGCTTTTATAAGTAGTGGCCTGAAAGTATTGATCTACTTAATAGATCCCTAATACCCCGCTGGAACTTCTCTTGTCCTGTTACGCATTTGATGACAATTGACGCTGTGGTCACAAAAAGTATCGCTTTTTATTTAGCATAGTCATTTTAGCCACCCTGTGCCCCCATAAAAAAGAAGTAATATTGCTTTATGATTATCAGTGCCATTCACATATAGAATGATTTGTACAACAGAATGCCTCTTTTCAGGGAAAATACTCTGCTTCAGTTCTCAACTCTTTGGCTTAAAGTTTTTCTCATTTTAGTGGATCCTTTTTTATTGTTCAGCTTGGTGAATATATAAAATAGCATTGAGAAAGAGGCTAGAACGAGCATATCTGAAGAGGAATGAGAATGCCAAAGGGATTTTTACCCTTAAAGAAGTTAGAGTAAGCTAAGAAGATTTATTGGAGCAAGCTAAAAAGCCTGCTGAAGTACTATATACTAAAGTAATCTCCTATCTTGATTAATAAATATTTCTATTATTGCTTACTACAATTTTGTATTGTATTTGGTTAAAATTCTTTCCTTGAAAAGTATCTTTTAATTTCGTGTAGTATAACCTCTGTAAATTGAGTTATAACGCCTCTGCGCTGAACCCAACATCTGGTGCTCGCTACAGGAGCATAAACATTTTGTTCCTTGTACCACGATTTTATTAAAATAAACTAAGGTTTCTTAGCAAGGATTACCTTCTACCAGAAGTGGCGCAACTTTTGGTCAGTGAAATGGATGGTCATCAGGGTCAGTGCTTCTCTTCAAATGAGATTGGTTAATTATGAGTTGAAATAAGGACCACATTGGCCTACTTTCCAATATCATATTAAGTCATGATCGTCAAATCAAAGGTTTGGGACAGCAAGCAAAGTCCCTTGAGAGTGAAATTTAGCTTTAAATGAGAACTCTCTGTCACAAATTAAGAACTTATTATTATAGAAATGACATTGAGGGCGGAACTCCGCCATTGTTCTTATTTAATAAATCAATTTAAACTGGAGACTCAATGTTATAATTTCAGCAGTTTAGCAAAGATACGCTGATGGTTTTTGCAGAGTCACGCCATGGAGCAATAGGACTGATGATATGAAGATCTTCATCCCTGAAACAATGCAATAAACTTTCAAAAAATATGGATCAGTTGCCCCAATGTCATTTCTTCACATAAACTAATACTTTCAGCGGATCCTTTTGGTCCACTCAAACCTCTCTTATAAACAACCTCCTCCTCTTCAATTGTCCCATCTCAAATATCTCAGTGACTTGAAATGATACCATTTTATTGGCTTAATAATTTGTAATGCTGTATCTCATTGGTTCCAGAAGAGTTCATCAATTATAAAATTAATGATCGCCTAGTTTGAGGTGATCTACCAATTGAACTTTTTGCGTTGATATTCCCAGCTGCCTACTCACTATATTATTGGCATAATTTCTCTTATACTCCTAGGTCAACTTTTTCATCAACTTGGATACTAAAAAATACTCATATAGGCCAAACCACAATGGTTAACCAATGTGCAACTGGTGATTTTTTAGCCTACTATCCAGTCATAAAGATAAACTTGACATTACCCCCACCTTTGACTGGACAATAAGCTATACAACATTTCTTTAACCAACCTGATGCATCCAATATGCACCAACCACAAGCTCATAACTTTAACTTTTTCTTTTATTTATGGCTCTATGAATATCTGACTGACCCTGATTGCATCCCACTCCCCCAATTCACTCTTCCTTCAGCCAATGAAGGAGAGACCAAAATGGATGCCATGACCTTCTGGCCCAAAGGAGCTCCTTCTGACTTCTGTGGCCATATGTCTGCCTTACGCGCCCCCTTTAGGGACCTAGTGACCCATTTTTGATGGGGAGGAGAGTGGAACCAAGGCACTTCCTTTAATGAGGTGGCCCAGCTCCAGGCGGACGGCTTCAGCCATCTTGTGCTCCTGCCTTCCGCAGAGCCTCATCCTTCAGTACTATCATTCTTAAGGATACTGTGCTTTGTAGGGTGGGTGAAAGCCAGCTGGTTGGGGACCTTTCCCTGCGCTCCTCCCATTTCTAGTCCATAGTGGTTCACTTTTCAAAAAAACCAGTTGTATCACATGTGATCTTGGGTCACTGCAGCATTTTCTGGCCTTAGTGCCAATTACCCATCCCAATACCTCCCCATCATGGTGCTTCTTGAAAACATTATCTTCTTTCATCCCACAGGTGAGTTAGGGTTAGGGATGGAGCAGCACCGGGTGGCCCTTGAATGGGCCACCAAACAGCGTTTACATCAGCTTCTCCTTACCCAGTTACTTATCCCAGCATGGAAGACTTTCTTGGGGATTGCCTGGCACTGGGCGTGACCTTCCCCTAATCTAAGGCTCAACTTCTTGTGCGCCAGCCCAAACAACTCTGGCCCCCTCTTCACAGCTACACATTGATCTCTCGAGAGCACCAGCACATGTGGTTTCAGGCTTTGCTCCTAGTGGGGCAACAGTGGGATCTTTTTGATCTCAATCAGCCAGCCAAGCTATCACCACCTCGCCTGTTACCCTGGGTCACCAGTCTATCTTCCTCTTCCAGTTCCACCGCCCCATCCTCCCCTCCATTAGCTAGCACGTTGGCCCCATAGTGGACTCCAACTCAATCGCCCCCAACATGGCAGCCAGTACCCCCACCACCAAACTGAGAAAAGTCCAGAAAATCCACACCACTTACAAAGTGACACAAAAAAAGAAATATGGGTCTCACCAATCAAAGTGCAAGACTCACCGCTAGAAACTGAGAAAGAGCGGGAAGAAGAATACAGCATAACTGAAGATTTATGTGACAACACCAATAAATATAGCTTACTTAACCATAAAAGGATGATGATGTTTTTTCTTTTCTGGATAAACTCTATTGTTGTTTATATGCCCAAAGGAGCTTTGCATGCATTCAGTTAATAAACTGACCACCCGCAGGGTCCTTGATAGCTAAACATCAACGCCTGTTTTTTCTATCATCAAAAAAGGGCCAATCAAGATGTATGCTAGTTTATGTTTCCGCTTAAACTCATGCTGGTCGTGGAATAGAACCATATGCCAGTCCTTGAACTGAGCTAACCTGATACGCTGTACCTGATTGCAGCCTGGTTTTTATTTTCTTGCCCAAGATAAACTTAAGCTTTAGTTTGTAACTTAATCAATGTATTTGCTAGGGTGTCAAGTAGCGGTGAGGATCCATTCCACCAGTATATTTCATGTAGGCATAGAGCAGCGCGTGAGGAGCGTGGTGCAATCCATATATTAACTGACCTGTGCTCTTTCCTGCTGCCAAGAGGCAGCTAATATTGTAGGTAAGCACAGCGGTAGACAGGAGGGTACTCCAATAGGAGGTTTTATTCGTTACCAGCTTCTGAGTATTCACCTTTTCCTGTTGACCCGTTTGACCATTCCATTAGATTCAGGGTGATATGGGGTTGTTTGAACCCCGCGGATGGCCATCATTTTTCGAACTTGGGTAGGATGTGAGAGGTAAAATTAGTTCCATTATCAGTAAGGGTAAACTGAGGGCAGCTGAGACGCTGATTATACACTTCACTACAAACTTGGCCAGAGTAACCGCTCCCAGATCTCATATTGCCCGTGCTTCATCCCACCTGGTCAAATGGCCAATTGCCACCAAGGTATACTTAGACCAGTTAGCTCCTGTTGGCAAGGGCCCAACAACATCAATAGACACCATGTGCTAAGAAAAATGAGGTTTCACCAGATGTTAAGAGGTCCTTTGGCGTAACAGCTTCTGACTTGGCACTGATGGCAGTAAGAAATGGTACCCAGCAAATCAAAGTGCATACTTTCCTAAAAGTATTGAGGCCATAAAATCTCCAACGTCTTGCATACACATCCATGGCCCACCGCCTTATGCGCACACAAAATGATGTCCAGTCAAGTGGAGGGTTTTAGGAAACTGAGCGTATTGTTCTAAACGCTTGTATAATTACCCATTTTTACAGATCATATTGGACATTATCCCATCTAGCGCCCTAATAACTTGCAGAGGTTTGTCTGCATATTAACTACTGATCATTTTTTCATATATCAAGTCACCAAAGTCCGCTGCTACTGCACTTGTTGGTAACCGCAATAAGCAGTCAGCATATTGATGATTTGCACCGGGATGACGCAGTATTTCAAATTATAAGCATGCAGCTTTAGGGCCCATCTATCAATATGCCTTTTGGGCACACGGAGGTTTTGTGACCAAAGCAACGATGCATGATACATTACTACCTTATATTTCTCTCCATGTAGGTAGACTTGGACCTGCTTATATGCATAAATTACAGGGAGGTACTTCTGATCATTCATGTTACAATTCCATTTGTGGCTGTTCAAGCTCCGACTACAATATACAACTGGGTGCTCCACGCCATCATCATCCTTCTGGGATAATATTACCCTTATGGCAAAAGAGACACACCTGTATGCACAATAAAGACCTACTTAAAATTTGGGTATTGTAAGATTTTCACACTAACTAATTCTTTCTCTAGAACATTAAAAGCGTTTTGTTAATGCTCAGTCCATCAAAAGGGGCTTTCTTCTTTAATAACTCGAAGAGGGGACCTCCAATACAGCTGAAGTTCAGGATGAATTGGCAGTAGTACCCAACCATCTCCAAGAACATCTGGATATCCCTCTTGTTGCTCGGCTGAGTCATCTTTTTTATAGTGTCAACTTTTGCTGGCTGAGGAATAAGCCCTGTCTAAATCTACCATAAGCCCAAAGACCTAAAATTGCTCCTTGAAAAACGACAATTTTGAGGTTTTATTTTTATTTTTGCTTTAGCAAGATGGCTGAACATTTGCCCAAATAATCTAAATGTTCAGTGGACATTCACGAGAACATGTTGATATTGTAAAAATAAACTAGCATGCAGGAAAGCTTCAGGTCACCCAAGATAGTGTCCATTGCCCGCTGAAATGTAGCTGGGGCATTGCATAACCTAGAGGCATTTGCATGGATCAGAAAAACCCCTTCAAAGTGATAATAGTTCATTTCTCCCATTCTGCCATTGGAAGCTCAAGTTTCCAGTTTCCTGATTTCAAATCCATAGCTGAGAAATAGTTGGTTCCAACCAAATGATCCAAAATGTCAGCAATTCATGGAAGTGGATACAAATCTTTTTCTTAATATGATTAAGCTTCTGGTAGACAATTACTACTCAATTAGTGCTGTATTTTTTCTTAAAAATCAACATGAGGGATTCCCAGGGGTTCTTTGATGGCTATAAAATTCCCTGCTTGATCAATTTATCTACTTCCATGGATACAACCTCTTACGCCACTTTGAATCAACAAATAAGCTGTGATCAAATGGGAAGATAGTCTCCCATGTTCAACATTACACCATAACATGGGCACATCCCAAATCATGGATATCAGATGAAAAATTTCTTGATATTTTTCAAACAGGACCATCACCCAATCTATCTGGTCATCTGAAAGCCCAGACAAAGCCTCATGTAGAACCACAGTGATTACATTGGCCAAGGCTTTTTCAGATAGACCTAGATCCTCCCATGACCTAAATTCATGTATAAGATGAAATTCCTCAATTGGAGTCAAATGCAGAAAATCCACCAAATGATGTGTTTGAACCACCATAGACTCCTTTTGTAGTTTTGCTAATAAGGCCTTCATGTTGACATGTCCTGGTAATAGTAACCCAGGAGCCACATGGGGTTTGAGCCGTGATTGCTGGTAGGGACCTATTATTTCACCATATAGACCTTCAGGGACATCTATTTCGAGTTCCATTCCTACTATAGCCTGAAGGCTGGAAGGTATACTAAAGGTGGTCACAGCCCTTAGTCAAATACTGTTACACTTGTAAATCTGGTTAGAGCGTTCTGGTCCTCCATTTCATCTGATGATAGTGAACAGGGATTTACCCCATCGCTATACACAAGATTTATTTTACTAGTGCAGATAGGTTCTTCTAAGATTTTTCTGGAGGTGAAATAACTGGCAATTTTCTGCCCTAAAATCTCAAAGATTTCCTCCACCAGATCAACCACTGCCCCAAATTGCAGCATGAATGCGGCCCCAATCAGCAGTCATAATCATTATTGGGCAAAACTATGGCCAGAGCATATGCACCAATCAACTAACCCTCAAAGGCGATGTGCTGTTAGCACCCTCTGATACAGTGCTTTATTATAGCAGTCCCATACACTAACCAATGGTCCACATCAGTCTTCAGCGGAAGCCTATCCATTAACTGAGTAATATCTGATGAGAGTGCCTGTGTCTACAATCGCTCAAATATTGGTATTTCCTATGAAGATATCACAGTAGGTACATTTGTAATAAGATGAACTGATATAGTTTAGCACATGCACATCCATGGGCTTCTTGTTATTGATAAAAATGACAATACCAGTGCCCACAGGAACTTATGAAAAATATCCTCCATCAACATTGCAGCATTCAAAACCTCTAATGCAGCTACATTAACGGAGGGATTGTCTTTTGTACCAAAGTTAAACTCAAGAATTTTCCAGGCATATGGTGTTTTTACAACTCAGCGGAGCTCTAACTGTATCCTTCTTCTTTTAAAATTTATTGCGGGGAAGGCCGACCATGGGACGGACACTTCCAAATATGACTCAGAAAAAACAAACTTAGTACCAGGGGTGGCACCCCAGAGAAGCGATGCTATCTCTTGTTGCCAGCGGGAACGTCACTTATGAGGAGGGGGAGGGGACATGTGAAGGGGCTGTAGCCACTATTGAGCACGTGTGGAGGAAGGGGTCTGATTTGATGAACCAGACTGGGAACCAGGAGGAGACCAGCTGTCAGCTACGCGGTGGGAGTTATCCAAACATCCACGCTTGAAAGTGGTCCACCAAATGAGACCAGAATCTGTGGACAGTTTTTGGGAGGGTGGGGGTGGAGCCTGCGATGGCATCTAAGACAATCGTGTGGATGGTCCACATGGCGATTGCAACCACCAGAGCACGGAGGGAGGGTGGAAGGGAGGAGGCCATTGAAAAAGCAAACATATCTCTTGACAGACTGAAGGGATGCGTTTGATCCTGGCCCAGCAGACGTTAAACTTCGCGCAATATCACTTTAGAGGTGGGGCACTTCTCCAGGCGGTGGAACAGCGTTCCATACTGGCCACACATGACACAGGATGAGTGTAAAGCGTTAGAGCGCTCAGCTGTACGATACACCCGCCTCAGGCAGCGCCACACATGGGAGCGGACTTGAGGCTGCAACAGAGGATGGTGTGCATATTTTCAGATAGTTTTTTGGGTCTCAGTGGAATAAGGGATGTCCATCATGTCCAGGTAGTCCACCCTGGATAGGACATGGGGCCGAATGGGGATCACGCCATCATGGATGGGTAGCCCCTGTACCTCTTGTGTGAACTGAGGAGAGGGGCGGCCTCTTCAGGTTGTATGTCCGCTAATACGAATTCTCCACTCTGTGCTTCGCATGGAGAGTAGGATTCGTTTGTAGTGGGTTTTAGTCCCGTGAGGACCTGTGGCCGATGTGTGTGATGTGAGGTATTTCATCAGGGAGTGGGGGTTTGATGGATTGTTGAGGCCCAAGGCTCAGGAGAAGTTGGAGCGGGCTGCGCGTGATCAGTGTTGGGATGGGAGTGTAGGAGCGGTGACGGCCGCGATCCAGGTGCCCAGGATCTTGGCAGCATGGGCTTTGAAGTCAAGCAGGCCCATGCCACCTTGATGATGAGGGCCAAACATGACCTCTAGCCGTACTGGTGTAGGGCGGCCTGACCAAAGCCATCCTTGCAGCAAGGCATACAAGGATTTGAAGAAGCTTGGGGAGAAGGGGATGGCGTGGGCTCTGAACCAGACTTTGGATAGGAGCATAGAGTTGGCTAGAACAACCCTGCCAGTGAGGGTAGTAGGGTGGGCTCTGAGAGAGGCGATTCGCTTCGTCACGTTGTCCAGTATATGGCACTCCATTACTGCTGATGCGTATCCGCCTGCCTCCATCCACACGCCCAGATGGCGCACCAGTTCTATGGTAGGACGTGGCACGAAGGGGAGCACCAGTGGAGTGGTGTGTGTTGAGTTAGTAAGGCGTGGGCGTGGGCGAGCAGATGGGCCGGGTTGGGAACTAATTGCTGGGGCCCAGCAGTTCTGAAACTGACCAAGGAGGATAATTTTGGTTTTGGAGGCGTTCAGAGTCGCGTTACTTACCTGGGAATATTCCTGGATGAGGGCTTCAAGCGCTCATGCATCTTTATTATTAGACACCCCCACCACGCAGTCATCTTCAAATGCCATTATCTTGACTGGGGTTTGGCCTGGCACATGGACCCCAGTGAGTTGGGCATTCACATTTCGCAGTAGTGGGTCAAGGCTGAAGTTGTATAAACTGTGGGCTTAAAGGGTCCCCTTGTTGCAAGCCCCTTTGAGGGCGGACTACTTATGTTAGGAAGCCTGGGCCACGCACTGCCATTGTTGCAGATTCCGTGAGCAGAATCACCCAGTTGATGAAGCGGGGGGGTAGGCGGAATTGATGGAGGCAGGCCCTTAGGTATTCCCAGTTTACTCTATCATAGGCCTTTTGTTGGTCCAAGAATACCAGTGCTCCTAAGGCTGTGGACTGACATGCATCAGCCACAGAGTGCACGTTATCCCAAATCGACCTTCTGGGGATGAAACTGAATTGTTCTGGGGAGATGGTGGCAGATGCTACAGTCCCTAAACGGTTAGCCATGATTTTTGTTAAAGTTTTGGTGTCTGTGTTTGTTAAAGAAATGGGGTGCCAGTTGGCTATGTTAAGCTTATCCCCTTTCTTGTAGAGTGTGACAGTAAAGGCCTCATGTCCTCCTGGTAGGAGGCACATTTTCAACTGGCTTTGGTTAAGTGAGGCGAGCAGCAATGGGGATATATATTTGAAACATTTTTTGTAGAACTAATATGGAATACCATCTGGGCCTGGGCATTTTTGGTTTGGTGCACCGCGAATGGCTGTCCATAATTTGTTCGGAGTAATTAAATTCATTATTTCTGGGTATCAGAAAATGGTGCGGATATGAGCTTGGTCGAGAAATTCCGCCACTTCGGCCAGCTGAATTGGGTTCAGCTCAGTATAACTTGGAGTAATATTTTTACATTTTGATTGCCACTTTGGCCAGTATGTCCACAATGGAATTATCCGATCTTCACACATGTGTGCAGGCCACGCTCTGGTGTGGGGCAGATGTTTTTAAAGAAATATGTGTTGCACTTGTCACCTTTAGTGATGTATGTGGCCCTGTATTGGACACAAACCCAATGTTTGTGTTGCCTTTTGAGTGCGTTGAGGTGGGCGGCTGCCTCCGCCCACTTCTGGCCCCATGCAGGGCTGTATACTGTAGCTGGAATGTTGGACTCCAAGTGGGCCAATTCCGCCAGAGTGCGCGAGATAACCACCGATGTGGCTCGTGAGCATCTGGAGGAGAGATGGCGATAGTGGCAGATGGTGTCCTCTTTGAAAGTTGCCCATGTGGAAATGGGGTCTGCGCAAAATGGTGCAACAAACGATTTTGCCAAAGTTGCCTCTTCCACCCATGTGGAAAATCCTGGCAACGCGAGCTCAGGGGGGCGGATTTTGCACCAATGTGGGGCCTTAGCAACTGTGACTGGTAGGTGGTAGGTTATTGAGACCAGTCAGTGGTCAGAGAATTCCATTTTTGTTGTTTTGAAGTGGGAGATGTGGGGTTGGAATTTTGCTGGCATTAGAATAAGGTCAATGCGGGTCATGGACCTTAATTGGCCGTTGTGGACGTGGGGATGCGTCATGTTTTTGAGCAGCGGGGCATGTCATGGAAGCACATCCATTAACCCAAGGGTGGCCTTTAGAACGTGTAGTTCTACGTGACCCTGTGGGGCGTGGGGTGAGGGAGGCCACCAGTCCGTTGGTGAGATTAGCCAACACTTAATGTCGCCAACTAGGAAGGAATCAGGGGGTAGTGGGAGGGATTTGACTGACAAGAAAAATCCCCAACGCTTGTGTGCACCGTTTGGGGCATAGATGTTGATGATTACATGTGCTACATCAGCCCATGAGAAGGTGACGACGAGCACTCGGCCATTTAGGAATGTTTCTGAGGATGTGAATTTGAAAAAATTATTTTTCTGAATTAGCACCCCACAGTGCTTTGACCAAAAGGATAGGGATGGAAGGAGCATTGTTTTCCAAGCTTCCTCAGAACCTTGTGGACAGTGGGACTCCTGGATGGCCAGGATATCCACGGGTAAATTGTGTTGTAAAAAACTCAGTTTCCTAGCCTGGGATGGGGAGGCCTTGAGTCCGACAATATTCAACATCCTTAGGGTAAAGGTTTCGCCCATCGCACCTTAGGTGGGAGGGGGTGGGCCCCCAGGCCCACCAGCCTCTTCTAGTTCCCCACGGGCTTTCACAGCAGCGCAGGTGTTAGCAGCAACGCTATCAGAGTTTTTGTTGATTTTTGTGGAAAGAGTCATGCTGGCTTTGGCCTTCACTTTTTGTTTTCCCGACGTTGAACAAATTTTTTGTGGTGTGGATGAGTTTGGTGCACAGTCAAGCAGGTCAAAAGAAATTTTTTCAGTTGGGATAGGTCCCAAGTCAGTTTCAACTGGAGCTTGGGTGCAATGATTGGGTGAGATCGAGTCTCCCATCAGATCCTCAGCTTGAGTGGCCCACTCAGCATAGACTTCCCAATCTGATTGGATGATGGATTCCCAAGTTGCTTCCGCCACGAAGGTCTCCATGTCCTCATGGCGTTGTGAGTGTGGGATAGCAGTTGTGGCCTTAGCTGCTTCCTTGGTCGTGGCCCTATGGGCCTGCTTGGCCTTCTTCCGCTCCTGTGGGGAGATAGGCTTTACCAATAGGTAGCAGCCTTGTGCTCCCCACGGGAAAGCCTCCTTGGTGCTTACAGTTGGTTTGTAGTGCGCCTCTCCATTGGCCATGGCCGCTGAGGGGTGCTCTTGGAATGTGACGCCCTCCTTGATGGGGCATGCATGTGCCTTATGGCCAAACACATCACAGTGGGTGCAAATGGGGGGCGCGCTGTCCACGGTCACCTGGAATGGGTGTGTGGTATGCCCTGCAATATCAATAAAAGTGGAGTGTGGGATCTGGGTTAGGTCCTTCACGATCTCCTCAGTTGGGGTCAGAACTGTGATGGCTTTGCCAGTGCACAGGTGTGGCATCAGCATGAAGCATTGCATTTTGAAAGATTGTATTTCACTGTATACGGCGAGACCATCTTTCAGGTGTTGTTCCAAAGTGTCACGTTTTACCGTAGTAGGCAAAAAGTCAAACGTGAGGAAAATTTGGTTTGATTTTATCCATCTGGTGCATTTGGTTTTGATGACCCATTGCCCTTCAGGGAGGTCAAGAACTATGCGCACCGCTGAAGCCTCATCTGCTGCATTTTTGCTTTTGAAACCTAGGTCCAGCCAACCGCATGACATGGAGTGAGGTGCAACGTACACCGTGGTCATGAAAACTTTGTGTACATCTTTACAAAATTTTTCCCATAAGGCCATTTTTTGGATGTCCAGATACACATGGACTCCCAATTTCACCGATGAAAGTGGCTGGGAGTGTGGCGTGTTGATGTACTGGTTGCATCGTGCTTGCCACTCGAGTATCTCTGGGGAAATTGTGACCGCCAGTTTTTTAAGATTTATTGTCTATTCCACCAGATTCTCCGGGGCGTTTTTGAACGTTGGAGGCCGCGGGCCTTCCACCTGCTCCTCTTACCTTGCTTGCCCAACTGCTCCCTGACATGGGCGCAGACTAATCTCCTCTGTGAGATTTTCAAACTAGATTTAGTCTTAAATTGAATAGGTTGCAATAGTGATTGCAACGAGAAAGAAAAGTTTTTTTAACTGTATACTTCTTCTTTCCTATCATTAGGAAGTCAGCGATATCTCTGAAGGTATGATGGTATAATAAATCATTAGTTTAGGGCTTATGCCCAACACAAAGGGACTTATTAGATTTAAAAGGTCATTTAATTTTAACTTAGTGGAGGTAGAGCATTCCATCTCTAATCTGCTCAGACTTTTCTTTGTTCAGTAAGAAATGATGGTACTACATAGGCATTCAGGTTTCTAGGGAAATTAGCCGCATAATGGCATCATTGACCGCAAGAGAAACAGGTTTTCCTGATAAATCCTTAGTTGCGATGCACCTAAAAACCTAGATTGGAACTTAAACAAGGGATTTGAATTTGGCTGAGGATAAGCCAATTGACCATAGCACGTCCAAAGGAGCCGCCAAAGGGTTATATCTGAATATTAACCAACGTATTATATTTATTTTGTTGTTGGCTATTACCCACTGGAAATTCAGTAACAGCTGCAAGGGTTTTTTTGTTCTCGTTGGGGGCAAAGGTGGTGGATAGGCGGCACAGAAATTGAATGATTTTGTGAAGGGGTACATCGTCCTCCAAAATAATTGACATGACGGTATACAACTTTTAGTATAACTTCACCACAGAAATCTTTGCAATGCACACCTCGGACTCAGTTAAAATCACTGCCCTGATTAACATGTGGGCTTCTGCTGTAAAGCGATTAGAAAAAGCAGCAAGGGTTTCATTATGCAAGAACCTGATGGTCTAAAACTCAGCCATCTAGTGCTATATTTTTCAGAACCTTCAAACAACTGCAGCACAGTAAACTTCACTTCTTGGTGTGTAACAAAACTAATTGAAAGCTAGAAGATAACTTAGTCTGAACTCCAAACATCCAAAGCAGATAGTAATAATTTTAGATTTAATCCAATTGAAGCTCTTTCCACTGTGAACTCAAATTGTTTAAAGAAGCTGAGAATATTCCCTTCGCTGTCAAATGGTTGCAGCTTATCAACACAAACTTCCTTCCTAACAATACAATCCAGCTTGCACTCTGTTAATTCTCAGCGTTTGGGCTCGATTCCGCCGAGTTGGTTTTGCATAGGGTATGAGCCACTGAGCAACAAAATTGGACGATATGAGGATTGCCAACTTATAATAAAACTTAATAAAATATGTATGGAGCTATCGCTTCTTATTTTAACCTTTATTTTAATTTAAATCGCAGGCTTATCTGCGCGCTCCCCTTTCTTGTAAAAACTTTCTCTTTTTAATCTTCCATCAGACTCTTTATACCTTGGTTCCCCAGCCAGATGCATCCTCAGCTTGGTAATCTTCTATTATATTTCCTTTTTTAAATTACTCTCATTTGTATCAAATCTCAACATAAATCCTCTCAATTTGCCGTATGCCTCATTTAAAGCACTTAAATTACCAGTACCAGTTTGATTCCGGCAAATTCCATTTATTTTGCCATATTGACTTAGGGCTTATCGTCCAGTCATATTGGAATTACAACATTACCCCCACCCTTTGACTGGATGATAGGCTCTTACTGTTTGTATGCTCAAAGGAACTTCACATGGACTCAGTTTATAATCTGACCCCAGCGGGTTCCTTAATTATGTAGACATCCATGACAGTCTTCTTAATAATCTCAAATGGGCTGACCCAAATGTCAGAGAGCTTCTTTTTTCATCTGAATCCATGCTGATCGTGGATTAAAATATAATTTTCCCACATCAAACAACAGAAGACCACTCTGATGCTTCTGGTCAGCTGCCTGATTGAAGATTTTCTTCGCTAAACTGGTGGAGTAGGCTTCCATTTGTAACTTGATCAAAGTATCCATGAGTTGATTAAGATATTGCTGAGGATTCACCCCACCAGTGTCCTCTACACACGAATATAGCAAGGCAGGCAGAGCCAGATGTCAACCATATAGCATTTGAAATGGACTCTTACCAGTGGCAGAATGATAGCTAATATTATAACTGAACACACCAAGTAGGTAGAAGGGCACTCCATTCTGAGGGCCAATCCATTATCAATTTGCGGATTATATTCACTAGGGTTCCATTGACTCGCTCCACCATCCCATTTGATTCCAGATGATAGGGGGTGGTTAAAACCCCGCTAATCACCATCAACTCATCTAACTTTGGCAGAATATACAAATTGAAGTTGGTTCCATTGTTTGTCAGAATGAACTGCAGACAGCCATGCCGCTGTATAATGCACTCCATAATGAACTTGGCAGTGGTGACCGCGCCCAAGTTTCTAATAGCCCTGGCTTCCACCCATTGGGTCAAATGATTGATAGTGACAATATATACTTGGATCTATTGTCACTAGTTGGAAGAGGTCCCACTACATCAATGGGAACGGTGTGCCATGTGATCTGGGGTTTCACTAGTTGGTAGGTGGTTTTCTTGCAGAAATGTTTTTCTAATTGACACTGAAGGCAGCAACTACCCATTTCCAATACATCGTAATGCATGCTTTCCCAGAAGTATCAGGGTCACAAGAATTCTAGCGTCTTCTGCAATCCTCCAGTCCAACAGCCCAATGAGCATCCATAATTATCGAGGGTCTAGCTGAAGGCTTTGGAAAACTCAGCATCAAGCCTCCAATTCACTTATATAGTTCTTTTTGTACAAAGGTGTTTTCCATGAGTCCGTCTAAAACCTTGATCACCTGCGGTGGCTAATCTTTGTATCTGTTCGCCACCATTTTTTCTTACATTATATAAGCTAGATCTGCCATGATAGCAACCATGGGCAATCGATAAAGACAATCCACACTTTGATGTTTCACTCCTGGTCGATGCAAAATCTCAAAATCATATGCTTGCAGCTTCAACGCCCAACATGCAAGCCATCCCTCTGGTTCATAAAGATTCTGTAGCCAGCGCAAGGAAGCGTTATCCATCACTACTTGAAATCTTACCCCATGCAGATATACCCAAAACTGTTTGTAAGTGTAGATCACTGCTAAACACTCCCGCTCAGTTATGGTGTAGTTTCATTTGTGACAGTTCAAACTTCGACTACAAAATGTGACAGGATGTTCCACGCTGTCATCATCCTTCTGAGGTAACACTGCCCCAATAGCAGAGAGGGATTCATCAGTTTGTACTATAAACTGTTTGTCAAAGTTGGGATATTGAAAAGTGGGTGCACTTGCTAACGTGGTGCGCAATACATCAAAAGTGTTCTGGGTTCGTTCTGTCCAAACAAAGGGAGAGTTTTTCTTTAATAACTAAAAAAGTGGGGCCCTGATGCAGCTAAAAATTGGGAATTAACCGTTGGTAGTACCTAACCATCCCCAGAAAAACCTGAATGTCCCATTATTTCCCTGGCCGAGTCATCTTGCTTATTGCATCCACCTTAGCCAGTTGAAGTTAAAAGCCCATTTGAATCCATGACAAACCCAAGGTGTTCCAATTGCTCTTTAAAGAATTGACACTTGTGGCTTAATTTTGATATTAGCAAAAGTGAGGCGCTGAAACACTTGCTCCAAATGGGCCAGGTGCTCTGCAAACATCTGCAAAAACACATTGATGTCATCAAGGTAAATAAGAACGCAGGACAGCTTTAAATCACCTAAAGTTGTATTTATGTCACGCTGGAACGTAGCTGGAGTGTTACACAACCCTTGCAGCATGCACGATAACTGGAACAACCCTCTTGAGGTGATGATCGCACATTTCTCCCATTCCACTAATGGCAATTTGATCTGCCAGTATCCTGAGATCAGATCCATGGCGGAAAAATAGTTCGCCCCACCCAATCAGTCTAACAAAATATCAATCCGTGGGAGAGGGTAGGGATCCTTCTTTGTTACGTTATTGAGCTTATGATAGTCAATAACCACTCTATTTGTGCCATCCTTCTTCTTTATGATGAGCACAGGTGACGCCCACAGACTGTTTGACAGCTCTAGCATTTCTTGCTCAATAAGTTTATCTACTTCGTCGGAGACAACCTCTTCTGCTGCTTTTGAACATCTAATTGGTCATGAACGAATGGGAGGGTGATCCCCCATATCTATCTGATATAACACCCCTTGAGTGCACCTCAAGTAATTATCATCATAAGTGATAATATCCCGATACTTTTCAAATAAGGCCATAGCCTTATCTTGTTGTTCCTCTTATAATCCTGTGAGTGCTTCCCGTGGTACTACAGTCAGTATGCCAAGTGAGGAATGAGCTGGTAGTCTGAGATCTTCTCATGAGTTAAAGTCATGAATACAACAAATTTCCACAATAGGGACAAAATGTAGGTAAGCCACCACTTGGTGCCGCCTGATTGTTATTGTCTCCTTCTTTAGGTTTGCGAGCAGCACCTTCACCTCCCCATTTCCAGGAAGCAATAACTCTGGAGCCACATGTGGTTCAAGCTGCGAGTGCTGATGAGGCGCCAGGATTTCTCCATAAAGCCCTTAGGGACTTTAATTTCGAGCCCTGTCCCTATTATACCCTGGTGTCCAGATGGTAAGCTTAAAGGGAGTATTGCTCGAAGCAGGATTCCTTTATACTCATATATCTGGGTGGAGAGGATCTTGGTCCGCTGACTCAGTTGCTGGTAGCAAACAGGGATTAATCCAAGAGTGTATGCTAGATTGATCTGACTGGAGTGGACTGAATCCGTTGGGATTCTACCAGAGGAAAAATCTACTGGAATTTGTTGACTGAATATGGTAAGGGTTTCTTCTGCCATATCTATCAAAACGCTAAAATTTCTCATAAAAGCTGCGCCGATTAACATATCATAGTGGTTATTTGGCAAAAACACCGCTGGAGAAGACACCCAGACTGACACAAATCATAGAGGCAACACGCTATATGCTCCTTCCAACACAGTGCTGTGCGTTCCCATGGTCCGTTTTACTACACGATGGTCCACATATGGTTTCAACATAAGTTTAGCCACCAACCGAGTATAGACTATGTTCACAGGTGCTCCCATGTCTATGATAGCGCGGATTTTCGTGTTTTGAATAATATGTCACAAAAAGTACATTCTGAATAAGAAAAATCATTTGTGTGTATTGCTTATATGTTCAAGGGCTTTGTGCTACTTAAAAAATAAGAAATGTCCTTGCCAACTTGAGGATACTCACTAGCGATTTTCTCCACCACAATGGCTATGGTAAACCCTACTAAAGGAGTAACGTTCAGTGAAGGATCCGGTTTGCTAATGCCAGTCTATTCCAGGATCTGCCACGCATATGGCTTCTGCATGTCCTGGTGAAGCTTGGCCCAATGGGGTGAGCCTTTACTCATGGAAGCGGAAGCAGGGGTATCAATGAAAGCTGCTGGCATAACACATCATCCAATTGAGGTTCAATTTTTACCTAAAAAGATAGTTGGGGATTGTTGGGGACAAGTGAATTGGACTTAGCAGAGATAGAGCATCCCATCTCTACTCCACTCGAGCTTTCCCTGTTCAATTATCTTTGTTGGCATTGCATACACATGTGGGTGGCTAGGGAAATTGGCTGCATAATGCCCTCTTTGTCCGCACTGGAAGAAAGTATTCATAAAAGGTGTGCGTAAATAGTTAGGGGAAGAAGAACGAGGTTGAATATTGCCAGTAAGGTTCCAAGGTCAGGGACAAACTGGTGAAGCGTACCTATGCTGGAAAAGATCTATTGACTCATGTGAGAGACGAATAAGTTCCATCATCTGATAACCCAGTTGCTGCGGCCTATATTCCGCAAGGGTTGGAGTGGGGGCAACAGCGATTTTCTGGGCTACGTTGGGGGTGCTGTTCATGGCAGAGAGCTGATGTTTAGAGTTCACTACTTGGATGAGTCTGGTATCACCATCCAACACATGGGAGTTAGCGTTATAGTGTTCCCAATATGGCTTGACAGCCGCCGTCATTGCTATACCCACCTCCTCATTAGATAAGACATTGGCACCCAACAACACATGAGCCTCATTAGTGAATCACTCTGCAAACTGTGTTAAAAAATCATTTTTTTGAAAATATATTGTCAAAAAATCTGCCTTGCGTTGAGCCATTTTTGCTTTGCCCCCAAACAGGCTAATTACAGTCTCCTTCACCTCTTGGTATGCTATAGTACTGTCTTTAAGATAACAAGTAACTTGATCAGCACTTGAAACATCCAATGTAGATAACAATAGTTTAGCCTTTCATTGATCAGAAGCCCCCTCTATGGCAAACTCAAACCAATTGAAAAACCCATGTATGTTACCATCTTGGTAAAATGAGGGCAGCCTATCACTGCAGATTTCTTTTTCCTTAATGACCTTATCTATTTTATACTCTGCACAGCCTAGCCGCTCTGTCATACTGCTCAAAAGGTTGGTAAGTTGGTTGGCACGGTCACCCACCAGGAGCACTTAGAAGAAGGCATGGTTGAGCTGCTCAGTAATCTTCTTATTCTCCTGAAACAACACTGTTTACGCCTGAAGTAAGGTATCCAAATCAAGCTTCAGTTCCCCATACTGAGCTATTTTGACCACCAGGGATAGTACCTCATCAGAGCAAGCTGGTTGCGCCATAAATACCATTGATGAAGTTGTGATTAGTTGATCAATGGGCCCCCTGTAGTGAGCACCACTGCTAATTCTTGGCGTTTGAGCTCAATTTTGCCGAGTTGGTTTTGCACAGGGTATGAGCCACTGAGCAACAAAATTGAATGATACGTGGATTGCCAACGTATAATAAAACTTAATAATTTATGTATGGAGTTATCGCCCCTTATTTTGACCTTTATTTTAATATTAATCGCAGGCTTATCTGCGCGCTCCCCTTTCTGGTAAAAACCTTCTCTTTTTGATCTTCCATCAGACTCTTTATACCTTGGTTCCCCAGCCAGATGCATCCTTGCTTGGTAATCTTCTATTATACTTCTCTTTTCAAATTACTCTCATTTGTATTGAATCTCAGCATAAATCCTCTCGATTTGTCAAATGCCTCATTTTAAAGTCTTAAAACACCAGTACCAGTTCGATTCCAGTGGATTCCATACATTCAGCCATATTGACTTAGAGCTTACTGTCCAGTCATATTGAAATCGCGACACACTAAAAAGCAGTGAAGCCGCTCATTAGTGTTGTTCAAGTTATCAGCAAGATGGCTAACTTGACCACTAACTAGGTGGAGCTGATGGAAGGCCTTTTCGAGCTGGTCCATTATTCCCTTATTTTCCTGATAAAGCATCTTTTATGTCTGATATAGTAAATCCAACATGAGATTTAGTTTCACATATTGAGATAACTCAATAAACTGGGGTAGAGTCACTCCATCTTTTATCTGTTGCACCATTGCTTGGAGAATGAATAATATTATTTTTAAACGTGTTGGTCAATGGGCCCCCTGTAGTGAGCATAAAAATTTTAATTTTGGCAGTATAGCAAAGTTACACTGAGGGTTTTTGCACAGGGTTATGCCAACTGAGCAATAGATTTGACAATACCAAGATCATCATCCCCAAAACAACATAATAAACTTTTTAATAAATATTGAGCAGTTGCCCCAATGACACTTCTTTATTTAATTTAATTTATTTAGTGGATCCTTTCTGGTCTGCTCACTCCCTTCTTACTAACAATTTCCCCCTCTTCAATAGTATCATATTGCTTATATCTCAGTAACTTCATATGATACCTTTTTCTCAGCTTAGTAATTCATTCCACCATATCTCATTGATTCCAAAAGAGTTCATCAATTATTAAACTCATGATCTCCTAGTTTAAGGCAAATTACTAATTATTCATCATGCATTGCCATTTCCTAATTGCCTACCCACTATATCTTCAGTGGAATTCCTCCTATACTCTGAGTTCAACTTCACTCATCAACTTGGATACTCGAAAATAATCATATATAGGCCTAACCACAATGGTTAACCAATTATCCTCTGGTGATTATTTTGGTTTATCATCCAGTCATATAGATTTCTCAACACTCAACAAAACAATTACTAGTACAATTCTTTCAAATTGATCAGGGTACCCTCCCAAAGAATCCTTTAAGTTCATTGCAGGCTTCTTGATCATGCAGCATGAAAATCAAATTTTGGCCAACGCTGTGAATTTTCCAACTTTCATTAATAATGCAAAAACATATATAGCTTTTTTGATTTCTTTGAGATCAGTATGGTTAGAGCATCTGATACTGTTAATTTGGCCACTGACATGAACTCTTAGGATTAAAAGAGTCTGGAGTTAGTCATGCCTAAGCTAGTTTAAGCTGTTGTGTCCTACCCTAATGCCAAAACCCTTCTTATTAAAAAGTTTTTTTTGGCTTAGATAATGACTATGCGTAATATGGAGCCTTTAACAAATGCAAAATAAAAGAGATGAGTTGATTCAAATGTTGAGAATTTTGTAAAGAAAACACATATAATGTTTGAGATGACTTCATTAAATCTTTTTTGACGCCCATATCACTATCTGCCATTCCTGTGAGCCCTATATAGAGATGTATCAGGTTTTTGATACTCGTTTTTAATGAAAAACTAATATTACCCGATGGTGAGTTACCTACGTTTTGCGCTGTCACTTTTAAAGAACTAAAAACAATCTTGCATGAAACATGTGAACCATTTGAACAGGGTATGCCTTCATTAATGAATTCACTTGGCCATATGTTCACCCAGTTTGAGAAACTTGATATTAGTCAGGTCATTTTTTTGTTGTAGTACTTTTGGGAATTATGACAATCATTGCCCTAAGGCCATTTATAAAGCTAGTGGTTATTCTGGAATTCCAGTGAAAGAGGTAGACTTGGATAAAAAGTCAGGGCGGAGTAGAACTAGTTATTTACCTTTGCTTTTCCACTAACATCCCAAATGGCGAAAAAATCTCAAACCTACCTTCAGATCAGCCAAAGAATGCTAAAGCAAACTCATTTCCAGAGAATAACAGTTAATTTCTGAAGATAGGGTCAGTGTGACCCCTGTTCCCCCAAAAAAGGTGAAGCCAAGTTGGAGGACCCCATCATAGTGAAGCTATATGCTTAGCAGTCAATATTGATAAGCTTCCCATCACCTCTGGTGATATCCCTCTTGATATTGGCTTCCAAATGGCAATCCTTATTGAGAATATATAAAATCCAGCTAAGATAGGCTTGGAAATTCAATTTTATAAATCAGATGGACAGCTTGGAGGTTCTAACAATAAATACAGTAGATTTTTATTTCTCTTAGTGTACCTATCTTGATATTTCCGTTAACAAGCTTAAAATCTTTGCCATTGTTGACAGTGGGGCACCAATTAGTATTGTGTCCACTAAACTGATAAAGTAATTAGGCCTCCCTTTGATATTGATCATCAGAAGGGCTATGGTAACACAGGCCCTCAGTCTGCAAGGTCAGAAGGATAATATAGTGCATTGCCATTGTAATTTGTCTCTCTGGTTGTCTCCAAACCCACTATTGTGTAGCTAATCAAAATTATACTTTTCTTTTTTGAACCTCTTTTATAGGACTCAGGAAATAAAAAGCTAATTTTGAGGAGAACACCTTCGAAATCTTGGGACAAACCATTCCATTATTCTATCATGAAAAGTATAAGGCCCCAACAGCAGAACTTAGGAATTGTCCACTTAATTTTAAGAGTGGTATAGTAACCTTAGACTATCAGCAGATTTGAGCCTGGATGTTGAGATTACCCAATAAGATTGCTGAATCTAATGGAATTCCACTACATTCCCAGCGTAATTTTACCATTCTGTAAGGCCACAAAGTGGTGCTTGGCTTACACAAGTTTAGGAATTCCCCAAAAAATATAAGGCGATATTGTTGCCCCCTATGAGCATTCCAGACTAGAACCTGTCAACGTGCCTGGGATTATCCTCCCTGTCCATGGCGAAAATCAGATACTTTTGGCTATTTTATATCTTATCCTTTGCATATTAAGCAGCATCAATTTGTTATTTTTTGTCCATATCCTGCCTATTGATGAGGTATTCAGTATCCATAATTTGAGTATAAGACTAACTTTGGCTTGAGAACAATGAGAATTATATGGTAATAGTCTGGTACCTCGAGAAATCTTTCTGAGCTGACTAAGGATGAAAAGGGCCAAGCTTTGACCCTATTTAAAAAATAATACGCTATATTTGTAAAGACAATTATGACTTGACGTGTGCACAGGATGTATTGCATCAGATCAAAACTGTTTATCATCTGCCCATTCACAAAAGGCCGACTAAAGGTTCAAAAGTGGCGCATGAAGTCATTAATTGTAAAACTATTCAGTTTGTGCAAGATGGTCTCTTAGTGCCTTCCAAGAATCCTTGAGCAGCTCTAGTGTTCATTGATAATAAAGATAGGTCTAACCGAGTAGTAAACAAAAAAAATCAAGATGAGAAATATTACTAAAAAGGATTCCTATCTTTTTCCTCTATTGGATGATGCTCTAGACCATTTAGGTAGTGCACAATATCTTTAAGCAATGGATTTAATTTATGGCTACTGGAAGATAGAGCTACCCAAGTGGAACAGGAAAAATGCGCTATAATAACCTCCAAAGAACTCAATCAACATATTAGAATACCACAGGGGCTTTAAAATGCTCCTGCGACTTTTAGGTCGGCTATGGATACCATCCTTGGCGATATAAAAGTGTCATGCGTCCTAGTTTAGCTTAATGATATTAAAGTCTTCTTCAGAACGTTATAACGAACACCTTTTTAACTGTAAGAGGTTTTTCCCAGATTGCAAAGGCGGAGTTGAATATTAATCCATGTAAGTGTAGTTTCTCTGTGAACAGATGGAGTATTTCAGTTCATTATTGATAAAGATGCTTTCAGCCCCAGCTCACCAAGATTGAGGCAATTTAATGCATGTCTCGGCACAGTAGCAATAGGGAAGTTCAATTTTTTTGAGAATGGTAGTCTATTACCACCTGTTTGTCAAAAGATTCAATTAAATAGGAGAACCTTTGTTTCATTTTTTTAAACTGGAGTACTTTTTTAGTGGATCAAAAACTGTTCCTTACCTTTGATAAACTTATGCTGCACTTAACCCAGGAGCCATTGTTAAAATACCTTAATTTTGATATTCCAACTATAATACAAACTAACGCTTTTCTAACCGCCATTGGGGCAGTATTTTCCTGCTTTTTAAAGCAGAGTTAAAACATAGTAGCTTACTGAAGCCAGACGTTTAACAACCATGAGCAAAACTATACAGTGACAGAAAAGGAGTGTTTGGCAGTCATATATGCATAAAGACAATTTTAAGTTTATATCCATGAGGTACATTTCACTTAGGTAACTGATATTCTTCTCATCGCTGGTTACAAAATTTGAAGGAGCCTGAATAGCTACTGGCCCAATAGGCGTTGAAGTTACAAGCGTACAATTATGAAATTCAACATTGTCCTGATGTAAAGCTTCTAAACGCCAATGGATTGTCTCAGTTGCCTACTGTAGCCTTAGTGGCTTATGTGACAGAGTATATTTGACATATGCTACCTCGTTCTTATACTAATGAGCCATTGGAAGCTCAGAGTTCTTAAGAAAAGCTAATATCAAATATTGTTGTTCAGAATATTAATTTATACAAAGATATCCATGATTGACAACTTTGGATACCTCATCTAATGTAACAAAAAATATTTCTAGAACCATAATGCGACTGGGCATGTCAGCTTGTTGAAATTGATAACTATTATAAAACTGCCACTAGTGGAAGTCAATGAACTTTGATTTCATGAAACCATCCAGTGTTGTAATGGGTTCTAAATGGACGGCTTTTTAAAAAGCCACCTCTTACCAATTAGTCAAGCCAAATTTTTCCTGGAACACTGTTTATATTAATGCGGTGGGGCCTATAGCCAATAATTCTGTTTGTTTAAATGTATAATAGTGGCCATTGATCACCTCACAAAATGGTTGGAGGCCAGGGCCATCAGGGCTTTAGGGGCTATCACTACGGTGAAGTTTATTTTAGAAGATATTATTTATCATCACAGATGCTTAAGTTTTTTGGATGGATAATGAAACTAACTTTACATCACAAATGATTGCAAACTCAGTGACTTGATTGGTTGCACTGATTATTGTCCACTTTATTACTCTGAAACCAATGGCACGTGGGGTGTATAAATGAAACTCTGGTAGTAATTTTAAGTATGATAATAGTGGCAAAGGCTTCCAGTTGGAACCTTTTCTTACCTTCTGCCATATTTGCCTATAACATCTTATATCACTCGGCTACTAGAGATTTGTCATCTGTATTAATCTATGGGTGATAACTGGCTGTTCACCCAATCTTGTATTCATGCATGGCTAAAAAACCTGAGCCTAAAGGCCTATCTAGAGAATATGAATAGAACCTTGATTCAATTGCAGAGTGCAGCCTACTTTTTTGAATTGGCTCAAACAGTGAGATCTCAGGAGTGCAATAGTGTGGGCCAGCGGCCCATACCTTTACTTTGTTTTGATATAATTGGCTTCATCTAAAAATAATCATGGGGTTGGAAGGACTAGGAAATTGGACCACATATAGAAAAGGCCCTACGAGATCATGAGAAGACTCCATGGATGCCTACACTGAAGGATTCTGTTAAGGGTCATATTAACAACTGGGTGCATGCAAAGTTCATAAAACTATATCATCAGAGTTCCAGTCCAATTGCCTAAGCTCTATATAAATTTAGCCCCCTCACATATTTGCTAACTTATGTCTGGCCACGTGGGAGATTTTGTATATGGTTTGACCAACTGTAAAATATGTTATATAAAATAATTAATGTTATATTTTAAACCAATACCTAGGTAGCGGATTTATTTGATCTAATTACTATGCCACGAGGCCTCAGATTTTATAAGTAGTGGCCTAAAGTAATAATCAACTATTTAGAGGATCCTAAATACAGCTGGCACATCTCTTGTCCCATTATATACTTTTTGGCCATTTATTCTGTGGTCTCAAATATATTATCTCCTCTAAATTAATTAGCTAAACATCTTATGCCACCCTGTGCCAGCGCTAAACAAGCAGTAATAGCGTTTTATAATTATCTGGGTGGTTCGCCTATAAATTGACCTTTTAAATCTTGATGCTTGTTTGTGGGTAAAATATTATAATCCTTAGTTCTCACTTCTTAGGCCCAATTTGGATATCACTATTTTTGTCAGCCCATTTTTAGTGCTGTTTAGTAAACATTGAAATCATCAATGAGAAAGAGGGTAGAATGAGCATATCTGATGAGGAATATGAATGGCAAAGGGACCTTTTTCCATAAAAGAATTTAGAGTCAACTAGAAAAATTTATTGTATTAAGCAAAGAGCTGCTGGAAATACTAGATACTGTAGTGATCTCCTAACTTGATTAATAAATATTCCTTATTATTGGTTATTACAATTGTCAGACTTCACCTTCATTTAGGTGAAGCCTTGATTTTGAGGTTACAACTATTAGTTATTATAAATATTGTTAACTTTACTATTATTATTTACATTTTTTATAGTAATTATTTGATATGTAATCTGGTTAAAGCCCATTATTATTATAATTTATTCACAGATGTTTTTATAAGGCCTTATGCCCAAAATTACTAATACTCTTATATTTTTTGAGTCTAAATTAATTTCTTCTTTCAACGCTGTGTTAACAGTCCAAAAAATCTGGATAAATTGCTCCATTAGTGCACCACTGCCTAATGAGATAAGGATGAATGTTTAAGATGAATTAATATTCATCCTAGTATTAGTTCTAAGGATCTATTCAGTGTCTAGCTCTTCTTGCCTCATTAATCACCTTTTGACATACATTATGCCTTCTCACCCATTGGTTCATTATTAACAGACAATGGAAACTATCTAATGGAGCTAACAAAATTTTTCCTCAGGCCAGACTTAACAAGGATTTTATGAAATACTCTAACCTGAACCTGTACTGTGCCATCATCTCATGCATTCCTGAATCTCCTTCTGCTCTCGCATGTGGTATTCTCCTATCACTCATCACATTCTAGATTTTCCCATAGGAAAGTAAATTATTATTACCATTTTTCCAAACTAAGCACATAATACAATCCAATCTACTTTTAGATAAAAAGTCCAATTCTCTAGGACAGAAGATATATCAAGCCTATTATGAACTGTTAGGAACCTCTGAGCCTCTAAAGAAGTTTAGGATCAACCCAAGTTGTATTGCCTGAAACCTTTAAATAGTCAATCAGTTAAACATTGCACTTGGTTTGCTATCAAGAGAGCGCAAGTCCAAGAACAATTTTGGGTTGCTTTTGTTAATTGATACCGTCCTCAAACTGTACCATTTATTCCGTGCAGTATAGCCTGTGCAAGACGAGTTAAGACCCTTCTGCTCTAGATTTAACAGTGGAGGCATGAGGAAAAGAACTTCTAGTGATTTATTTGTAGTAATGAATAAGGACTATGTCATCAATATAAACACTTTGTTAAAATTAAATCTACTTCTTAAGGAAAGTACAATGATATCTTAGTTAGCTAAAGGGTAGTGTTTGGCAAAAGATTCTAATAGTATTCTCCTCATAGTTTAAAAACAACGCCATAGATTTTAAGAATCTTGTACTTAAAATAGCTGGTAGTTATTATTGTGAATCACTGCAGCTGATGAACAACCATGCAGAGAGCCAAACCTCATCAGTATGCACCATATTCCCCTTGCTTTTGGTACTCATGAAGACTGTTACATATCATAAGTGATTGTTGGAATCCTGGCACTTTCTTTCTCTTTGTTGCTTCTGCACAGGATTTCAGCAATATCAGCAGTCACAAGAGTTTTAAAACTCTCAGATTCTAATAATGATTGTAGGATAGTTTGCACCACAAAGTGAAATTAAATATAAAATGTTATATAGTTAAAATCTTTAAATTTAATGGTATTTTTATAAAGACAACCCAGAGTAAAAAGTGAACTCAGTTAAGTTATTAACTCCTACTACTTAAGTTATTTGAGGACTAATAGTGAGATACTGAGGACTTAGGTTAGTCAGAAAGTGGCCCGTTTTAGATAAATGAAATTCATGTCTATCAGAGCTCTCAAATGTCTCTTTAACTCATCTTAGCTGAAGTTTGGGCAAGCGATTTACAACAGGTATGATATAAACATTTGGTAAGGATTTAATATAATTGGTTCATTCATATGTCTTGAAATTTTTTAGCTCCCTGAGCCCACTTCTTGTCTTTAAAAAGGGGTGGTTTTTGCTTAGGAATTTAAAAAAAATGCAAAAAGGTCCGAACTGGATTCTTTATTCAGTATGCTGATTCATACCAGGGTTGCAAGTTTCCCTCACCAACTCAATTGAAGGTTTTTGGCAGATTGGGAAAAGTCGAGTCATTCCTCCGATTGATCAAATTCTTATGATACCTGAACTGTAATATTTTATAAACTTAAGGCAATTTTCCACCAAAATATTTTTTTGAAATAGTCGGACATCTGATTGTCTAAGAATGTGGGATTTATCAGGAGCTAGTCTCAATATTTTTTTGAACTGACTGAATAGTAATTCACAGTATCACCACTGCCAACAATGGCTCACAACGAAGATTTTTACATGATTTTCAATATAATTACAATCAGGAAAAAGTGTGGAGCCTCATTTATTGCAAGTATAGAAAGAGTATTGACAAGATTTATAATAATATTAATTCGTTCTCCTACATCAGGAATGTGGGTATTCATTATTTCAATTACAAGGTGACTTTGACACTTTTTAGGGGAGTTAAGGATTGGGGTTTGTCAGTTTTCAAATAAAATATTTTATTGATTTTTTTAGTGTAAGATTTAGAGACAACTTATTGTCCCTATCATCCAATGGCTGCTCAATGACTTCTGGTGAGACTGATATGGTGGGTATGCTTAGAACAGGTTTTCAAGTATGATTATGACTCGCATCTCCCTACTGACATTGTGTCAAACTATATGATAACTAGCATAGAGCATCCCTAATTAGCTTCTGAGTCTCTTTTTCTTGGCTTTTCTCATCTTAAAAGCTTCATAAGGTTCACCCCTGGAAGTTGTCTTGAGAATGAGGCCGTATAACGCCTTAGAACCACAGATCCAACAAGTTAGTTTGGCTAGTTTGCGGCAATTACTAAAATTACTTGAAAAGGGAAAGAGGCTCTCTGTGGTCCCACTGCCTTCATCAACACGCTAGGATTAGAAGGTTTTTACTTCCACATTTGTCAGCACTAATGCAACTTCAAATCTCTTCAGATATTAAATCATGTAGAGTTTACCTAAATCCTTTACAAGTGAAGAAAGCAAGAAGATGTATCTCCAGATAATTCTTGGTAACATTTTAAAGCTCAATTTTGACATCAAAGTCCACCATAGCCTTAGCAACCAGATATACCTGAGCTGCATGGAAACTTGGTTGGCAAACTTGGAATGGTTTCATATTCTAGAACATTATTGCCATAAATTTAGCTTTAAGCAGTCATGCTTTTGGGACTCCCATACTCTTAAAACCGCGTTTACCACATCAGGAAAAGGTCCAATTTAATAAAGTAAGTAGGGAATTATCATATCTAAACTCTGGTCAACTAAACAGTTGATCATAGTTGTGGCTTTATAAAAATCATTGGCTCAGTGCATGGAAATCTTAAACAATTTTTAAGAACAATTGCACATTCCAAGTGTTGTCAAACTTTGTAAGATTAGCCAAAGTTAATCTTTGAATCTTGGATAGAAACTTCCCGATCTGAATATCATTGGTGTGGCACTGACTTGTGATCCTGGGTTATTAGCATGATTTCAACTCTGTTTAGAACTGATGTCTCCTGGGAAGGAGTCAAAGCAGCAAATAATGGCGATATGGAGCAGGTAGGTTGATGCATTGGTTCTTGGGTAGATTCCTCTTTCACAGGTTCTTCAAATAGCTTTTAATGAGCAGGAGGCAGGGTTTGATGTTGGCTTAGACATCTAACATCCTTTATCTCACCTTTAATTTTTCACTACCAAATATTACATTTCTCCTGCTCTGAAGACATTGCTGCTTAAACTTCTTCAATTCTACAATTCTTCTTTTCATGTCATGAAAACTAGAAAATCAAAACTTTCAAATGACTCTTATGGCTTTTTTATCTGTTACAAAGTTTGCAGACACAACACCATAGCTCTGTGTCGGTTGAAGAAGATCTCTGCTTGATTATTGGAGCATCCAGATTAATTCTCTCAATCCTCTAATACTTGCTTTATGGGCTTTTTGTTGATTTCTTGATTTTTTGCATCTTAACAGTTTATGGTTTTTTTCTCTGGTATTACTCCCTGAGTTCTGTGCTTCCACTCCCATTTTGCATTAAGTGTAATTTTAAACGCCTCCCTGCCTCAGCCTAGCAGATAATGTCTCCCAGAGTGACTTGGATAATATCACCCTCCTTCTGGGGCGTGTCATTCCTTGAATCCATTCTTTTGTGACTCTGCAATTGTCCAAGGCTTGATATCCTAATGGCCAACATTTCCAGTTTGGTTGATCAAGAATTTCATCTAATCATTATGAATTTTGGACACTGAGGTTGTAGTTGTCATTATCTTCCAGGCAGACACCTTAAAACCAGGTTTTGAGCTTCCTAATCATTTCCGGTAGTGATTCCATATATTGTTGGTTTCTGTTATCCATCCATGATTAGAGCTTGGTGACAAAAATTTGTTAATTAGAATTTCATATGGTGGGTTAGAGACTCAGTAAAAAAATTTCCACATCTGAGTTAAGCTTTTAGCTTGTTATAGTACTTGAAGATGTTTAGAAACCATAAAATTTCATATTGTTGAATCAGCTGGTCCTAATTTTGCTGACATCAAATTAAGGTATGCACTGATTATATTGTTTATGCCAAAAAGTCAGTTTTCCAAAGTAAATGTCCAATTCTGCCTCAGCTGCTCTAAATTGTACATTTAAGTCTTAAAGCTCTCAAACCAAGGAGAATATAGAAATCCAAATTTCCTCAAATACAATTTTATTAGAAATAGGTGTAATTACAAAAAATGACTTGGCTATACTCGCCATCTCCCCCTTCTTGAATAAGTTCCATTATAAGGTTTACCATTTATCTTTTTTCTGTTAATACAGCCCCCAGTAGTGAATGCCACTTATGTAGTGCAAGTCCCTTTACGCGCTCCAAGAACAGGGTATTGTTGGCCAATACAACTTTAGCTCTACTGTATAAAATGACTACGTGGTAAAGTTATTGATCTTTTAATATAAGTAAGCCTATGGTAAAGATCTACTTGAATAAATAATAAGCTTTGATTAATAAAGTGATTTTTAATTAAAAATTAAACAAAAAATATTTATAGTTGAGTCGCTTTATTCCAGATTAAACAGAGAGCTCATTATAAAGAACATTGAGTATCATACAATGCAGTTGTGGTAGGGATTTCAAAATCAGAAAATATGTTGAATGGGAAAACAAGGGTTTGACTACAATTTAATCCTTTTTAGGGTAACCTAAAGTGAAGTTAAATTGTATTGTAACTCAATTTTTAACACTAGGAAATAAGTTAACATTTATCCAACACTGACCAATTGTATTTTTTGGGCGTCTTAGTTTATAAATTTTTTATCTTATCTGTGACTCAAACCTGAATGTCTAAATTTTGAGGTGTAGATATACTGGCGGGGTTCGATCTAGAGGATGAGGTCTTAATTCCCTGTATTCTCATATTGTCTTCTATGACAATTTCCTTACAAGATGGTACTATGGGGAAGGACTTAAGGTTCCAGACAAGTATGCTGTTAAATACTATAACGATCTCATTTTCTATTATTGCTACTTATTTTCTCTAATGGTTAGGACAGTTTTAGGGCCAGTATGAATTGCTTGCAACTTCTCAAATTGAACTTTATCATACAGGGTAGAATATGCTGGATCTCCTAAATTTAACTCTGGTAATTTAGTCCATTTCTGAAACTCATGCTATCTTTTGTAGATAATTGCTTCTATGTTGTTAAATGCTTTTTAAGCTGGATCTGAATTAATTCTTCAGACAGCTCTTGATGGTAAACCCAAGCAGTAGGTTCTTGTGATTTACGGTTCAGAAAGGTGCCAACAAGATAGGTAGCACTGCTTCTCGCCCATACAGGTCCTTAAATAGAGAGATTAAAATCACCCTGTGAAGGCTTAGTCTGTTTGCTAACAGTGCAGATGACAGCAGTTGACTCACTTCAACTTATAGTTTAGACCATCTTCTTTAATATTCCTTTTAAGATTCTATTTACACGTTTGATGCTTTTATTAGAGGATGGATTTTATGGAGTAGTGAATTGTTGTATTAATTTAACTAGATCCATAAGCTTCTATATGACATCAGAGTTAAAGTTCTTCCCATTATCTGAAAGCATAATTTGAGGGCATAAATGCCTTATTTTATATTACCAGTTGTTCTCAACTGAAGAGGGGTCCGGCAAGCATCTTTTTTTTTCTGTGCTAAGAAATGGATGATAAGATAAAAGATTCTTGACATGATGACGCAGCGTTAGCCTAAGCATCTATAATAGAAGGGGAACAGGGGTCAAGGGGATTTTTGCCCTTCATCAGTTTCTTCAGGTGGTGGGAAAGCAGAGAAGAATGAAGTTTGAGTGTCAGCGGTGTGGGGAATAAGGAGAATGATTTGAGTGTTCTCCTCGTCAATGAGGCCAGAGGTGTTCATCGCCTTGACATATCAAGCAAGTTAATGTTCGCCAAAGGTGATAAGTTTGTGCACTCAAGTGAATGACTTGATGCGTTGGAGGGCTTGATAGTACTTGGAGTCAAACATATATTATCTTGCCGCATTGATGCACATACGGCCTGCTGTAAATGCAATTTCTTTACTATCAAATTTCTCTTCTTTGTTGAAATCTCTAGAAGAAGTTAGGAAGGGATACCATCTCAAAGTATTCTGATCGCAGTATAGGATTTGGCAGAGGAGGGAGTTGGTGATGGGGAGTAGCTGCATTGACAGCCTTTTGATGACTATTTTTGTAAACTAGGAATCTATTGCATGGATTTAAAAGTCAAATGGGAGTCAAATTGTGGTTGTCTGAAGAATTCTGACCAGTTAAAGTGGATTTAATTTCTTAAGCACATTATTCATCTTTAATTTTTTGAAAGCGTCAAAAGAATCTGATACTGCCTGTGCTGGGACAACTGACAAAAGTTGGTTGGGGTGTCATATGCTTCCTGGCTGCGCACAGTAGCTACAGAAAATCTGCCATTTCATGAGCTGCAACCTGCTCTGAAATTGTTTTGGCATTTGAGCATTAGTTGGGCAGAGAAGTTGTAGCAGCGCCTTCAGTGGATGAGGGTGGGGGATAATAAATCCCCAAACCAAAAATATATTTACACCAGTAGCAGGGTTGATGCCAGAATGAGGAGTGACGGAAGCATTAGTAGGAACGCTGGGCACTTGAACTTTGCATGGTCAATATCAATGCACAAGGGACAAATGGTGTGGCGTTTTTTGATTCATGCCCAGAAGGGATGATCTGGGGAAGATCTGATCATGGCGTAGGGGGTATTGTGAGGTGGGTATCATTAAGAAGTAGAATTTGTCAGGAACATATGGGGCTCAGCAAGAAAATGGCACCAATGTGGACCATAAACTGCAGCATGGTGTGGGCGCCGTAGGCAGCCAAGACCTTCATGAGTTCATAGAGGAGGTGTTCAGGGGAGAGGTGGGAGGGCAAGTTGACAAACTAGACAATTAGTGAGGCCTCATCCAGCAAGCGATTTCTGATGAGTAGGGATGGGGGTTATTTTATAATTAAAAGAAACTGTGTTACTATTATGGCTTGGTCTTCACAAGAGAAGCCAAGGTTAAAAGTACCTCACAAAGGAGCAAGATTGATAAAAACAGAAGGTTTGTAAACTTCCATAATCATCACAATGTTGGCTGCGCTCAAACAATGAAAGCGTTCTATATTTGATAAAAAGGATAAAACGCAGGTTGCTCTCTGAGAGCACCTCAGGGATTCTGAGCACCACCTGGGATCATGTGAGGTGTGGGTTAAGTCCTGAGGTGGGATGTAGCAACTGGAAGTGTTTGTGGGGCTAGCTGGGCCATCCTGGGGCATTTCAGCAGCAGCAATAAAAATACCAGGAGGTAGCGCACTACCACACCACGCTTGAATCAGGTGTCAATCTAGTCAACATAGGCTAGCAGTGGTGTGGGATAAAAGGTGGTTAGAATAAAAAATATTTTATTTGAATTTAATAGAGTGATTAGTTGAAGCAAAAGAGATCAAGGAGGTCATCCGTGCTTTGTATCACTTGGTTGTATATGAATATGGCAGTTATTCATTTGGTATATGTCTATACTGCCTGTGCTTTGACTCAGTCAGCATTCATACTCCAGAACAGCCCAACTTATCTTGGGATCTGGCTAATAAAATGTTTGATAACTTCTTATATTTCAAGCCTTCCTTAATGGAAAGGACCCCAATAGTTGAGCCCTTGCCTTTATATGCGCAAGAATTAATAAGAAGAGATCTATTTTAAATCAAAAGATGAGACCATGTATTGATGCCAACAGTTACCATCCAGACGCCCTTGCACAATGTAAGTTTGACAATCCCAATGCTGATCAAAGAGAAAGACCAAGGATCAAACCCAAATTGAATGATAAGTAAAGATCCTAAACATAAGAAGCTTGAGCAACTAATCTTTCATAAGGCAGTTACCCACACTATAAATATTAAACTTTTAACAAAAATAATTATTGTTTGATACTTTAACGAATTTATACATAATTTCATTACATAGTTACAAAAATTGGTATCATAACCCAGGATAGTACATATTGCTAGACCCTGAAAAAAAATTACGTGTTGCAGCATTTCCTCTATACATCAATTCTAAAGAACTATGATCATGAAGATCATTCCAAGTTCTGGCTGGGACCATCTAGTACTAAAAAAAGAAGATCATTCCAAGCTTCCATTCCTTTTGTTCTTAGCACTTGATATTTTACCATTCTTTTTTCTTAGCAAAAACCAAAACTTTTTGCTCATTCTGGGACAATTCAAGTTGTACAAAGTAAAAACGTTGATCATGAAACATGGAAAGAAACACTAACCATGGACCTCTCCCCCCAATGGAAAGAGAAGCATTATTCAGTCGTCAATACTTAGAAATTTGAGGTACAACTAATTCATCATGAAAGCCCAGAATTCTTGCAAACTTTTAATTTAACCTTCCCATGCCAAACTCCAGTCAGTCTTATCTTCAAAAAGACAATACAACCAAAATCATCTGGCAGTTTCTTGGTGGTATCCACTCCCCTGAAACCCGCTCTAGTGCTTGCTAGCTTATGCGTCCCTTCCTTCGTTCTAAGACTCTATGTCACGCCTGCCTTAGCAGTTAATGAGTTCAGTAATGGTGTAAAGCCCTACCTTTGATGTTTGTCCATTTGCTCTCTATTACCTCTTCCAAGTAATATAGTTTACATCATCAAGTAATACTACACTAGCTAGGATTAATAAAAATCCTTAATTTTAACCTGGTCTGTTTTTATAAAGCTGCCTTTAAAAATGTTTGTGACAATTTGGAGGGTTATTAAGGACAACCGCCACCTTATTAATGATGTCAGAGGGCAAATTGCTTTTCTGGACAATGATATCTCTGGGTATATGGATTCTCTCAATACTCAGCGACTGGAGAGTATAGACTTTGAGATAAATGGTTACGTCCACAATGCTGCTTCAGAGGTTGCTAAACAAACCCAAACCTTGCAATTTATCTTAACACAACGATTAAGTCAGGTAGAAGAAATATGTTCAGCTTTGGCATCAAAGTGACACCATCATCTTAGGCCACAGGGACCTGAAGGTCATGAGGGTCCCAAAGGTCCAAGCTGCCCCAAAGGGGGCAGAGGGACAACTATGCTATATTTAGCTCTGGCCCTCCTGGACCTTCTGGGTCAATAGCTCCTCTGGATGCATTTCCCAATGACCCCCGATGTAAAAATGCTCAAAAAGTGGTGGACAATCAGAAGCAAGTTAGATATTGCTTATGGGCGTGGGATTCGCCCTGACAGAAGCCCCATCAGACAATGCCATTACTTTAGGCGCCCTCAACTTTGAAATTGAAAATTTATGAGAATTCATTAAATACATAACAAACAACGCAATGAGATAATCAAAAATTTTCATAATTGAATGCTCATGTCAGTTTCTGTTATTCCACGATATGAGACTCATATCATTTAATTAATCAGAAGGACGACGCCAGCAAACTTAATCAATAATATAATGTGCTTTAGGATGATTTAGAGAATATTCAATGACAAATTTACCTGCAAGCCCCCTGTGCTTACACTGAGTTAAAGTCAACTGTGCCTAATGAGATTATCTTTATTGGCATTATCTCCCTCTCTATGTCATCTGGGTAGGCTATTAAACCCAACTTTAAGGATCGATTTATTTCAGGGTCAAGAAAGCATTGCATCCTTTTCAAACGCCTATGAAGCTGTATGGAAGAGGCCATCAATCAACAAAAGGTCAAGAATATCCATTATTACTATATGAGAAAGCTCAGGAGATCATGACCCTGTACCTTTGGGAATGTAAGACTGGTCTCAAGTCAAGACTGCGCTCATAAAAAAGTATGGCGCTTATAAGCCCTCTTAGTCAAAAAAACCTTTGTAGCTATTCGCATTAAAAAAAGTGAAAACAACTCTAACTTTTATGCTGCTTTTCACTAGTACGCAGCTGTAAGTTACTACCAATCAATCAATTTAGATGATGCTTTTACTGAACTCCTTTCTGCACTAAAAGCATGGTCTTAAGTTCAACTTCATATGATAGAATTAAGAAAAACTTCACTTGCTTTGTGACATCAAGGAGGCACTCTACGAATTTACTGCATCCATTTTGAACAATTACCCCTACACTTTTAGGCTTTATTTAGATGCAGAATGCATGTGCTAAAGGCCAAGCATAAGAAATACACGCTTGTTCTTATGTAAAGGGCGCCGACACACTAAGGAGGAATGTATAAACGTTGGGCAGAGGAGGTGGAATGCAAACTGAAAGAATAAAGAGAGGTCACCATGAAGGCAAAGGCTTTTTCTTGCTGACATCTCAAATATCATCCCTCTATTTAAGGATGAAAGTCTCACATAGGCACAATTAATAAACCTGAACCATGAGTTGAACACTAATTAGAATAAACTACTTAATTCTATCTATTCTTATGATGACTCACCAATGTTTTTCGCCCTTCCAACTAGAATTAATAGTTTGAAAACTAAGTTGCCATCAAGGTTCTCAAAATTTCCTATACTCTTTTTAATAGATAGCAGTTTCTTAGAAAATTTATTATCATCCAAACATATGAAGAAATTAAGCTATTGCTTGATTATACCCATTATATTAATTATGGTACCGTCTGCCCTAAATGCACCCACTCATTAAGTGCCTACTCCTCACTCCCCATACAGATTGAGATAACATATGTTAAATGTTAAGTACATAGCTTTATAGATCCCAGCTATGACTTATTTCAGGGCACAAAATTTATAAGAGAAGATGCCATCAACCATTATGCAGAATAATTATGTCCTTGCTCATTACTTGCATACCCTTGGTGTTCAAGACATCCAAGAGTGGTAAGGAACTCATGAAGGCTTGAACATGTTTTTTGGAAAGTGAAAAAAGGATTGCCTAACTCATTTACCATGTCTTAAGATTGAGAGTAAATTTACCCCTTGCATAGAATGTGATCAAAGAATGCTGTTAACTAATTTTCTAATAGTTCCAGCTTATTAAAGCACAGGTTTGGTATGTGCACAATCTGCACGGCTTGATCGATATATGAGCAATAATAAGTATGGTGACTACCATTTATTGTTGAATAATTAAACCAGCTTGGTGCACAGCTAAAATTGGAAGAATCCACATAATACTGATTTGACATTTAGGGACATTTTCCTTAGCCATCTGAACTTAATACACTCTTAGATTCATTGGGTCTGACCCTAGTTAACATCATGCTGAGTCAGCGGAGATCTTTGTAAAAGGTCTGCTTCTCTTCTAAGGATATCCAATCCTTACTCTTTATAGACAAAAAAGATTCCACAATTATTGTACTACAAAAATAATTAACTGAAATTGAATAGAACTTTAGGAACTACTATTTCATGATCAATCAAGATAGGTCTTGATCTGCTTTATTAATGAAAGTAGAATGGAATTTACAGAGGGAATTTGGTGCCCAAATCCTAAGTTAGCGCCTCAGTAATGAAATGGCAGCCATTGCTGTTAGATTTCTATATGGCATCTCTACAGGCGATGGTCTTAATTGGGTAGGGATTACTCAGTATGGAATCCCAGAGACCTAAAAACGGAAAGAGCTAGAAAACGTGTCCTTAACGTTCCCACTCAATCAGAGTATACTAACCACATTTGGATGACAACCTGCTTTGATAATGAGACTCTTCACCCATAGTAGCAGGTTGCAAACCAATTGATTGATTCACTAGTTTCAGGCAGCATGATTTAACTCACAACTGTTGATTAAAGTCCAAAACCAGTTGGTGATATAACTGACTGATCCCAAATTGTATACATAATAGTTATCCAGCAATCAACTATAAGATGCCACGATTTTGTTTTGCAACTCTTTCCAACAAGATCTTAATCATTTACATGGATTTCTCCCTGATGGTCCAAAGCTGGTGAAACACTGTAAATCCTTGGACATTATTAACCTAAAATCAAAATTAACTGATATATAATTCAATTTCTAGCGGAAATTATCCCCTTACAAACCAGCAGAAAACCTAGGAAGCTAGAAAGGTGGGCAAAATCCCAACACATCCCCCTTCTTGTCTAGATTTCCAGCAAGAATAGGATTTGGACAGGAGAGTGTCGCCTTGGACCAGGTTATACTTCTTAGTTTCCAATGGATCACAGCCAATCTGCACTCAACACTGCTCAGGACAACCTTTGGAATGTGGTTCTCTTCCTTTTCTTTCTCACTACAGCCTACTCAGAGCGTGGTCCTCATGACCCACTTCTGTGCCATTTTAATCAATTTACTCATGATAGTACTAGTCCCAGAAAGCTGGGTTTCCCCATTCAGGGCATATGACCCATTTTATACTCAGGATCTTGGTTTGGCGTCCTTAATTCCTGATCTCCCTCCTCATCCTTGACTTGAGGTCACTATTGTCGATGTATTTTTTGTGAAAAAATTAAGAATGAATAAATATTAATCTCTGTTATTTTTTGATTTAATAACATTTTTGTTCAAATCTTTCTTTCAATAAATCTTTCAATTTTCAAAGAGCTTATTTAATTAGAAATTAATTGCGACAAAATTAAAAAAATAGAGATTATTTTACACTAAATTTATATAATGTTGACCATTAAAAAAGTCTGACATCCAGTCCTCTTATCAAATCATATGTCAAATTCTAACTCTTGGTACCAGCAATATCTTGTTAATCAATATGCTAAAGATACCTGTCTCTATTGATTAATGAGTCAGTCTGGTTGAAGAAAACGCTTCTATGGTCTCTCTAGGACTCATAATCCAAGTTGATCGCATGTAGTTAATCCTTCCATTGAGCTACCAGAAATAGTATTTAATCCCAATGAAGCCAGATAGTGACCATCTCAAACAAATTGCAGATGTATCTTCCTCTTCCATCATTTCCAAAGTTAGACTTTGATAATCTTCTAGATTTGGCTCTATCATGGATAATTCTATTATAATTGTTTAGCCTCCAGAAGCAATGCCATCTGATATCATTCGTTTTGTGACTAATCTGACTTTCTTCCTGAGCTCTTTTTTTCAGCTTGACCAATATTATAAACCAGCTGTTCTTTTGACCAAACTAGCTATCAGAAATTATAAACATTTCAAGCTCCAATATGCAAAAAAAGAGACTGAGTAACCAAGGCCCCTAAAGAGACTCTGAACACCTCCAATCTCTCAAGCATCCTAGATCAAGATGTTGCAGCCTATGCTCTTTCATTTGCAGGCTAAGATCTTTGAAGTTGGACAGAAATGTTTCCAGACTCCCACAAATTCCATTGTTGATTCTACTTCTCCACCAAGAAGCTCATAGTCATCGCCTTCAGGATGACATTCACTCCTTGCACATCTTTCTCATTTTTGGACTATGCATCAATACCTCCCTCTCATTGCTCTAATTAGAGGCATGATTGTCAACATCCATCTAGTATCACTTGCTCTATATCAGTCCATATGTCTATCATTATTGATGAAGCTTGTTGGCAAGCATTTAAGACTAATCTTCTAGCTCCAGTGTAAATTAGGACTATTTAGGGTTATTCACCAAATGCCTCTTTCTTTCCTGTCGCTTCTCTCCCAAACCAGAGTATCACGTTTGGCGAGTACAGAAATCTCAATTTCTCTTCCTCTCATCACGTTTTCTCAGGGTACAGTTTCTGCTCAATGAACTTAGCCTTGAGTAGGTCTAACCCTTCTAGCGTTCTATATTCAAATAGATTTTGACAGTTTACTTAATACTACTTTTATACATCCTCCCTCACCCAAGAGGCTAAATAGGCGGAATCATACTCAAATTAAGGGTAATCAAAAAAATACAAAATATACGACTTTTTCATTTTTTTATTTACTTTCATATTTTTATCATTTTATCATTTTCATTTTTATTTTATATTGAACATGACCTTTACTCAGTTCAACAATACTTCTTTTTATTTGTTATTCTCCCAAAATGGTTCCTAAGTATACAATGGCCTACCTTTTTTATGGTTCAGAGGTCTTATTGTTTAAGAGTTGACCATTTATTTTGGTTCATCATTCCTTTTTTTGGGACTTAACAAAAATTCTCAGGACATAAACATCTCAAGGGTTCAGCAGTCCTTTAGGAACACACTTAATAAAATTTTTCTTGGATCCACTGCTTTAGATAATTAGTGTCATGTTTAAAAGACCTTATAGAGGGGACCTTCACCAGAGACAAGTCTGGGCAGCAGGAGATCCAGAAGTTTAAGCTTTATGCTCTTCCTGATCTCAAACACACCTTGGAACAACGCTGGGTCAAACGAGGTCACCCAGATTGATACAAGTGATATGCTTAAAGCCCAACCACCTGTTTCAGCTCTAGAGTTAAAATGAACGTGTTTTGAGTCAAACGAGAATGAAACAATTCATTTAATTGGGTAATGGGGGTTTGACACCCGTTCCATTTACAAAATTGTAAGCTCAGGTCAGATTCAACTTCAGTTGATTACTAGAGTAAAATCAATTTTTCAGTATGTGACCCTTTTAGATGGAATCATACGCCTATTGGTGCATCAAGGCTTAGGACCACTTCTGCAGATCCATAATTTCTCCAAGCTGGCTTAAGTATCTTAGCTCAAGATCAACGTTTCTTGTTGGTCGTCTTAACCAATAAACCCTACCGTTATTTTACGTTTTTACAAATGTTGACTTGGGCGCACCTGTGATCAGACCTCTTCAAGGAGGTTTTGTGATGTATGAGCCAATTTATTTTATTTAAAAGTTTCAAAGCTTTAGGTACACTGCTGGTACTACCCAGTTCATTCCAATCCCGGTAACCAGTGTACCCTAACACTGTACCACACTTGGTTAGTAATAGCCCTCTGTGGCATGGCCAAGTTTTGCAGGTGATCTGACCCATTATTACTTTTATTATGCTCAACACCCTCACCCTAAGTTTCTTTAGCTCCAACCCATCTGGTGGGATATTTCCATTACAACGTTGACTAATAGTTCCCTTGCATTGGCCCTGTGCACCAAGCACCACCACGCTGAGCTTTGGAGAGTTATAGAGACTCTCTTGACATTAGAAGACCAACCCCTTAATTTTATGTGCATGAACTTTTTCTGTGTGGGACTTTCACGAGGTGCAAATGGTGTTCACCAGCATGTGGCCATGGCTGTGGTGGGGCGCCCCCTGTTTTTACATTTTGCCAAGGTTTGGAGCATTCTGGCCTTATTCTCACTATCTTCGCCTAGACGGGACTCACTTTTCTTGCCCTTACCTGGTGGATACAGATGCTTCATGGTCCAAGGGTCGTGATTCCTCAAATTTCCACTAAATTCAAAAAAAATCTGCCCAAAAAATTTGTTTTTTCTTCAGAACCGCATTTGGACAGTGCAGGTGGGGCCATCGACAAAGGGCCTGGGGGTGTTGGCCTTGACTAACGTCATATAACCCGTCGCAAAAAGGGGTATAGGGTCATTTGCAGCTCAAAACGCTTTTTATAAACGTTGTTTTCATATATAATACCAAACCATGCCTCTTCCCATATGGCTTAGAAGTGGACCCCATTTCAGTGTATCAGATTTCTCCAGAGGACCCTCACTTGACCATAACCATGATTTGCGGATCCCAGGATGTGGAGAAGGTGTTACATTTGAACTATAAAAACATTTATGCAGTTTCTGAAGATATATTGGAATATGTGGCCTCAGCAGTAAGAGTGGCCAACTATTCCGCACCATTTTTAGATACAAAAACGCACCCTGAGGGTATATACAACCTTGAAGCAGAATTTTGTGGTAAAGTGTTGGAGTTTTATGGTATAAATAAAGATCATTTGGGTTATAATCTAATGATTGCTACCTTTTTATCCCCTTTTATGGAAATTAGCACTACTAATTTGGTGGATATTGAAGCCTCTTAGAATAATATGGACATAGACCTAGCCGGTTGCCTTGAGCTGAGTTACTTGCCTGGTGGTATGGTTAGAGGAGGGGCTTCACAAGGTATCCCCACGCTGAAAATCCTAGGTTTAGTGGACTATCAAGTTGGCACGTATTATTTTGTCTGACTACTTACAAGATATCAAAAACCTCTTGTACTCCATCATTTTGGGGGTAGAGCGGTGGTGAAAGTTTGGCGTCAGGACTTACTTGAAAGAAAATACTTTACCCCTAACCTTGAAGAATGGTCACAAGTTGGTTGTTCCATTGGCAAAGCCAACTTTCAGGGGGATTTGCCCCACTGGCCTAATATTCACACTCTCAACCTTGCCCCATTGCTGAAGCCTTCTATGGAGGTTCCTCTACTTTCCTGTTTGGAAGGGTTGGAATTTTCGCTTGATGCGGATTCAGCTAATACAATGAATGATCATTTAGAGTTTGACTGCGAGTTTAATCTCACTGTGGATCTGGTGAGTATATCTTTCCCAATTTATCCCATTGACTGTACAGGAGGAAGCGGCTTTAGATGTGTGAGTTAAGAAGCCATTAGCCAAAGGTGCTATTTTTAGAAAACTCCCCTATGAGTTCCCCACATCTCTTTGTTGAGAAGGCCGATGGTAGCTTATGCCCATGCATAGCCTATGGGAAACTTAACAACGTCAAAGTACGAAACTTACATCCTATACCCTGGACTCACAGATTGCACGCTATGTGGAGAAGGCGCGAGTATTCTTTAAGTTGGATTATTTAAACGCATTCAATCAGATCTGTATCAAGAAGGGACAGGAGTGGTTAACTACATTGCCTACCAGAAAAGGGATCTTCCAATTTCGGGTTATGCCTTTTAGGCTTCAAATTCCCTTGTTATCTTTCAACTACGTAATAATATGGCTTTGGAGGACCTGATAAGGGTATGCGCGGTAGCTTATGTGGATGATATTTTGGTATTTTCCTATGACAATGAGTCCCTTGGTACAACTTCAGCAGGTGGTGGAGCATTTGAGGGCTGCCTTCCTTACGCTGAAAATCAGTAACTGTGAGGTTTTTAAGTCACAGGTCACCTTTTTAGCAATGTCATGTTTGATCAAGGGCAGATGATAACTCCAGACAAGAAGAAGGCGATTTCTGATAGAACCACTCCAACGTCAGTAAAGGAGTTGAGAAGTTTTTTGGGGACGTGTACGTTCCTTAAAAAGTTCACTCCCAATCTGTCTGAAGTTGCTGCGCCTTTGTATAAGGCAAGTGGGGCAAAAGTACTCCAGTGGTCCAACACTTTGGAGGATGCCTTCCAGGAAGTATAGTGCACATTACTTTCCACTTCCATTCTTTGCCATGTCAACCCCAAGAAAGAGTTAATTGTTGCTTCAGGTGCCTCCAACTTCGCCAAAGTGGCAGCCCTATTACAAGTAGGTGAAGATGGAATAGAGCATCTGGTGGGATATTTTTCTAGGAAAAAGCCTTTACCAGAGTTATACTATGCCATGTATTATAAAGAGTTATTAGAAGTGTATGAGGCGCTGACTTATTAACGTCATCACTTGCATGGCTCATTCCAACCCTTCCGCATATGTACAGATCACCATGACTTACTTTACTATCGCGCACCTCATGTCTTAACCTCACGGTAGACCCGCTGGCATGAGACCCCTGCTCAGCTTGCATTTTCTTATGAGTTTACTAAGGGCAAGGAGAATGTTTTGGCGGATGCTTTGAGCCATAATCTTGTACTAGCTTCCAATCCTAAGGAGGTGGAGGCGTATAATACCCATTTAATGATTCCAACAGGCAGGTTTTTGTCTCAACTTTCCTCTCCATTGGCCAATGGGCCAGCGCTCGCTCCTCTAAAAAATGTGGAGGAATATGGTATATTTAGAAAGGCTGTCCTTTCCCAGCCTTTGTCAGCAGAATATATAATGGTCCTTACAAAGAGCGCATTGAATCAGGAGGAACTTACCAGAGGTTATCACTTAAAGGATGAGATGGTGTGGTTTCAGGGGCGCTTAATGTTCCTGATGGCCCACTCCGCCTGAAAATAATCTGAGACCATCATGGCAAATCACCGTTAATCATCCTGGGAAGGCGGAGTCCCTGGAGCTTATCCGCGCATGTACAATTGGAAGAGATTAGCTGCTCAGGTAGGCAGATATTGTAAAGGGTGCCTAGTCTGCAACCAAATGAAACTGAATCGCCATCCTTTTGCAGGGTTGATGGTACTAGTTCAAGAGCTGATGGGCCTTGAACTTCCCTATTGGTTAATTTTATTGTTGATTTGCTTGTATTTGATGATTATGATGCTACATGGTGGTAGTGGACCATTTTACGAATTTCGCCCACTTAATCCCTTGTAGAACTACAGTCACCGCAGCAGAGTTGGCTAGGCTGTTGTTACTAATGTGTTCGCTCTTCATGGGGTCCCTCAAGAAATTATTAGTGATTGGGGCCCCAGTTCACCTCTGTATTTTGGGAAATGTTGTGTAAGACTCTAAAAATCCGTCCCTGACGTTCACCTGACTATCATCTAAAATCAGATGGGCAGACAGAACGAGTGAACCAGTGCTTCGAACAGTTCTTGAGGTGTTACACTGTCATAGATCACTCAGATTGAATTTCCATCTAATTTCCCAATTCAGTTACAACAACGCACAACATGCATCAATCGGTTGTTCCCCCTTCTTCCCCAACTATGGCTTCAATACCACCTTCAACATGGAGCCCAGCTTTTGATCCAAGGTGAAAGCTGTAGTGGACTTTGCAAAAAATGATCAAGAAAGTAGACCAAGGGGTGAGCACGAATTTAGATGTAGCCATGCAGGCATACAAGGAGCATGCTGGTTGTAAGAGATGGGTTTGAACTAATAAAAGGAAAGAGATCTCTTGATACTGGTTGCTAAAAACATTTCTATCAAGCAACCATGAAAAACTGGATCAAAGAGGTTTGGGTTGTACCATGTTGTCAAAGAAGTGATCCATGCATCATACCAGTTGGATCTGCCCCCCTCATTTCAAATCTTCTCAGTATTCCATAAAAGCAAGCTCACAGGTTTAAGGCCCCCTCCAGAGACTCCTAAAGCTTATATCATGGATTGGGCACCAGAATGGGAAGTGGAGGAAATTGTACCTTATCTGGTAAGAAATTTTTTTCGATATCTTGTATCCTGGAAGAGATCTGATGCAGCAGAGGACACTTGGGTCCCACCACACAATTGCGCCCATGCCCAAAATATAATTGTAGCATTCCACGTGCATTTCCCTAAGGCTGTAGGATCGAAGTTTAACCAAGCCCACTGCTGCTATGAAGTTGGCCTCTACCAACAAAAACTTTTTCTTGGTATATTTCAGGAGGGGGTGGAGCCCAAAAAAGGATAGGGTAATGTCATGTTTACATGACCTTATAGAGGGAACCAAAAGCAGGGATAAGGCTGGCAGCAGGAGGTCAGAAGGTGAAACTTTAGGCCCTTCCTGATTTCAAACACACCTTGGATCAACGCTGGCTACAGGCGATGTAAGCCCAGGTTGATAAAAGTGTGTACCTAAAGCCCAGCTCCCTGTTTTGGCTCTAGGGTTGAAACGAATGAGTTTTGAGTCAAATGAGAATGGGACATTTAGTTAGTCAGAAAACGGGGGTTTAAAACTGTTCCATTTTTAAATTTGTAAGCTCAGGTCAGATTCAACTTCAGTTAATTACAAGAGTAAAATCGATTTTAAGGTATGTGGCCCTTTCAGATGGAGCATGCGCTTATTGGTGCATCAAGGCTTAGGACCACTTCTGTTGATCAAAGAATTCCCCAAGCTAACTTAAGTATCATTACTCAAGACCAACTTTTCTTTTTGGTCATCATCACAAGCAACCCTACAGTTATTTTAAGTTTTTACATATTTTGACTTGGGCGCACCAGTGCTTGGACCACTTTGAGGTGTTTTGTGACATGTGAGCCAATTTATTTTATTTAAAAGTATCAAAGCTACAGTACACTGCTGGTCCTACCAGATTCCCTCCAAACCCGGTCACCAGTGCACCCTACCATTGTACCACACTTGGTTAGTAATAGCCCTCTGGGGCATGGCCAAGTTTTGCAGATGATCTAACTCATTATTACTCTTATTACGCTCAACACCCTCACCCTAAGTTTCTTTACTCCAGCCCCCTCTGCTGGGCTATTTCCATTAAAACATAGACTACTAGTTCCCTTGCGTTAGCCCTGTGCACCATGCACCTCCATGCTGAGTTTTTGAGAGATATAGAGACTCTCTTGACAATTAGCATGGACCCTGTTAATGATTCTTCCATATGAAAGGTTCTTGATAGAATATGCATCCATTGCCATCTAGGCAATAATTTAGACCAGACCTTAAAGCAACGCATCTAGTTTATTTCTTCATCTGAAGCCATGAATGTCACATTAGGTTACCCTATCACCTACATGGTATTCAGATAATACTGTCAGTTCTTGGTATCTGTTGTCTTGGCCTCGATCTTTTTCTTCAAGGTTGTATTAAATGCTTATGACTGCATTTTTTCTGGATATTTAAAATTCAGATCAAAAACTGCTCAGCACTCATCACCGATGTTGGTTTGATCGCCAAATAAATAGGTGATAATTGACCTTCCTTCCATGCAGCAATTCAAACAGCTTCTTTCCTGTCGCTGTATGGTGACTAATTTATAAGCAAATTTTACTGACCTGAGGTAAGTTCCCAATCAGAAGTTTTTCCAACGAACAGCTTCCTCAGCATTTCGCCAGCATTCCAAACACATGTTCTACCAGTCCTTTTGTCTCAAGTTGTTAGGTTACTTATAAAACTCCCCAAATCATCATTATATCATTCAATCTTGGGATCATATGGGATATGAGATTCGTTCTGTTATCACTCTTCAAGAATTTTGGGATCTATGGCAATATATAGATTGATCCAGGATAAACTGGGTGGTTCATGGTGCATCCTCTTTTACCAGAGCCAATATCTGACCCATCTAGTCAGATTATCAATTTCAACTATAGTGTTATTGAATCTTCTCATGTTCATAGCCAGCAATCCCATCATGTTGATGGACACTGTATGTCAGGTAAATCTATAGGTGGACCAGCCAATATCCAGTTGTGTTCTTGTGGGTTTTGTGCAATTGGCACTCCATGCAGCAAGCCAGATAATCGGACACATCAAAAAATGATAGACTCCTAGTAATAATACTGGTGATGTGGTCAGTCATTTTTCTCAGGACTACATGCTTACAACCTTATGGGCAGCTTGAACTATAGCCACTCATTAAGACAGATTTGAGAATAACAGTCATTCTTCATCAATCGTCTTAAAGCTAGTCTAACCTTGGTCTTGGTGTTTTCCATCCTATCTTGAAGCGCACCTTGTATTTCTTAGGGCTCATTATCAATTTCTCCATTTACCATTCTCTGAAACAGCTCATCTGCCTACTGGTATACCACTTGGACCAACTTTAACCTTGATAAGCCGTCACATTTTGATGAGAATCTCCATATTGGTGGACTATCTCAAAGTCATAAGCTTGAAGCTTTAAATCCATAGAGCCAGACATCCTTCCAGTTCTTTAAGGTTGTTTAGCCAACTCTGAGAGGAGCATTCTGTTACCACTTTAAAGTGCGTGCCATGAATATGCACCCAAAGCTGCTTACAGGCGTAAATGACTGCAAGAAATTCATGCTCAGTAACTCTGTACTTCATTTTGCTGATGACAAAGTCCGTCTCACATAAGCTATTCGATTCTCATCCCCAAGTCCTTCCACTTGACTCAGGATGGCGCCATTTGCCATTAAAAAAGCATTGGTCTATACTATTAATCCAGAATTAAAATTTGGATATTTCAAATTGGAAAATCTATCAGGTTCTGACGTAACTCATCAAAAGAATCCTGAGCCACTTCAATCCATAGAAATCCTTTCTTTGGATCTTAAGCAAATGGAACAGGAGCTCAGCGATTCTTTAAAAATCACATATAATTTTAACATTATCTGACCATTTTAAGGAACACTCAGATATCTCAGTCACTCATTGGGATGGCCATCCGCTATAACTTCAGTTTTCTGGGTTCTCAGCTGCAGTCCTCTGAAGTTGATGTCAAACTCCAGATACACCAACTCTTTCTTGAAGGAGTGGCACAGCCTTGGCTTAATCTTTTGTTTAGCCCCATACAATCTCTTAAAGACTTTTCCAAGTGGTGTAAATGGTCGGTAAATGCTCTATTGAACACATTTTTATCATTCAAGTACACCAGGACGCATGACAACTTCAATTAATTCAATAAGGCGCCAATGGCCCTTTGGAACGTCACAAGAGCATTTTAAAGACCTTGGGGCATTCTAGCCAGTTGGTATAGCCCATGTGCAGTGATGATCGTACACTTATCCTGGCCTACCATGGCAAATTGATTAGCCAACATTCTAATAATAGATCCATCGCAGAGAAATATTTTGCTTTTCTCAATTGATCTAGAGCATCGTTGATTTGTGGTAGTGGATAGAAATCTTTTTTTATTTTGTTCAGCCTTCAATAATCAATCACCACCCAATTAGAGACATCCTTTTTCTTCACTATCAAGATAGGGCTTGCCCAGGGGCTTGATGACAGAACTAGGAGCCTGTGCTCCACTAGTTAGATGATTTCCTCTTCCACTACCGCCCTGACTGACTTTGATCATCAGATTGGTCTCATCCATATCAGTAAATTTTCCCCAGCGTCAACATTATAGACTACATTTTTTAAGCATTTTTTGTTGTGATGATCCTGAGTGAAGATTTCCTGGTATTTTTTGAATAGTTCAAGCACTCCTCCTGCTGTCTTTCCATAAGCTCAGAAAATTGCTCTCAGTCAACCAATAAGTTAACACTCTTGGTAATCCCTGCCAGCAATCCCATCTTGGCAAGAGTCCAAAATTATGAAATTTTCATAATTTTAAAGTTAGTATCAGATGGACAAATGCAATGACTAATATTTCTTAACCTTCATTGTTTCCCACACAAATTCGCCAGATAAACACAAATTCCTCATGTCCTGTAATCATTATCTCAAACCACCCATGGCTCTATTTTAGACTTATTCCATAGGCTGCTGATCTCTCCATTCAACATCTCTTGTTTCTCCAATGTCAATCCTGTACCAACTATTGTCTGCAATCCTGGCAGTATGGTGTGTGAAAATCCAAGGATAGCTCACTTGACAATTATTATCCTGCACTCTTTAGCGGGACAAAATTTCGTAGATTAATCCTCAATATTGCCAGTTGATTATGGTATAAGAACTGTTTGGAAACTCACTAGGCAATTTAAGATAGTCCTGACCTTCTGATCAAGTTCAGCTTAATTTTCTTAATGTAATTGGGAGCTTCTAAGTCAGGTAATAATACAAGCTGTGAAATTGGTGTTTCCAGCTTGTCAACAATCCCTCAAGGTTAGGATTCATATAAAGACCAGTAAAAGGATGAAATGAATATAACTTTTATTACAAACAATTTATTAAATGAATAGTCATTAGACTGTGCGCCAGTATTTATACTTCTAGGGCATCTCCAGGCCACATTCAAGCGCAAAAGTTCAACATATACTTACCACAACAGCTCAGCCCTTTAATTGATATGATTGAGACCTTTTCTTAGGTGTATTGGTGGCAAATTAATCTCAAAATTGGGAGGATTTGAGATTTAATAATTTTATTGAAAACATGCAAAATTGTCCTAGGATCTTCTTGATTTTACTTTTGTCATACTGCTGACAAAATACACCTTCAGTAAAATTCTTGCATTGATAAACGTAGATGTACCCCTAATTGGGACATCAACAGGCCTCTCTCAATAGCACTAGGCACTCCCTTCTGGACAGTCTATGTACAAGTGCTATCATGCCAATTATGTGGATTGACATACAAATTTCGCCCTAGGGTGGGAAGTTGATTCCATTTTTTGTTCATCTGATGGTTCATGGGACTTTTAAACGTTAACTTTGGGTCAGTCCTAAATAATTTTGTAAACTAGTTAGTTGATTGTGTTCCTGATGATTGGGACCTATTTCCCAGATCTGATGCATAGAAAATCATCCATAGTGTGCGAGCATATTCACCTCAAAATTATTGATAAAGTACTTAATTGAAAATAGGTTGAGATATTCAGCATGAATTGTGTAATTGAAATAGGCTTTTAGATGAGAGTATAGGTGTTAGATCAAGTGTTGAAAGGATAATCAGACCAATTTGGTGGTTGTCAAAGGTTTATTTTTGAGTCAACCACCAGAATCTGACATGGTGTATGACGTCTTTCTTTGTAATGAAATCCTCCATTTTCCAGGATTTCCGTTGGCATTTCCCGCCACTTTTTTCTAAACAAAAGCAGAAAATCTAAATAAAGCCATCAACATAGATCAGTTGATGGAGTTGTTCCTTCTAATAAGTGAAGTTTACCATTCATTGATAAACTAAAGATAGCATTTGACCCAATATGGTCAACGTATTATACTCAAGATTGCATTTACTCTTTATTTTCTTGGAAACTCTGTCCTAATTAAAATGTTATAGTTTTGGTTGGACAAAACTATAGCTAGGGCGGATACCACCATGCCTCAAAGTTTAAGTGGTAGTAAGCTATACGTCTTACAGGAGATGCTCATATCTGCCCAGTGGTTCCATATTCTTTCCTAAGTTCCAAATCAGGTGATATTCTTAGTTTCTTTACCAGCCTGGGTGAGTGTTGGAGATACAACTAAGATGACCAAAATTACTCCCAATCGAGATTTGATATCTTGGTCTAATGAAATTGAAAAATCCATGATGGGTATTCTGATTCTCAATTTGACTGAAGAAAGACCCTTTGGAGTTATCACCTCCTACAATGGGTGAGTCTAGCCAATCCAAAGAAGCTCAGAAATCTGAGATGATTAAGTAATCTGAAATGACCAATCATTTCAAAAGGGGCTAAGCCCTCGCTTAGAAGGTTGATTGCATCTAACAAGAGCTTTATTAGATCTGATTATCCCAAATCTTTTTGATAATCAAAGAGAATCAACAATATTGGTCCTCTGGCAGGAAAGATCTTACCTCGGGTGAATCACGGAAATTCTCACAAAGAACCACAAAATTTTCCCTATAAATATCTCTGGTTTTTAATTAATAAAGGACCTCAATTCTCATCTTGCGTAGTTTAATTTTGGTCTGTTTTCATACAGGATTCTGTATATCCGAATTTGGAATTATCTATAGCAACAGAAATAACTTCATTGCAAACTGTGTCAATATTCACTAGAGCCATTTATTCATTTAGTAGCCTTTGTAGCGCCTGTTTAACGTAATTCTTCACAAAATTCCTATACTGGTGCTCCCTTCCAGATCTGCTTCCGAGGCTTACCTTGTGAAAACATACTTTCACAACAATGAATATGTCTAACGAAGAGAGCCCCTCTTCAGAGAAATCTTTTAGTATCACCCAATGGGTGCACTCTACCTGGCAAGATTTGCCTTCCCTTAATTTCAATAATCTATAATTTCAAGCTTAAATAGACTTGGCCATTGAGGGCCCTGACCTATCTAATTATCAGATCCAAGCCACAAATGTTGAAGAAACCGTCAAAAGCTTGATAAGAGGGGCTATTAAGCCTGGTGCTCACCCTAATCATGACCGAGCATCTAAGGTTGCTGACAACATGATAAACTTATATAACTGAGATTCTTTTCAGCCTACCAAAGTTGGTTTGGATAGAACTAAGCAGTATCTCTAGCTTATGTAATTTCTGCTATTCACCATTTACTCCAGATTTTGGGGTTGCATCATCTCGAAATCCAGCGCCAGTTGACTCTAGTGCAACAACTTCACTCTTAACTATCTTCATTTTATGAAATGACATCCAACTTTGGAAGGTATAATTGAGAGGCCATTATCAATAATAGAAGAGAAATCAACAATATTAATAACCAACTGGTAAGAATAAATAATGGGGTTGTGGGATACATCAGCCAAAAAGTATCTCATCAAGTTAGCAATGCCACTAAACCTATTCAACACTGGATTACCTCCCTGAAGGAGGAGATTAAGAGACAACTGGATCAGTTGCAGGCCAAACATGAGAAGAGCTTGGGGGAGCTTAATGGGCTATCCCAACATCTAGTCCAAGTGGTGGGTAATATTAGAGAAGGTGAACATGGCCCTATTGGTCCTACTGGACCACCGTGACCACCTAGCTCCCCATTGGTAACTCCAGGACCTCCTGGGGAGCGTGGTCCCCCTGGTCCAGTGGGTCATCAAGGCCTGCTGGGACCATCAGGTAGAGATGGGTTGCAAGGACCCCAGGACCATCTGGTCTTTCTGGCTCATCACTTCCTACATCCGATTCTGAACCTTCAATGCTCCTAGTATCTTGAGTACAAGCATTAGAAACACAAATCTGAGCCATAGCTCAAGAATGCTTCCCATCCTTTGAAGGTCTTTTAATTGATCCGGACTATTTCTTAATTACCTTACTAGATGGCTTTGAGAATGCACATCATTTATGCGATGCAAATCAAACTATACAAGAAACCCGGTTTGCTTCATTGACAGCGTTCATTGAGTGGTTGGCTGTTAAATGTGAAGTACTTGAGACCAAATAAACAGATATGGTTACTGTGATTTCCAACTTAAACTGAGCCTCTACAAATGACCATCTTAACCAATGGGTTCAAATTTTACAGGATGACTTGTACCTCTTGAGACAACAAGTTGACCAAGTTCCCCCTCATGCCCATTTCACAGAGTCTGAACCCTCCAAGGCTAGACCAGTCACAGTATCGGGTGTACACATCTTGAACAATGAAGCCACCCTTTTAAAACCTACCTTCAAGGATAATTTTGAACCAGGTGAATGTAGCATCCATTATTTTCTTTTCGTTTATGAACGCGCAATGGATGGAGCTACTGATCAACAGAAGGTCCGCCATATCACCTCTTGCCTAAGCCTTTTTGCTCAAGAGATCATGATTCCTCATCCTAAGGTTTGCACTACGTGGGCTCAAGTGAAAACCGCCTTCATAAAGGAATAAGGGAGTGATCAAATCCTTTCCAATTAGAAGGAAGCCTTTATGAATATCAAATTAGACGAGGATAGTATATCCAGGAATTCGCTAAATGCTTCTACCATGAGGCCCAGAAACTTGCTACTTGCGATCAGATTACTGTTGATGATGCTATATCAGCTATAATGAGTGCGTTTGGTTCTCATACTCAGTTATTACTACACTTTAAAATTACTTGAAAAAATTTCAGCTCCATTATTGACATCAAAGAAGCGCTTATAGAGATTCCTAATGGGGTGGTACATCTGACCTCCTCTAGTAACCATCGTTCTCACATTCATGCAATGCCACCTAAACCTAAATCCAAACCAAAGAAGGCGCCATGTACTTATTGTGGTCTTATGGGTCATGTGGTGTCTCAATGTTGGAAAAAAAGCGTAAATCGAAAGAGAGGAGTCAGTATAAGGCACTTGGCTCCCTGTGTTTAACTACCTCAAGTGCCTCAGTCAAAACCTTTTAATTCATCTTTATATTGTTATGTGATATCTGCTCCTAAAGAGTTTAATATCCTTGATGAATTTTCCAACAAAGACTCTATTTCTGCTTATTATTACTCTTTTTCTTCTAATTCCATTCAAACAATTAATCACTCAGTATTCTTAATCCCAAACTTTGGCACTGGTGTAACCCAGGTGGAAGTCATCATGCAAAAGGTGAAAGTTTTGGCTATCATTGATATGGAATCACCCATCAATGAAATCTCATCTAAACTTATGAAGAAAATCAAAAGGGCTCCGGACCTGAACCATTCCCAAAACTACAGAACTGCTGGACCTTCTTACACCAAATCTATAGGAGTCTATTCCTCTCTTCTGATGTTTTAAAAAGTTAGTTGTGTTGCCCCTGCAGTGGTATTGGATAATAACTTCTATGATCTGCTCTTAAGAACTAAATTTTCTCACCAATTTTGATGTGATAATTTGTCTTTAAAGACAAATGCCCTTCTTTAATTGAGTACAAAGTACCTTTAATCTTACATGATGTTTCCACTAGCAAAGGCAAACTCAAACGACGTGTTTTCTTACTGGAATACCCCACTTCTATCTCACGTCTCAAATACCAAATACTGGGTCCAAGTAATATACTTACACCTCTTTCAGCTTGTGCCTCTGAGGACATGTCTTTATATTCTAACTCTTCAATTACTATTCCCCCCAAAGCTCAAATCATTGTTGATACAGGCGTACAAGTATTTGTACCTCCTGATCATATATTAGAGATCTTCGGTAACCAAAATCCCTCTCAGTTGGAGGTCTTACCCTGCCTGGGTATCCTTGATCCTGCCTATGATGTGATTGTTTCAATTCTACTGGATAATCTCACTTCCCAACCTATGCAATTGAATCGCAATAGTACCATCATCTATGTGCAGCCTAAACCTGTTAATGACATATTATTCATCTTGGGATATGGAGATTTACGCGAATTTTGGATGGAAGATCCCCATATCATTGCTAGAATTGATGTCAAATTTGGGGATTTACTTACTTCATATCAACAGCTTGAAGCTAAGGCCCTGATTGAAGAATTGCAGATATCTTTGCCCAAGGTCCCAGAGATTTTGGCCTAATGAAAGAGGTACAGCATCAGGTGAAAAGCAGGGATACTCCCCCTATTCAAGCTCGACCATATTGTAAATACAAAGTTGAGGAGGCTCAGGTCTCAGTGGAACTGAAACAACTCCTTGAGGCCGGGCTAAAAACGCCTTCTAAGAGGTCCATGGGCTTCCTTTCTACTACTCATCCAAAAAATGATGGGAGTCACTGAGTGGTTATGGACTATCATTGACTCAATGCTGTTACTCAAAAGGATTCTTATTTTTTACCTCTCATAGATGATTCATTTAGATTATTGTTTAGATCACAATACTTCTCTGCTATGGACCTTGCGAGTGGTTATTTGCAAATTGATCATGCCACAAAAAATCTTCAAAAATGCTCTCTAATATCTAGTGAGGGGCTATTTGAGCCAACTCATATGCCGCAGGGGCTTTGCAATGCCCCTGCTACATTTCAACAAGCCATGGATGGCTTTTTTAGGGATTTGAAACTTTATTGTGTTTTAGTTTATCTAGATGTTGTTACTTTTTTCGCGCACTTTTAATGCCCATTTGGCTCATTTGAAGGAAGTTTTTGGCTGACTGTGTCATGCCTCACCTAATCTTAAAGCATCAGAGTGTGCTTTTTTTAAAACTGAGATGGAATTTTTGGTACATAAAGTTATTTGCAAAGGTAATTTACCCTTATATAATAAGATACAAGCTATTTTGGACATGCCTGTTCCCAAAAGCTTGCGAGATATCCAATTGTTTTTAGGGATGGTTGGTTATTATTAACAATTCATACCCCATATTGCAGAGATTGCAGAACCTTTAGTTTACCTTTTGCATAAAGAAGTCCCTTTTGTATGGGAAGAATCACAGCAACAATCCTTTGATCTGTTGCGCCAAACATTAATGAGTGCCTCCATCCTAGCCCATACTGACTTTTCCAAACCTTTTATTCTATTACTAATGCCAGTGATATTGCTATTGGGGCCATTCTGGCTCAACATGATACCAATCTGGTTGATCACCCCATTGCTTACTATAGTAAAACTCTTTCTAAGGCTGAACGCAATTATAGCATTACTAAAAGAGAATGCCTCGCTGTGTTGTCCACCATCAAGCATTTTCTCCCTTTTCTATATGGCAAGCACATCACTATTGTAACGGATCATGCTTCCCAGAAGTGGTTGCAACAAATGAAGGATCCTGATTGGCGCTTAGCTAGTTGGGCTTTAAAGCTCCAAAATTATGACTTAAATATTCAACATCACGCTGGAGCTATACATCAAAATGATGATGCCTTTCTCAATTGCCTATCTTAACGTTATTTTCTTCAGAGAAAGATTGCATTTATGAACTGATTGGTAGACCTGAGCTCTAGTTCCGTGAATCTAAGGATGTTATCTCAAAGCTACAATCCTTAACTGAAGACACTCAGGTTAAAGAAGGTTCGTTATATCAAAAGTCATAATCTAAGTGGTTGCCTTTTATTTTGGCCCTCTGCAAGGACTGAAAACTATTATGGAGTCCCACCAAGCTGTAAGTCATGGAGCCGTCGCTAAGACACTACAGTGGTTAAAGAATCATTGTTACTGGGATAACATGCTGGAATCTATACACGATGTGCTGGAATCTTTTCATAAATGCCAACAACAACGTGGTGAAAATCTGACGTTCCAACACCAGATTTTGTGACCTCTGAACCCTTTTCCACTATGAGTTTTGATGTGTTGGGTCCTCTCCCTATGGCCATTATGGACATCAATATATTCTGTTAGCTATTGACCTTTTTACTAAATGGATTGAGCTATTTCAGTCTCCACAGTTACCTCCAAGGTCACGGCATCCTTTCTTTTCAAGCAAGTTTTCACCATTCATGGTAGCCCAAAAGTCCTGTTATTGTATAATGGGACCAACTTCACTATTCAGATGGTAGATGATCTTACCAAACTAATGGGTACTTATCAGTCCTTTATGACCCTTATAATCCTTCTACTAAGGGTGCGGTCAAATGGGCCAATGGTACCCTTATAGCCATTCTTCGAAAGATGGCCTCCAATGTTCCTAGTAGGTGGAACCTTTACGCCTAGAGCGATGTTAGCTTATAGAGTTAGCTACCATCGTATTATTGGATTATCTCCTTATAAAGCTTTATATGGTCAGGAACCTATCCTCCCCTCAAGTGTACAACCTATAATTGAAGAGGCTACCCTGCAAACTACTTATTTAGCTATGAGGAGATTAGCTGATGAAATTATCCAATTACAAGCATTAGATTCAAGTTCTCTTGCTGCTACCACCTTGAAGGAAGGTACCAGAATCAATGCTAGTAGACCTATGTTACCAGAATATCAAGTCAGAGATCTTGTACTTTTCTACCACCATAGTCTGGGAGGAAGGATTTACAAATTGGACAACTTATGGGCTGGTTCTTATCAAATTATTATAGTTAGTGTATGGAATACTCCATTGCCGCTATTGATACTGGTACTTTTATCAATAGAGTGCATAGTAAGTTTCTTCGCAAATATGTGCCCCCTAGGCAAGATCGTGAGGAGGGTATTGTTGAAGATACAACTAAGATGCCCAAATTTCCTCTGGATCAAGATTCGATATATCAGTCTAATGAAATTAAAAAATCCATGATGGGTATTTCTGTTTTTTAATTTGACCAAAGAAAGATGCTTCAGTTATCAACCTCCTATGATAAGTGAATCTAACCAATATGAAGAAGCTCAGCAATATGAGATGACCAAGAAATCTAAAATAATTAATTATTTTGAATGGGCTAAGCCCTCGCTAAGAAGATTATGTGCATCTAAAAAGAGCTCTATTAGATCTGATCATCCCAAGTCTTCTAATAATAAAGAAAATCAACAATATTGGTCCTCTGGTAGTAAAGATCTTACCTCAGGTGAATCACATAAATTCTTACAAAAACCACAAATTTTCCCCTATAAATATCTCTGGTTATTAATTAGTAATGAACCTCAATTCTTATCTTGCATAGTTTAATTTTGGTCTATTTTCATACAGGTTTCTGTATATACAATTGGAAATATCTATAGCTATGGAACTAATAACTTTGTTGCAATTGTGCCAAACTTCGCTAGAGCCACAGGACTAATAATTTCATAGCCTTCAAAGCACCTGTTTATCATAATTTCTCACGAAAGTCCAATAGTGAGACAATACTAATTGGCACTAAGCTGTCAATAATTGCCCTCACTTTTATTTGATTGGCCAGTATATCAATCTATATAGCTTAAAGTATTGTAAAATGGTATTTACTGAGTGTATAGCAGCGTTATTAGCTAGATTGAAGGTGCGAATTTTTTATTGACAGATCAGGAAATGATTCCTTACTTGCACTTAGGGGATTGACAGACTCGCCTCTTTTATATAACCTCAGCCATACCAGCCATATTCTCGCAGATTGAACCTTATCTGCTAGTTGACGCACATATGGGAGAGTGACATCCTTGATTATGAGTTAGATCACCTTTGCACCGGCTCTAGTTACAGCATTTAAGTCTAGTTGACCACTTTGTAAAGCTGGTTATGTGTTTTATAATCATCAAACATACTAATCAAGGCATTGTTCTCATTTAGGATTTTGAGAGGAATAGTTAACCGTAGCTCTAGACTATTCACCATCTAGGTTCAGGCCATTTTCCCAACTCCTGTGCAGGTTTGGCTTCTTTTACTATACTACGTTGATTTGATCATTAGGCTTCATACTGAAGCACTGGGAAGATAAGTGGCCCTTTCCTTCACATTGGTGACAGCGCATAGTACTCTTGTATGCCCATTTGAACCCCTTGGGTTTATTCCTGGCACTATTTAATTTATTAATTTCTTATCAGATTTAGTCACTTTAGTTAAAATTTGAATCTCTAACCAGGCTCAACTTAAATCTCTAATTAAGACCTCAAACATGGCTTCTAGCATTTTCAAGTAATCTAACATTTGCAAGGTGGTTATTTTGGTGGATAATGTGGAAGACTTCATTTTATTTCAAATCGTGTTAAGGCTGAAGGGCCTCTTTAAATGCAATCCGCACATCAAAATTGTCCAAGATTTTTGTTCTAACCATAATTTGTATTGGTGGAACAAGTTTTCAAATTTTCTAATGGTTTGTCTTTCTGAAATTAAATCCCCATAAATTCTTGCTTGCATTTCAACATAAGCATGGGGATTCCAAACCCCTTCATTATTGAAGCCTTGGACTTAAAATATGACCATCTGTCTTCCTCTAAATGAGGTAACACAAAGTTTTGACAGTCTGTATCCATGCAGTTCATGACCATCAGAGCTTTTGTCTATTGTCATAACCAATCATAGTCATGTTGAGCAGTCAAAAGAATGCAGAAGCGTTGTCCCAATGAAAAGCAGTAAATTATGGCATGGCTTTAAATTCCTGAAAACTTTTCTAGTCACCACTCTCAGCCCAGTTACATGACTTACTAGAGGAATAATATTGGAGTTTATCTCCAAAATGGTTTTGAATGCTGTTGCATATTCCTAGGAGTTGTTGACTTCCCAACACGAGTTCTATTAGTTTTTTCTTTGGCATCAGTCGCCACATAAGTTATTAATTCACATCTCTGATTTTTCAGTTCGTTGACTTGTTTTGATACTTTAACCATGTCTAAGCTGAGGGAGCACAAGTAAATGTAATCTACTTCACGTTCCATCCTCTGGAAACAACTTTGTGACCAAATCTCTTTATTTCCTTTTCAATGATGAAACCTTCCCAAGTAACTCATTTTTGAAATTGTTACCTTTTCTACTCTTTCCTAGATCTTAGTGACTCTCTCCACTAAGGCAGCCAATTCTCTACAATCAGCTGAATTTAAACATTCTTGTTGACAGTTGCAATTCCATCCATAACCTTCTTAAAACTTGTTTATTTGACAGTGTAATTTGATTTACTTTACTCAAGTACCCCCTTTAGTGAGCACTAAATGTTAGAAAATTTTCAGATACTAATCAGTTTTCTATTTTACAGGTTTTATATGTGCAATTCCACTTTGCTAGATACATATTAATAAGCAATAATAGTATGACTATTATACCTAGTTGAATAATTCCACCAGATGTGGTTTAACGCTGTTGGACATTCTCCTTCATGAATTAAGAAAAAGAACGTTGGAGGTATTAGTGCTCCCAAATCTGATACCATGATTGGCCCATCTCCTGTCCAATCATCAAACAATATTGTGGATATCAACAATATGAGTACCCATGGTGAAAAGACCTTGGCGGATTCTCAGTGGAATCCTAGCTATCATAAAAATATGGTTTATAACAAAAAATGGCTTAAAAAGGTTATAACTAATAATAGAAATTCTCCGACTTCTTGACCAAATCTGAGGTGTTTGTTACCGCATGAGTCTGACCACTGTCAAGGTGAGAAGATTTTACTCTCTGGTGATTGGATACAATACATCAAATTGTTACCACATGGGTCAGTTTTGCCTCAAAATATTTATCTTCAATCTGATAGGCCAAAAGCCTAGATTTCCTAAATTAGATAACTCAGCTTTATATTCTTTTGCCTCGAATACCCATGGTCTCAAAATCTGAACTAGTTTAAATAGGAAAAACTAGTATCAATAAAGGGACCTTCTTTGGGTTTGCCCTGCTTAAACAATAAAAAACTTAAAAACTTTAACAAAGCGCTATTTATTACTTTTATTATAAAGTAAAATTCTCACTTTAAACAAATTATTTGTGGCATCTGTTGGTAGATCCCACAAACTGGTGCTCACTACAGGGGATCACCCTGAATACTTTGACAAGTATTAAACTAATGGAGAGTGTCACCTGTCAGGTGCAAAATGGGGAAGGGACTGAAGACAATGATCGAATGGATAGCCCTACTGCTTTGATATTTGGAGAAGAAGAACATTTTGAACGCATATTAATACCTGAGTCTCGTCGCATCACCTGACCAGCTACTGAAGCCGTGAGAGACCTTACTCATGGTATCCTTAACCCTGGCGACATTGCATCTTGTGAATGAGCGTCGTTGGTAGAGGAACGCCACTTGTTTCTCTATGAGACTAGTGTCCTCCCAGAGACCTATGGCCAGCTTACAAATTTGACCACCCACATATGCAAGTTTGCTCACCCTGCCTTGGTCCATATGATGCATCTCTTAGCCGGCCATCATGAAGAGCTTCATTGACACCTAGATACCCATGCAGCTCTGAATTAAGCCTATGATAAGTTGTTTCAACTGACCTCCAAATATCTTGGAGCAGTTATATCTGGTGTGGAAGCTAATCGCAACTTCATCATACTGCTGCATGACTGACTTACTATTATGGACACTGGGATTGTAAAGTATGTTGAGGAGGCCATGAAGATATTCTGGGATGAACTAAACATTTCCTCCGCTAGCACCCGCTCAATGTCGGAGGAGTTTGCTAAATAACTTTAAAAGCAAAATGAGAAAACGCATTGTGACCTTTCAGCCCCCAACTCCATCCTTCAATAGAAATATGAACAGCGTGTGGCTGTGGTAGAGCAACAGTTAATTCAGGCCTTTTTGTGTGTTGATGAGCTTGAACGTCGTCTGTTGCTTGAACCATCTAGAGCCACCACCACCCTCGCGGCCAAGGTTGTTCAGCTAGAAAAAGAGCTAGCTCTCAAAGCTTCGTTTGAAAATACCAAATATTTGGCACGTCACCTGACTGAATGCAAAATCAAAGATAAAGGAATAAAAGCTTTGCTGGAAATCCCTGTGCTGTTGAAGGAAGTATATAGTCAACTAACGCAGATTGAGCGGAAGTATGAACAGATCAAGGAAGGGGTACAAGGACCCAGCTCCCACTCTTGTGACGATAAAGGGTGTAAACAAATGAATGAAGAGCTGAAGAACCGCGTAAAAGCCATGGAAACTGCTCAATTAAACCTAAGCTCAATGGTGTCACAACTCCATTTTCAAGTCAATGCAATGGAGAGCCGAGTGGAAGATCTTTAAACTCATAAATCAGGGATTGAAGCTCGACTGAGACTATATGAATCTGGACCCCTAGAAGCCCTCTCTAAAATGGAAACCCGGCTTGAAGCCATGCATGACCAGTTCGATCACCTTTTGTGGACCTTTGATCAGTTAAGCTACCGCTCTGAAACATTGGAAGAAGAAGCTCCAGCTATTCATACCCTTACTGGGAATGACTATATTTCATTTAAACCAACGTTTAAAAACAAGTTTATCCCCGGCGAGGGTAGCATTGCTTCGTTTTTATATGTTTATGAAGCAGCTATGGAAGGGGCGACTGATTGTCATAAGCCAAACATATCCTTTCCTGTTTGGGCCGCATGGCACAGGAGGTGATGGTCCCACATATGGATGCTTTTAGCACCTGGTCCGAAGTTAAAGAGGCTCTCATAAACACATTCAGTTCAAAACAGGCTTTAAGTATGAAAAAGCAAGCCTTTATGTGTATGAGTATCCGAAAAGGAGAGTCAGTGGTCGCCTTTGTGGAACGATTTTATATGGAAGCACAGAAGTTGTTAACTTCGAAGATGTTGACTTTAGATGATGCTGTAGCCGTTTTGACTGGAGTGGCTACTTACCCATCACTAGCGATGCACATCAACTCAGTTAAACGCTATTTCCATACCATTCAAGACATCAAGGAGGCGTTAATAGATGTCACTGATTTCCATAAGACTGAATTTTCATGCGGAGCAGTATCTCGCCCTCATGTTTTAACCATTGAGGATTCAAAGCCTAAGCCTTGGGCCCTAGCTATTGAAAACAAGAAGGAGCCCCTTCAGATAATGGACCCCGAAGAGCAAAACCCCAAAGCAAAACGTCCTGAATGCCCTTGGTGCGAATACTGCAACAAGTTTGGACACAAGGAGGCTGTGTGCTGGAAAAAGAAAGCTGATGCCGAGGAGCAGGAGCAGGGAAAAGAAATGTCAGCATAGGGAAAAACATCTATTGCTGACAAATCCCATGTGCCTGACTCATCTAAACAACTTATGCCAGTACCTCGCGTTACTAATACCCCAGGGGATGATTCTGAGGGGGGTACAGATGAGGTTGCTATTACATTGTAGGAATACCTGCTGAAGTGGAAGTCCCCAATCACTTGAATGCTGGAGGAGCAGATGAAGCCACCATACCTGAAGAGACGTATCTCTGCCATATTCTAGGGGAGCAAGTCATTATTGATACTGCCAGCGATGCAGATGAGGTGATGTTTCACCTTATTTGCACTATCCAGCATGGCCATACCATGAAGTCCATCTAGGAAAATTACCCCAAGACTGCATGCAAATTAACCTCCAATTTTCATCTTAAGGAGGTCTTAGCGCTATCACCCACTTTTAGGGGGATACTTACAAAGGTCAAAGTAATTTTCCAAGAAGTTTGGGTGATGGCTATTTTAGATACAGGCTCCCCGGTGAATATAATCTCCTCCAAGTTGATGAAAAAGATCAAACTTGCACCTGACTTGGAGTACAACCAAGACTTTGGAACTGCTGGACCCAACAACACCCGTGCACTAAATGCTTACTCGTCGCTTCCCATTCATATTGGGAAGCTTATTCTATTTGCCCCACAGTGGCTTTGGATAATAATGCTTATGATATGCTTATAGGTACTCAGTTTATGATTGAGTATGACAGCACTATCAATATGAAGCAAGGGTTCTTGTCGTTGCTCAATTATGAAGTCCCCTTAGTTCTAGCCAATACAGAACCCAGCAAGAAGGAATACTCTTGCATATCACCAACCTCACAAAAACAGTGACTAAAGAAGGGCAGGCTGCCAATGAGCTCCGCACCCCTTCCTACATTTCAAGAGGCTGATAAGGTGTTATACTACCATAACTGCATCACCCCAAGAAGTGGTAAGCTTGGTTCGATTTGGGAGGGACCTTTCTCCATTAGCTACAAAAGAGGCAATGAATACTCCATCAACTTATTAGCCACAGGAGTTACTATAAACTGGGTACATAGCTGATCCCTACAATCCTACACCCCTCCCAATATTCTTGAGGGGGGCAATGTCAGACATTCTCCTTCTCGACTTAAGAAAAAGAATGTTGGAGGTATTAGTGCTCCCAAATCTGCTACCATGATTGGCCCATCTCCTGTCCAATCATCAAATAATATTGTGGATATCAATGATATGAGCACCCATGGCAAAAATAACTTGGCATATTCTCAGTGGAATCTTAGCTATTGGAAAAATATGGTTCATAACAAAAAATGGCCTAAAAAGGAATAACTAATAATAGGAATTCTCTGACTTCTTGACCAAATCTGAGGTGTTTGTACCGCATGAGTCTGACCACTGCCAAGGTGAGAAGGTTTTACTCTCTGGTGATTGGATACAATACATCAAATTGTTACCACATGGGTCAGTTTTGCCTCAAAATATTTATCTTCAATCTGATAGGCCAAAAGCCTATATTTCTTAATTTAAATAGCTCAGCTTTATATTCTTTTGCCTCAAATACCCATGGTCTCAAAATCTGAACTAGTTTAAATAGGAAAAACTAGTATCAATAAAGGGACCTTCTTTGGGTTTGCCCTGCTTAAACAATAAAAAAACTTAAAAACTTTAACAAAGCGCTATTTATTACTTTTATTATAAAGTAAAATTCTCACTTTAATCAAATTAATTGTGGCATCCATCAGCGGATCCCACAAATGCTAGATTTGAAATATTCCTGAAATATTTATCTGACACTTAGGGACTGTTTCCCTATTCCATCTGAACTTAAACCAATATCAGATTCAGAGTTTCTGGCTCTAGTTCTAGTCATGTTATGCCAGCGGAGATCATTGTCAAAGGTCTACTTCACTTCTAAGGATATCCAATCCTTACTCTTTATAAACACAAAAGAGTCCACATTTATTTTACTACAAAAAATTATGAATAGAACTTTTTAATCTACTATGACATGATCGATTTTGATGGATCATAATCTTTTTTGTTAATGAAAATACTAGGGGTATATGGGGGAAATTTGACGCTTAACTTCTCAGTTGGCACCTCAGCCATGAAATGGCAGATGTACTATTAAATTTTACTATGAAGTCTCTCCAGTGATTTTATTCTTCATCAGGTTAGGGATTCCTCTGTATGACATCCCAGAGACCTAAAAAATGGAAAGATCTAAAAAACGTGTTTCTAACATCACCTTTCAATCACAGTGAAAATAGCATAATTAGTTAACAACCTGTTAGGTAATAAGCTCTTTAACCATTATATCAGGTCGCAAACCAACTGATTGATTTGCTAGTTGCTGGAAGCATCATTCTCCTCACAACTGCTATTAATTTTCCATTCATTCAGTGATGAAACCTGACTGATCCTAAATGTTACAACTTATAATTAATTTGTGATCATATAGCAGATGCCCAATCTCGTTGGCAACTCTTCCTGACACAGTCTTAAGCATTTTCACGGATTGATCTCTGATGGATCTAAACCTGGAAAATTAACCCAATTTCCTTGGACATTATTAACCCAAAAATCGAGGACAAACAATATCTAATTCCTATGCTAGCAGACTTATCCCCTAGCAAACTAGCAGATAATCTAGAAAGCTCAATGTGGGCAAGAATACCAACAGATGAATTTCTTCACCTAAACCCAACGAAATTATCCAGTGTCGCAGATTATAGTGGGTCCCAGGATTCATATGAAAGTACCGCCTGGAAGCCTACTAGAAATCTGTGATGGAAAAAATTCATCCATAGGAGGTGGTCCTAACCTGACCAGGTATTTTATTTCCATATACACTGGCACCATTTCTGAATTGCTGGCATAACTAAAAAGGAGGTTAAAAACTTTGGCCAAAATAATATAATCGTCTACCTGCTTTTATTACCAATTAAGAACATCAGTTATTTCCATGGGTTTGAAGAACCTCTGAAAATTTGCTTATAAGAACCTCCCACTGTAGCTCTAGTCAACACTTCCATAAATGAAAATTCTACTCTATAAAAAAAGAGGAAGGTTAATGAGCTTCTAGAGGAAATAACTGATCTTTATTTTACATCCACGTTTGACATCAGCAAGTTAAAGGGGTTTTGCATAAAGTAGAAACAAGGGACGCCCTACCAATATATCACGCCCCTACTGAGAGAGCAAGTTGGAAGAGGCTCAGGTCACAAACAAACTCAACGATCTTTTAAACTGTGGGGTTGTTGGTACATCTTATAGTCCTTAGGAATCTCCTCAGCTTCTTGTTTGAGATAAGATGGGAGCCATCAATCCGTCATGGATTATCATAAGCAAAACTCAATAACAAGAAAAGATAGCTACCCCATCTTTCAGATTGATGAATCTCTAAAGCTTCTAGCAGGGGTCAAATACTTTTGACTATGGTATTTCCAGAGGGTACTAGAAGATTGAGTTGGCACATAGGGATCGAGCCAAGCGACCATTTTTCTCAAAGGGCTATTTGAAAGGGTCTGAAGCCGCAGAGGATCTGTAATGCCTCTACTATCTTCCAAAGAGCTATAGATGGGCTCTTAGATTATTTTAAATTTTCTTGTGTCCCAGTATACCTTAACGATATTATCATTTTCTTAAAAGATCTTTAGTGGCCACTTAGAATATTTTTGTTAGGATTTGGTAGTCTTTGTTCAGCTTTTTTAAAAGCTCAAATCTCTCCAAACAAACATTCTTCTAACCTGAAATGGAGTCAGGGAAAAAGGTCACTAAACAAGTGATTCAGCCTTTTCTGGACAAGATAATCGCCTTGGAGAAATTGATGCCGCATCAAAGCATTTAGGACATAAAAATTGTTTATATGCATTATAGGATATAACATCCAATTAATACCCTGGTTTGCTGACCTGTCAGAGCCCTTGGTTTATATTGCTACACAGGTACCCTTTGAATGGAACCCCAAACAGGACCAGGCTTTCAATCTTCTTTTAACTGTACTCATCTCTCAGCCAATGTTGATCCTTTAAACTTTGCCAAACCTTTTTATTAGTTTTAGATTCCAACAAAGTCTTCGTAGGGGCTATCCTAGACCAAGTAGGCAAACAACAAGTATACCGTCCTGTAGCTTATTTCAGAAAACCCTTAAAAGATGCAAAAAGAAACTACAGTATCACTGAAAATGAATGTTTAGCTTTGTTTCTAGTGGTCAAGCACTTCAAACTGTATTTATATAAGAACCATTTCACTATCATCACAGATCATGCTCTATTAAGGTGGCTCCAGTAGATGAAAAATCACAACAGTTAATTGTATACGTGGGCCTCCAGCTATAGAGCTACAACTTATCTGATAGTGCATCATGCTGTCACAAATTATCAAAACGCCGGTGGGCTATATATAGAATGCCAACCCTCACTGTATTATCAGCTGAGGAAGACCGTTTGTATGAAATGATTGGCTGGCTAGAGTAATGGGAACTGGGATCCTTGAAATGGTGAATGTGTTACTTTCAATGGCATAGATCGTTCAAATACAAAAATGGCATGTTATATAGGAAGTCGATGGGTAGGGGCTCACCTATCTATGACACTCTTTGGTGCAGAGGTTATTCTAGTAGGAAACGCCCATCTAGGGCATGAGGAGGTCAAGTAAGCCTATGAGTGGTTAAGAAATTAATGCTAATGGTACCATATATTGACAATGTCAGAAAATTAACCAGATGGATTCCTCCAATGATTTAGCAGATTTTGGGATAAAATAGGCAAATACCATCAGAATGGCTTATTGACTGATAAATTATGTCTAATATTTCTGTGGTGAGTTGCTCCCCAATATGGGTTGAGCTGAAATCCTTATTATGCCTAGTTGAAAAGTTAAGTTCAAGTGTGGTCAATCATTAGCTTAAATTAGGTATATAGATCAACAGCAACTAGTATCTGGGGATGATCCATTTGTATTAATTATTTGATGTTGGTGGAAACCAACAATCCTGAATTCAAGGCGGCCAAGGTTCTTTCCCAAGCCTCATATTTATTAAATCCATTATGGCCTGAATAAGCAGGTCCCCTAGAATGATCTACTAGAAGAGTCAAAGCAGGTTGTCAGCATAAAGATGAGAAATCCCAAGTTACCCAAGCGGCCAAAAATGTTTCTGGTGCATATTTACTAAGTTGAATCCAATTTAAAAATAGTTTATATAATAATTATACAGCTCACCAGCGACTGAAAGCTGAGGATAAGCCAAAACTAATATTTGGCCATTGGGAAGAATGGGATAAGAGGATCAATGCTAGGAAGAGAGTAAGCAAGGCGGAAGAGAGAGGGTGGTTGGTTGTAAGGTTCAGCGATGAACCAATAGGTCAATGATGGGCGCAGTAGCCTTTTGTACATATACTTGGCTCTTCCCTTTCAATGAAGATATCCCTTTGCCTATTCTCCCTTTTTTATAAGTTTATATTTATAATTGTTGGTTGGGTTTAAAGCTGGGGGATCCTCAAATGGCGCAGGTGGCATGCCAAGTGGTCAGCTGGCGCTGCCGACCTCATCGCCTAAAGCATAATGGCAAGGGCTGACCAGTCTTATACTGATTCTACTGACGACCAGTAAAGACCACTATCATAGAAAAGCGATTTTCTGACAGACAATAATCTGGAGGTGCTAGATGCTTTCTTGACATGCAGAACCCAAAATAGGCTAAACCCTAACTTTCAGCATGAATATGTTGCCCCATTTACTCCATTCTAGAAAATTTTTATCATTGATGTCGCAGGGACCTGATCCATGGGTCTACATGGCCATTGCTAAATCATCCTAGAAATCAACCTTCTGACCAAGTGGGATGAGTCCATCTTGGTACCTGCAGCTACCACCAAGGCTTCCGTCTTATTCTTGTTTCACTACATTTTCACCCAACATGGGTGCCCCTCAAGTTTTTCTAGCAGACAACGTGTTATACTTCAGTTCCCAAGTTGTCTAAGAATTGTTCTCTTCTTTAGTAATTACTAACATTTTATTCCACCATATAACCCTTTAAAACGGTGCAGTCAAGCGGGAAAATGGCATCCTAGTCTCTATTCTCCATAAAATGTCTGCCATGGACCCCATGCAATATAATAACTACCTGCCATCTGATTTACTGGCCATCGGATCTTCTACCATTGAGTGATCAAAATGTCCCCAGTCAAGCACATTAAGGTATGGGAGCCTCAACTGCCTAGCACGTCAAATCTTTAAATATATCTGCTAACTAATATGGCTGAATTGATGCTAAGAGCGCTACCTGACGAGCTAATTAGACATAAGAACTAGTCACACAAGGGATTATCATTACCACAATCAAAAAAACTATTTAGTTAAATGCCAAACATTTCTCTCTATAATCATTTCACATTGGGGACCTTGTATTATTCTATCATCACCACCCTAGTGGTCACACAAATTAGTTAGACACTTTCTGGTCAGGACACTACCATGTATCCTATTAGGCTGGATCTAAAAACCTATTTACTGACGTCATTCAAGGAATGTTAGCCAACTATGTACACAGTGCATTCAAAAAGTTCTGGGACTAACGTTTTAAAGACACAACTTTACAAATAAATAAACTTTCTTTTATCATAATTTAACATGCAACCTTTCCCTCTCTATACATATTTATATTGCTAAAACAATTGTTAAAAGGTATGCACATAGTCTCTATTTTGTATAACCATGTTTAAACCAGATGTCACATTCTTCTGAATTGTCTCTACTTTATCAAAAGGATGAACCTTCAGTGCCACCTTAAGATTAGAGAACAGAAAGAAGTCAGACAGAGCCAAATCTGGTGAATAGGGTGTATAATTATAATCTGAAGGTGGCACTGAAGGTTTATTTTTTTTAAAGTAGAGACAAATCAGAAGAATGTGACAGCTGGTTTAAACATGGTTATACAAAAATAGGAACTATGTGCATACCTTTTAACAATTGTTTTAGCAATATAAATATGTATAGAGAGGAAAAGGTTGTATGTTAAATTATGATAAAAAAGTTTATTTATTTTTAAAGTTGTGTCTTTAAAACGTTAGTCCCAGAACTTTTTGAATGCACTGTGTATATTTTAGGTTCTTTCACTCCTATGTCCCCCTCCGCCAGGAACTTGAGGGGGGCGATTTCAGCAATTGTACTCCTAAATGGCCCAAATTATCTTGGGTAGGCCAATAAAACTTTCTTTCATCCTCCAGTATTGTCAAGACTTTATGAACTGAATGGATTGTCAATAAATGAGCCCTTGCCTCTAATTGGTCAAAATTAAACAAGGTTACTTGGGGATCATTATGAGATGAGACCCTGTCTCAATGCCAGCAGTTACCATCAGGATGCCCTCACACAATGGGAGGTCAAAAATCCTGAAGCTGATCAAAGAGAAAGGACAAGTCTTAGCCCTCATATTGTATGGTAAGTAAAGATCCTAAATAAAGGTGTCTTGAGTGACCATACATATTAAGGCAGCTACACATCCTACAATAATCATAAGCTTTTAATAATAAAAATTATCATATATTTTAAAAAAAATTTATGTTTACTTCTATTTACATAGTCACGATTATTATATGTAACCCAGGATAATGCATAATACCAGACCCTAAAAAAGGTAAGTGCTACTCCCTAGCTTCAACAGGCATTCTATAGAATAAGTCGACCTAAACTTATCATTTCAGCTTACGTTCCAGCAGTTATGGGCACCCAATTTCTTAACATTCAGTTTTACTTAGAAAAGCTGAAAGACCCATTTGATTTTTTTAATAGCCATGATGATAATCTTTAGTCTACTTAAATCATGAGGCAATGGCCCTTTCATGTCAATGGAAACATTGTGGAATGGTGCTGCTGGCAATATTATCTGGGAATCATAGAGATGCTCTAATGGTCTGAAGCTCACGAAGGTTAAAAAGATTTCATGATCCTGATACTTTGTCTGACATTGACTCCTTATAGAACTGGTCTCTTGGGTATGCCAATGACTCCTGGAATCATCCATGGTCAAAATGCTTGTGAGCTTTCATTACCAGTTCCATTAATTACTAGGTCAGATGTATGGGTACTTCTTGTCCTGGATTCTGTTCTAAAGTTCTCATCAGTATTCCGGGCATCTTTGGAACACCTTAGGGAAATTCTTCACTTATTCGGTTTCATCTTACCATTCCTCCTCAGGTAACCCAATCAGGTTGTAAAGTTAATTTCTCTCATGCGCTTGGAGGTGGAAACAAGTAGTTATGATAGTACATCAACATTAGAGTGCTTGCTGCCTGGTTTTTGTATGAACTAAAATCATACCCTGGAGTTGTACTGACCATAGGGAAATAATCCGTCTTGATCCTTCATGTTTTTTAGCCAGTAATTGATACATGATTTCTCTTGACTTTACATTACTCCAAATAAGTTGGTTTAAAAGAGCTTTTCTGCTCATATGTTTCCAGGCACTCTCTTTCCGTCACATTGTACCTTCTAAGCTCTAGAAATAAACCTTGAAATAGTACTTAATGAGGCGGCTTACCCAAATTTCATTCTTTTCGGGAAAGTGTTACTGCAAGAATCATTGTCACTAGCGTCAAATTACGGAAAAAATTTCTTGGCAAGTTCTGGAAAGCTCCTATTGGTGCTTTGCTAATCTAGCTTTCAACTCTTCAAGGCCTGATCTTTCTCCAAGCCACATTTAAACTTGGTCTTCTTGGTCAACAGGTAGGTGAACGGTTCAGCCAAATTCACAAAATGGGGGAAAACAGATTCTAATTTTCAAAAAGCATTATGATTAATTGGAGGTCGCGCATACTTTAATGCTGTTCTGTAGCTACTTTACCTTTTATCTTTCATTCCTGAGGCTTGATACCTTTTGTGCTGATCTCATATCCTAGGAACTACAGCTGCCTAGACAGAGGTACACATGCTTTGTTTATGCTTCAGACTAACTTTCAATGTCAGGTAAAAACTTCTATTAAGCTCTAAAGGTGCTCTCAGAATATACAATTGATTGCTTTTATGTTTTTTAGATAGATGAGCGCACTTGATATCTTTAAATCTCTAAAGGTTTGGTTATTTTCTCTTAGGAAGGTGGGTGGGCATTGTATATCCTCTGCGCATCCTTGTCTGATTAATTTAATATATGCATGTTTATCTGGACTCAATTCTCTTAATCTTAGGCGAGAGCTTCATCTTCCAGTAGCCACTGGCAAGGTCTATAGCTGAATAGCACTTTGATCATCCTAAGCGCTTCAGCACATTGTCTAGTCAAAGGATATGGTAATAATACTTATTGGTAACCTCATACAACTGGTGGTATTCAATAACCACACGTTGTTCTATTTTTTATTTAATTGGGGTAGGACAACCAGGGGACAGGTACTATCAATATGAGCTATAAAGAGTTGGAAGAGGTAAGGTATAAGTTAGAGTGATATTTTTGACGCCCCAGTTTAGACAAGCCTCCTGTTGCCAGTTGGTCCGCCAGGCGTATGGGTATTGGGTATCCTATTTCATGTGATCTTCCCTATGATAGAACAGGAGTGGAGGAAGGAGTATATATAAAAACAGACTGGGAACCATTGCTCAACGAGTCGTTGTTGTTTTAACTTCATGTATCCATAGAGCCAGCCTTGGAAGTGTTCCAGTAGGTATAGTTGAAAACTCCGACTGTCCAGTAGATGGTTGGCACTGTTCCCTTGAAGGCATCCATAGAAACTGTGTGTATAGTTCACTGTGCAATGGATACTATTAAAAAGGAGCGTGGGTGGTATAAGGGACTCAAGTTGGAGTGTGAGGATGCTTCTAGAGATTGATAACTCCTGGTTGTTGTGGGTTTTAAGAAGACGCGCAACTATACACCATATGGTTTTAAATGGTGGGCATGCTTCAAGGCCGTGATGTAGGGTGCCATCCCCTCCACACACTGTATATGTTGCATGAAGAGCTTTGGAGTGGTCTGCTGTTTGGTAGGTTTATCTGAGGCAGCAATAGCTGTTTTCTCTTATTTTTGGCTGGAGGAGTAGGTGATGTGTGAGATTCAATATTGCATTTGGTGTCTTGAAGGCATATGCGATCCTTGGAATCCAGGTAGTCAATTCTTGGAATAGCTGGGACCTTATTGTGTATGTCCCTCTTGGGGTGGTAGGCCAGCTTTCTTAGTGCCTAGCTTGCTCTTGGTCTTCCTCTTACTGAATAGAGCCCAAAATGTGACCAAACATTCTAAGTGCTAGATGGTGCAGAAGATGCGTTTAAAGTGAGGGGTTCCATGTTGGACTGCTTCTTTGCGGCTGTTTGTGAGGTAAGTTAGCAGGCTGGACAGGTTGTGGGGTTGTTTAGCTTAAGTGCCTATGTAAAGTTGACCCTCGCTACTCTGGACCAAACGCTGTTGTGGGAGGTCTGGGGCTAAGACTTCCTCAAAACAGGTACCCGGTTTGTAGTTGGCTTGTTGTTGGGATTTTTGCCCATATTTCAGCCTGCTAGATTACCAGGAATTGCTAGAAGATAATTTCTAGTGCGAAGTGAATTGGAAATCGGTGGACCCTAATTTTGGAGCAGCTATGATTGGGGGATTTTGGGATATTTGCCTGGTCATATTAATTGTGGATCAATCTGGACAAATTCTTAAGATCTTGTTGGGCAGAATTGCCGACGAAAAAAGGGGCATCTGATAGTGATTAACAATCAGGTGTACTTATTGGGATCTGTTGGATTTCATCACTGACTGATTGGAAATCTAAAGTAGAAAGTTGTGAGGCGATGGATGCTGCCTGCACCTAGTGAATTGATCAGTTGATTTGTGACCTGCCTTAATGGGTAATAAGTCCCATTACCTAAGAAGGAAGCTAGCCAAATATGGTTGGTTCACTTGGATCTAGAGGAAAACGTTAGGGACACATTTTCTGGCTCTTTTCGTTTAGGTCTCAAAGATATCCATCAGTGGAATCCTAGCCAGGAGGAGGAATACCATTGTTGCTGAGATGTGGATGGGTGATTCAACTGCAACGGCTGTTATTTCACCAAAAAGGTGTCAACTGAGGGATAGATGACTGAATCCCCCCTATAAATTCCCTAGAATTCACTCATAATAAAAAAACAGTTAGATAGTACTACATATATACAGTTCTATGGTTTTTCATCCAATATATAGTTTAAAAGTAAACTTTATCAGCTTTCAATTGTTGTATTCTTCTCAAGGATATTATTGCTGTGTGCAATAATTGGGAGACTCTTTAAGGAAAAGAGTATAGGTCTAACCGGGGATCTAGAGAAGAAGGAGAAACAATCAGGGTTTACTGTAGACTGTTTGTTGGACTGAAGAGACTGTCACCAGGGAATCTCAGAGAAGATTGGGTTGGACATAATTAGGGAACGAATCCCTATATCAGACATCTCAAGTATTTTAATAGGGAAAACTAGCTGAGCGTTGGGCTGAGATCTAAGAATTCCACTCAACTACAGATAATAGTTGTCATAATACTATCAAATGTTTATTTTCAAATACTATACAACGCGGACGAATTTCACAAGAAACATACCTGTGCTGTATTAAGCTTATAGGGTTTATTGGTCAAATAACTAGAACCTAAAATTTTTTACAAATTGGTGCTCACTACAGGGGTGTAGTTGAGTAGAACTTAGAACATGATGTCCTATGAAGATGTTTCAATTTCTGGAAATACATTACTGAGGAAAGTAACTTTAATGAAGACAGAATATGATGTGAATCTCGTTCATTGGCGTTCACCCAGCTCAGAAGTAAAGCTCCAACTCAAGCAAATTGAAGATATTTATTACTATGGAAAAAGACTTTCAGCCAAGATGGAACTATCTAGTGCTGCAAGGAAACACGTTCCACATGACATCTACCTAAAATGAAGAGTATCATCAGGGCCAACTTGGGGTGAATTTGGGTCTGCTGGAAATAGTCTTGAGGAACAGCAGGATCAATTCAGGTTGAAATTAGTCCGCTCTAAATAGTCATGAGGAGAGAGTGTTTATATGAGGCGTTATTTGAAATAGGAAGCAATTAATCAGGAGAATTGGCTTGCCATACCAATGAAGATATGAAGTCAAAAGTATGAAATGATTGATCCAAGATAGTGGAGAAAATCATTTTGTCTCAATAACACTCAACCAATGATCAAAGTTGCTGGAGACAAATTCATCAATTAAGGGGTGATTATATGAAGCTAATGAGGAAAGAAAGACATGTGTAATTAAAGATGGCGTTGAATGCCAAAAATCGTTTTCAGGAGAAAAATGTTTTGAACAATTGAACGGAACTGTTGGCTAATGAGATATGAGGATCCAAAGCATCAGTTGTAAAATATAAGATGAAATTAGGGCCTGTTGGACGAATAACCAGTCAGGATTAAAGGCCTCATATATGCAATAATATTGCCAAAGTCAGCAAGAGTAGCCTATATGTAAAAAGCAGCGCTGCTGGTTAAATAGTGAAGAGGGTCAATACTAATTGGAAGTATTGAGCCTAAGAGAAAATATTTGCAAATTTTACAGCGGACCTCTAAATCATTACATGGTTATGTCCTGAGATTTTGTTCAAGTCATAAAGGACTACTGAACCAAATGGTTGGCTAAATCTTAAGAGGATAAGATTTTGAACTATAATAACTGGTAGGTTTAAGTACCCAGGACCCAGTTTGGATGAAGGGGAAAAGAAGGACCTCTGAACCTTTTTGTAGGTTGCAAGTCCCATTGCAAAAGAAAAATAAAAAATATATATAAAATATATAAAAGATATAAAATATTATAATTTATTTTTGAGTTTTGGACCTAAGAAGCAATGAGAAATCCTGAAGGCCAAAATGAGGAAATTTCATCCTCAATGAGATGATATTATTGGCTGGACCGTAACTAAAAAAAAAGAATAGACCTATTAGTTGATCAAGAGCAACTCGTTGATCTGTCAGAAGGCCAGCAAGAGTAGGTGTCCAAATTGTTTGAAAAGTATCAAGAAGTAATCACTCAGGATGACCACGATTTGGGATGTATAAAAGATGTGATCCACAATGTAAACACCAGGGAGATTTACTGATCTGGATGAGACCAATTTGCCAGTCAAAAGTAGCCAAAGTTGTAGTGGAAGATGAAATCAGCAAACTAGTGAAACATGGGCTTCTAGTTCCACCATTTAATCTTTGGGTGAGTCCAATTCTAATTGCGAGGAAAAAGGATGGCTCCAATTGGTGGTGATCAAATACTGAAAGCTGAATAAGATTATTAAGAAGGATTCATATCCCCTACTAAGAATTGATTATGCACTAGATCGATTAGGAGAAGTGAAGTATTTATCCATGATGGATCTGATCTCAGTTTATTGGCATATTAATTTGCCAAAAGAAGACCAAAAAAATGCTTGACTATTACTATGCAGGAGCTATATCAACCAACGAGGATGCCTCAGGTCTATGCAATGCGCCTGCAACGTTCCAGAGGGACATGAACGCTATACTGAGCGACTTGAAGTTGTCATGCGTCCTGATATACTTGGATGATATCAATTTGTTCAGTAGGACGTTTGCTGATCATCTACACCACTTGGAAGAAGTATATAAGCAACTGTACATGGCTGATCTGAAGATTAAGCTGAGAAAGTGTCACTTCTTCAAAAAGAGTTGGAATATCTGGGATTAATGTTCAACTCTAGTGGATTGCAGCTGCAAGCCCAGAAAATAGAAGTTATAGAATGAATGGCTGTGCCAAAGAGTGTCTGAGACATTCAAGGGCTCCTCAGAATAGTCAGATACTGCAGAAGATTTATTCAGTACTTCGCCCAAATCTTGAGCCCTTACTCCATCTGTTGAAGTATCTGAAATAAGGAATCATATGGAATGAAGAAGAACAGGAATCCTTTGATGAGCTACATTGTACCTAATAAATTCTCTGATTTTGAAGTATCTGAATTTTGAATTGAGAGTTTATTATATAAACTGATTACTATAAACTGTTGATAACTATCAGCGCTTTATAAAGCCAAGTAGATGAACTTGGGGACAGATATCTGGTGGCATATGTGAGCCAGACACTCTCAGCTGCTGAGAGGAATTACACCAAAACTGAGCGTGAATGCCTAGTGGTCATTTACGCCTGTAAGCAGTTTCAGGTGTAGATCCATGGAACGCACTTTAAAGTGGTGATGGAACACTCCTTGTTGCTTTGATTCCACAATTTAAGAGAAGCAGAAGGATGACTGGCTGATGAGTACTTAAGCTACAGGATTGGAATCATGAGATTGTCCAGAGTGGGGGCTTCTCACTCTAAAATGTGGATGGCTTATTGTGGTTACCAATGGTCAAGATATATACCCAAAAGTGGATGAGTTATTCCAAAGAATGGTCGATGGAGAAATTAGGAATGAGCCCTGAGATTCCAAGGTACATTTCAAAAAGCAATGGAAAACACCGTGACCATGGATGGACAAGTGTTTAAGATGATTAACAGGAAGCGGAAACTATTCAAGAGCCTTTGTAAAGAGCAGCTACCTTTCAAGATGCTCATAGGTTTTATGGGCATAGAGGCCTGAAAAAAATGCCCGACTATATTTGCCAGTACTACTGGGAGTCAATCAACTCCAATGTTGCCAACTATATAGCTTTTTGCGTGGAGTGCCAGCTGCACAAGTCACATAAGAATACAACAGGATAAAGACAAGTCCGCCTTGGATTTGCCAGGAATACGGTGTCCATCAAAGTGATGGGACCGCTGACAAAGAGAACAGAGTGAGTTAAGTACATAATATTTGCTATCAACTATCTGACGAGATGGGTTGAAATTCAGTTGCAGTCAAAAGTAGACACAACCAGTACTGCAAAGTTCATCCTGGATCAAGTAGTATATTGACATGGATGCCCACAGGTCCCGCTTAGCAATAATGGGGTCAAACTTCACATCTCATGTAATCCACAACTGAATGAGATAATGTGATTCAGAGGAGTCATCTCTGTACCCTCTTGTCAGGAGACAAATGAATTGTTAGAACGAGTGAATGAAATGCTGGTCATGACGCTGAGGAAGATGGTCACAGGAAGATCTTCCACGTGGGGAACTTACCTGAGTTCAGTGACGTTTGCCTACAATATCAGTCATCATATGGCAACGGGAAAATCGCCATTTAAGTTCTTATATGGGAGGAAGGCCTCGTTACCACCAAAATTATATTCAGTGGTAGAACCAAAATCAAGGATGAGTGCTGAACATTACTTGAACCAACCAAAGAATATCCTGATTGAGATGCAATAAAAAGCATTTGATACTACGTTGAAGAAAAGGAACAAGAAAAATCGATGAATGATATGAACTGAATGGCCTTAGCAGAATATCAAATAGGTGAAAGAGTTGCCTATTGCGATACACATAAGTTTTGGAGAAGAATCAAACTGGATGTGTTGTGGTCAGGTCCATTTGATATTATCTCCAAGATGGTGACTGATACCTACTCCATCAAGAATCTCCTATATGGAAGAGTTATAAATTGAGTCCAAGCTAAGTCTTTAAAGTGATGGATCAATGAAAAAAATAAAAGAGTTCCTGAAGTACCAATGAGCCATTAATTTGGTCATGTTCTGATGATTAAGTCAAGTCCAAGAAAAGGACCTCTGAACCATAGAAAACTGGTAGATTTAAGAATACCTAGGACTCAGTTTGGGAAAAAATAAGAGACCATTGAACCTAAACAAGGTTAAGTCCCATGGGAAAAAAAGAAGAAAAAAAAGATTGATAAAAGATATTGAAAGAAAGAGATGATTATAAACTGCATAAAAAAACCTGATATATTTTTGTAATTTTTATTTTTATTGATTATCCTCAATATGGGGATAATTCTGCCCATGTCGCCTCTTGGGGGAGGGAGGAAGGATCACTGTAAGAAGAATAGCCCATCTAAATCATTGTGAGATTGGACGCTAGTGAGGTCTGGACCTACACAAAACCAAGTTCTTTGAGCGGGCGCAGATCCCTGCGAGAAAGCATCTAGGGGAAAGGGAATTGAGGTGTCAGAAGAAACTAATAGTGAAACCCCAGAGCAGGGAGGAAAGCAACAGTATAGAAAGAGGCATTTGGAAAATAACCTCGAGTAATCCCAATATGGTATTGGAGCTGGAAAAATAGTCTTAAGCGCCTGCCAATGGGCTTCATCAAGAACGCCAGACATTTGGGTTAGCAGCGAGCAGTGGATACTAGATGGGTGTTGCCAAATTATGCCCTTTTAAAGCCATCAGCGGGAGATACTGATGGGAAGTGCCAGAAATGAGATAGTAATACAGGGAGTAAATGGCATCTTGTAAGTGATGACTACAGGCTCCTTGGAAGCTGAAGCTGAAAAGTGATGGAACCCTGGAGAGGCTAGGAGCTTTGTGGACCAACTTTGAAGAACTTGGCTGGCAAAGCAAAGAGCATTAGCAGCAATATCCCAATCTAGGATGTTCTAAAGGTTGGAGGGATTCAGCACTAGGGATAAAGCCTCAGTGACTTGGGACCTCAGTTCTGTTTAGGGGAGTTCAAAATGAATACTGTCACTGGTGGTGAGCTTGGTAGCCAAGACAGCAGGTTTGTAGTATTGTCTGAATCAGAAGAAGAACTAAGGAATCATTTACAACCCAACAAGAAAGGAGCGATTAAGAGTGAAGGGTTAATTCAGGATTATTCACAATGATGTTCAGCTCATCTTCAAAAGGAGCTGAAACCAGGAGATTTAAAATCCAACTCTGGGAAGATTAGAGAGGAAGAATAGACTGAGAGACATTTGAGATGATCGCTATCCTGGTTTCAGAAGGGGTTGGTTAACATTCCAGTAATTCGATGGAAAGACTAGCTGCGTTTGCCAGACTAGACATATGTGTTGGAAGGACCATAGAAGAGGTCCTGACATGAATCCTGATTCATTTGCTGGAAGAGCTGAAGATCTGGATCATACAAGCTGTTTAGTAGCTGTTGGTACTGCAACTCAGAATTCAACATATGAGCTGGATAAGAGTGTGGATGTCAAGCTTATATGGAAGTAGATATGATACACTCTACAATCCATTAAGCTCCAATTTTGGAGAAATTAATCTCAAAATTAATGGGATAATCTCTTTAAGAGAAGAATTAAGAATGACATGAGCCAAGAGGTTATGAGAGAAAAATAGCAAGTGCGAACATAAATTTAAGCATTCTTAATAGGGCCACAAAACAAACATTGATGGCAAAAGGCTCCTGTCTTTGATGAGGAGAAAATCAGGAATTCAAGGAAGTCGGACCAAGAATCCTGAATATAGCAGTGTGTCATTTGCCCTGATGAGGGAAAACTGGATCCCAAGACTAATATCATCATGAGTAAATCAATCAGCCCAGCACAACAGTAGATCATGTGGTCCATGCTCTGAGTAGGTAGTAGTGAGGAGGAAGAGGAAGAAAGCCAAATGCCAAAGGTTGTCCCAAGCAGAATTGAGTATTGGTGATCCTACTCCATTTTGCGCCAATGAAGTATTTGACCAAGTGTTCAATGCAGTGTTCTCATGCCCCAGTCCTTTTCTCATTGGAAATCTAGGCAAGAGGGGGTGTTGGTATTTTTGCCCATATTCCCATTCTATTAGATTACCAAAAATTGCTATGGGATAATTTCCTAATGTGAGGTGAATTGGAAATTGGTGGACTCTGATTTCAGAGTAACTATGTTCGTGGGATTTTAGGATATTTGCCTGGTAATATCCTTCAAGGATCAATCCAGATGAACTCTTAAGATCTAATTGGGCGTAGTTGCTAATGAAATAGGGGTATATGATAATGATTAACTATCAGGCATACCAATTGGATCAGTTGGGTTTCTTAAAAGACTGATTGGGAATGCAAGTAGTTAGTTATAAGGTGAGTGATGCTTTCAACTAGAAAATCGATTAGTTGGTTTGTGACCTGCCTTAATGGGTAAAAAGTCCCATTACCTAAGCAGGTCGCTAGTCATTTATGGTTGATTTGCTTGGATCAAGAGGAAAACACTAGGGACACGTTTTCCAACTTTTTACATTTAGATCTTGAGGATGTCCAATGACAGAATCCTAGCCAGGATGGGGAAAACCATCCTGGCTGAGATGAGGATGGGTGATTTAATGGCAATGGCTGCCGTTTCATCAAAGAGGTGTTAACCAAGGGTTAGACAACAAAAACCCTACTAAATATTTCCTAGAATTCATTTATAATAAAAAACATTTATAAAAAGTAAATTGATACAGTACTATAATTTTCATATGGTATATAGTTTAAATAGTAAACTTTATTAGTTTACTATTTTTCTATTATTCTCAAGGATATCATTGATGTGTGCAATAATTGTGAGACTTTTAATGAAAAGAGTAAAGATCTGAGAAGTGATCTAGAGAAGAAGGAGAAACAATCAGGAATTGCTGCTGACTGTGTTGGACTGAAGAGACTGTCGCCAGGGAATCTCAGAGAAGATCAGGTGGGGCAGGATGAGGAAACAAATCCCTAGATCACAACATCTCAAGTATTTCAAGCAGAAATACTGGCTGAGCGTTGGGCCAAGATTTAAGAATTCCATTCAACTACAGATAATAGTTGTCATACTATTATCAAACAGTAATATCAAATACTATACAATGCGGACGAATTGCACAAGAACTGAACCTATGCAAGTTATAAGTTAATAGGGGTTTTTATTTGATAATAACCAGACCCATAAATTTTAACAAAAGCCCTAAAAAAGTCTCATTCTGTTTGAATTCAATATTAAGAAGCTAGCTTTTTCAGATCTCTAATTTCCCAGGCCCTCTAAACTGTTTTGTTACCGCAATACTGACATCCATATAGAACCAATCATCGCCCAAATAGGGCATAACGAGGTCACAGATATGGGCATTGAGTGAGTTAATAAGTGCTGATCCTTTTGCACTGTCTGATGCTCCCCTCATTGCCTTTTCAAATAGCTTGAGAAAAGAGTGAACTTTCCCATCCTTATCAAAAGTTTGGTAAATTAAAAGGTTTGAAGTCATCTTGCCCTGTTTTAGGCATAGATGTTGTAATTCTTCTTGAACATATTGGTGTATTATTATGCATAATTAGACCTCTTTCTTGTTGGGGAGTATTTGAATTCAGTTTTGCTTCTAGGATTCTAGGCAAAGAACAGGTGCTTAAAATATTGGTTTCTGCATTGATGTCAATTCCCAATGATTCAATTTCATGATATTGCTCAGAGCTACAGGATTCAGATGCCTGAATTTGGCCCTTTGTTGATTTTCCAAACGTTTTTGGCTTAATGGGCAGAGCTTTTCCCCATTTTGCTTTTGTCAAAGCTGGGTGAGCCTTGGAAGCTTTGTTTTATAAGAGATTCGAGTTCTTTTTTAAGGTTGTTATGCTTCCACTTTGAATATTGCTTGATTGGAAGTTATGCTTTTAGTGTATTTGGCCATACTGTCTACTTGGGAATTTGCAGTTTATAATTGCATTCTGAGTTCCCAATTCTCCTGAGTAATTCCATTATTTCTGGCCTGCAATCTTGACACAACCACTAAATTTTTGAAAATTCCTCTTTGTTCAAGTCATCATCCTCTTCACTATTTGGGATGGCTGGTTTTTTGCATGAGCTCCCCACTGTGATAAGATCCAGGTTTTAAGAATTACCAGCTTTGGAGCTTTAGCTGGTGGTATTAAACAATCTGATTTTTATTTGATGCTAGTTTCCATATCATTATCACATTTTCATCTGGCTGAATCTGCCAAAAACTTTTTATGTGAATCCACTTTGGAGGATGTCACCAATTTTGAGTGAGCACCAGTTGTGAAAAACTAAAAATCGCTTACTTGATAATTTTATTTCAGCACGATTAATTGGGACAAATTTTCTTTAATTGATCCTCAATTTTGCCAGTGCTTACAGTAATTGGACCATTCAGAAACTCAATAGGCAGATTAAAACAGCCCTGACTCTTCTGGTCAATTTTGGGTAATTTTCACTTCCTAATCAGGAACTTCTTCTGAAGCAGGTTAAGCTACATGCTGTGGGTTTGGCACTTCCAGCCTGTCAACATTTCCCAAATAAAAGATTTTAATAAATTATGAAAGGAATAAAATAAAATAGCTTTTATCAAGAGGATACTTATTTGATAATCAGTTATTTTTCCAGGCGATGGTATTTATACCTCTTGGGTATCTCCAGGCCACATTCAAGTACACAAAAACAGATATGTTACCACATCAGTTCAGCCCTTGAAAACAAGACTGAGACCTATCCTTAGGTTTATTGGTGGCAAAATACTCTCAAAATTGGGAGGGTTTCAAGGACTAAAATTGCAATTTAAACATGAAAAATTATCCTGAGATCTACTTGATTTGAGTTTCGTCATACTGATGATGTTTACACCTTCTGTAAAATTCTTGCATCAATTGAAGTTAGTGGCTTAACCCTAATTGGGATGTCAGCAGGCCTATCTCTTGATAGCATTCAGGTATTCCCATTTGGGTGGTTATGTGCAAATGCTATCATGCTAATTACGTGGATCAACAAGCAAATTTCTCCCTAGGGTGAGAAATTGATCACATTATTGTTCATCTGATTGTACATGTGACTTTTAAACATTAACTTTGGGTCCGTCAAGAAAAAAATTGTATACTTGATGTCTGATATTGTTTATGATAAATGGGACCAATTGCTGAGGTTTGCTTCAGTGATAATTAGCCTTGATCTGCGAGCATATTTGGCCGGAGCTTTTGATAAAGTTCTTGATTGATTTGATGTTGAGTTATTTGCCCAAACAATATAGTTGCATTAGGCCTTGTGGTGAGTATTAGGTATTCGCTTGAGCATTGGGAGGATAATCAGCCCAATCTGATGGTTTTCAAAGGGTTCATTTTCGAGAAAAAGCACCAGAATCTGACAATGTTGTCATGGATCTTACCGCCTTAATTCAATCACAAGAAAATAAGGTCCCTCTGCCATGTATTGGTGATTCCTTATGCTTGATGACAGATTTCCACTATTTTTGGCTATGGATCTCGCCAGTGGGTACTGGAAAACTTATTTGTCACAGGAAAATTAAGAATCTGTGCCCTCATCAAAAGTGATTGACTATCAAGCCTCCTCAAATGCTGCAGAGGTTATATAATGCACCTGCTAACTTCCAACACGCTTGGGAAAAAACTTTTAGGAGGCTTGAAATGTTTGTGAGTTCTAGTTTATCTTGACAATATTACTTTTTTTGATAACCTTTACTGAGCAAGCAGATAATCTCCAGCAAGTATTCTAGAATTTGTGGAAGGCCTCATTAAAACAAAAGCTGTCAAAAAGCTCCTTCTTACAGAGCGAACTGGATTTCTTAGGCCATAAAGTAGGTAAAGCTGAAATATTCCCAATGAACAATAAGGTTATGGCATTTCTAAAATGCCCCCTTAATCCCTAAGAGATATACATTTTTTTTGAGGATGGTGGGAAGTTATTGACAGTATATTTACATTTTGTTAAAACCTCCAAGACTATAGTATATTTATTAATGAAATATAAACCCTTCCAAAGTAAATAAGAGCAACAACAGGTTTTTGATTTATCATTCACAGCTCTCTCCCATTCACCAGTAATTATACGTCTTAACTTCAATAAACATTTTCTACTTTTTACTGATGCTATTAATATAGCTAACAGAGCTATATTATCTCAGCATGATGAAACTTAGTGGAACATCCTATTGCCTACTATAGCAAGAGTTTAACTAGATCCAAATGCAATTATAGCAATAAGTGATTTATATGGTTGGCAGTTTTATAGCCATTAATCATTTTTAACCCTACTTATATGGGAATTATTTTACGTTAATTACCAATCATGCTTCCTAGAAATGGTTACAGAAAATGAAGGATACTGACGTGGGGTTAGCCTGATGGGCTTTAAAACCATAAAATTACAATTCTTTCATTATTTTTTGTTAAGAGCCCATCCAACAAAATATGGATTTCTCATCCTGGCTTCTCATAATAGCTTTAATTGAAACTGAAGAGGATTGCCTCTATGACCTCCTAACATAATTGCAATTATGGAAAGATGAATGTCCAACCCCTCCTTAAGGAATTAGCAAAAACTAAGCAAATTTTCAAGTCAAGTTTAGCCAATTGTACAAACTCATGTCCCAAAAATGGTTGCCTGTTTATGACCTTTAGCTCAAACTGACGTCATATTTATGGGATGTTGGCAAGTCAGCATGTGAAAATTTCCAAAACTTACCAGTTGCTCAAGACCTAATGCTACTGGGAAGGAATTCTTGTTTCAAATTAAGATGTATTAGAGTCCTGCCTGGTATGTAAAAGTCAAGTTGAACCTAATCCCTGACCTCAACATCCAAAGGTTCCCCTTGTGAGCCCTTCCATACTATTAGTATTGGTGTTGTGGGACCCTGTCAGGAAGTTGATATGACTGGACGATATATTACCCAAACCAATAAATCAGTGGGGGAATTGAGATAAGTATTGAGATTTATGGAAAAATAGTATACAAATTATAATCAATCAAAATGAAGACCATTCAGCGAATTGAGGAGATTTATTTTGAGTTTTATGTGAATGAGAGTTTTTAGAAAAAGAAAGACAAATTGAAGACTACCAAGCTGAGGATGCATCCAGCTTGGGGAACTGAGATATAAAGAGTCACATGGAGGATTGAAAAGGGAATCTTTTTTGTGTAGTTGAGTAATTGCAGATAAGTCTGCAATTTATATTAAAAAATGTCGAAATAAGGGGCGATAGCTCCATATATTTAGTTTATTGGTTTTTATTAATAAGTCAGAGATCTTCTTATCATCCAATTTGGTTGCTCAGTGGCTAATACCCTGTGCAAACTGACTATGAGGAATTAAGCCTATATGCTGAGAATTTACAGTGGTGCTCACTATAGGGGCCACTGGTCAACTGTAGTTTTTAACAATAGGATACAATGATAAGCACTAATTCATTCCAACATAATTTGGTTGAATTCTGTGCGCGGTATGATGAAGAAGCATGGGAGGCACCTAACCATGAAATTATTTACTATGACCAAACTAAGGGATGATGAAGCTATGATCAATTTGCAATTAGAAAATTTCCCTGAGCTGATGACCAAACAACAAGGATGCTCCACAAATGTGAGTCTTCAGCAACTGAGAGATATTATGGAGTGGCTGTTGTTCAGATATCACCTATAAAAAGATGAGGCTGGGGAAAACGCCCTGAGTTTATTCTATAACCAACGTGACCAAGAATATTGCTATGCCCTGTACATGTTTTATTTAGATGCGACTACAATAGGGTTGGCTCTCTGCCTTGGTACCCACGGAATCAAGGAATATCTAGTCACTTAGGTGCAACCATTGATTTGCAGCTACTACGTGTACTGGCTCACCACAATATTGAGATTGGAGATGTATTATGGTTTGCTCAAGCATAGCAGCATGATACTCGCCTCCTGCTCAACTACCTCAATCATTCATTTTTTGAGGTCAAGGACGCTGGTACAGATGGATCATCGCGTTGGGGGACATCCGCCATCAATTGGACATTTTGGTACCACAGTTAAAATATAGAATTACCTCGAGTGATAAGAGAACTGCTGGATCAGCATGGCCTATTGGTGGAGTGTAAACAGGACGTCACAACATTGGGGAATAATACCAAGCACTTCATGATGGAGCTAGCCAAATGGAGGAAGCTTTCAAAGCTGTGATTGCCCAGCTTAAGGAAAAAATGACCCTGATTGAATGGCAAGTGGTGGACCAAGTCAGCTCTTTATTGGTGGAATTAACCCAACTTTGTATTTATAGGAGTACCCATTGAACAGCAGATAATGCGCTTATCCTTTGGTCAACGTCTTCTGAATATCTCCAGCTTATTCATTGGGTTACACAACTGGAAGTTGTTAGCCAGGATGAGCACCGTCAAGCCTTCCCTCTTCCAATTGGTTAACAAGAGTGTATGCAGACATGCAAGGGCGCCTTGATACTCTTTGACGGGATAACAAGGAATTGGTATGGGGAATAAGGCTCTCTCGTTAACCAAAAAAATGACACCAATTAACAAGCAGATAACGCTAGCTGGCAGCATACCTATCTGCAAAACATAATTGAAGAGGTCCTCTTGCAATTACAAGCTGTGGAACAAGAACTGAATGTTGAGAGGGAATTCCACCAAGAGTTGCAACATCAGCATGAAACGCTGCAACAGGAATTTCAGGATGGATGGTGTAAATGCAATTTGGTTAAAGCGGAGCAATTGATCAACAAACATTTCGCAGGGCACGCCAGAGCTTGTGGAAATGGGGCATTTAGTGGTGATTTAGGGGAAGAATGCTATGAATCAGAAAAGAAATACCCTTGGGCGTTATGATGGACCCCCCATGCAACACCACTTCTTCTGAATCCTTTTCAATGGATTTGAGTCTGTCTGACTGGCTGTATGATAACACACAAAGTAATGGTTCATTTAGTTGCTCTAAAAACAATTCGCCTGCTACTTGCAACAGGAACCTGGAGCAAGGCGAAGCTGTTAGAACCAAAAAAACCTTCTTTCAGTTGTGACAGGAATCTACACAGTTTTTAAGCGTTTTGAATTTGCTGTGGAAGGGGCTACTGATCGACAAACAACAAAACTGTTGCTGTCCGCTTTAGATGTGGAAAGCGCTGATAAAGTTACCTGCTATCTTCCAAATAGCTCAGTGTCTTATGAAGAAGTTAAAGCGATTGTTCTCCAGCATTTCGGGTGCGCTACCAAGCTGGCCCAATGGAAGGCCAACTTTATGACTATACAGTATCACCAAATGAGACTCTGTTAGAATTTGCTGAGCATTTTTTGGTGGAAGCATATGTCCTACTTGTAGCTAACATTTTATCCACTGAGGATGTCAGTATAGTGATGACGGCGGCTATCAAACCACATCAGGAACTATAGAATGCTATGTCTCACATGTTGGATGAAGATGCTGGGCTTATCTGAAACATGAACACCTTATGTCAACTCTCCGCCACAATCAGTTCCCCAACATAGCCCAGAAACCTCTGCTGTCTCCACTTTATACTCTTCAGGATATGGGCTGCAGCGACTGGGTTATCAGCCACTAGAACATATTAATCCCACATATTAGTCAGTGGACCCCTTTCAGCTCATGTACGCCTCGCCAGTTCATCCATGACCTTGGAACCATACCAGCAACTTCTGAACTGGCCCTTCCGCCACAAGCTATATATGTGAACCTTATATAGACAGTTTCTTCCAGTTCAGACAAAAGGGAATTATGCGGGTAATTGCTCTAGCAGACCACAAGTGTACGCAATGCCAACTGATAAAATCGAGCAGGGAAAAGCTTGAGCAGAGTAGAGATGGGATGCTCTACCTCCGCTAAGTCCAATACTTATCCCTAGCATTTCTAAACGGCTGTTTGGGTTGATTTAAACCTCAATTGGATGATTTGTTATACCAGAAGCTTTCATCATATACTCATGCCTCCACTTCAGAGAGTAAAAATTTACCCCAGAGCCCAAGTTCCGCCAGATGTGCAAAAGCAATATGCGTTAAAGATCCTGGAACATACCAGCACCAGCAATGCGGATCCAGCAACAAATGTTGCCTCTTTAGTAGGGGTTAATTTAGCCATTCTGGTAGAGAAAATTGCTAGTGAGTATCCTCAGGTCGGCAAGGGCATTTCCTTTTTTTGAGTAACACAAAGCCCTTGGACGTACATTTAATAAAAGCTGATGGTTCTTCTTACTCAGAACGTACTTACTGCAACTTTTTGTTCAAAACAAAAATTCATGCTATTACAGACACAGGAGCCCCATGAACATAGTCTCTACTCATTTGGTGGCTAAACTGCTGTTGAAACCAGATGTGGACCATTGAGTAGTATAAGGGACCATGGGAATGCATAGCACTGTGTCTGAAGGAGCATATAGCGCGTTGCCTTTATGATTTGGGTCAGTCCAGGCGTCTGCTTTAACAGTGGTTTTGCCAAATAACAACTATGACATGTTAGTTGGCGCGGCATTTATGAGGAAATTTGGTGTTGTGATAAATATGGCGGAGGGAACTCTTACTATTTTAGGCCACTAGATCCCCTTATATTTTACTTCTTGTGGAATCCCAATGGACCCATTCCTCTCTATTCAAATCAATCTAGCTTACAGCAACGGAGTGATTCCTGGATATTATTGATGACTGAGGCGGTGGACTAGGACACTCCCTAACCAAATATATGAGTACAAAGGGATCCCACTTCAGGCAACAAGCGCTTTAAGCCTATCGTCTGGACACCAGTGAATAGTAGGGACTTGGATTTAAATTGATGTCCCTAAAGGGCTTTATGGAGAAATTATGGCCCCTCACCAGCACTCGCAGCTTGAACCACATGTGGCTCCAGGGTTACTGCTACCTGGGAATAGGGAGGTGAAAGTGCTTCTAGCAATCTTACAGAAGAAGACAATAGCAATCCGGTGGCACCAAGTGGTGGCTTACCTACACTTAGTTCCTATGAAAGAAGTTCGCTGTATCCATGATTTTGGCTCATGGGAGGAACTTGGACTACTGGCAAGCTCATCATTTGGTATACTGACCATGATTCCTCTGGAAGTTCTCATGGGATTATTGGCAGAACAGCAAGATAAGGCTATGGCATTAATTGAAAAATATTGGGATATTTTTTCACATGACAATCATGATTTGGGGTGCGCTCAAGGGGTGGTACATCAGATAGATACAGGGGATCACCCTCCCATTTGATCATGACCTCTTAGACGTTCAAAAGCGATGGAAAAGGTTGTCTCCAATGAGGTGGATTAACTATTCGTGAAGGAAATGCTAGAGCCATCAAACAGTCCATGAGCATCACCTGTTCTCATTGTAAATAAATGGCTCAAATTGAGTGGTTATTGACTATAATAAACTCAGAATGTAACAAAGAAGGATTTTTACCCTCTTCCGCATATTGATGACGCATTAAACCAATTAGGTGGGGCAAAATATTTTTCCACCATAAATCTGATCTTGAGGTATTGGAAGATCGAATTGCCATTAGTGAAACGGGAGAAATATGTGATCATCCCTTTGAGAGGGTTGTTCCAGCTGACTTGCATACCACAAGTGTTGTGTAATGCCCCAGCTACGTTCCAGCGTGCCATGGATATGATCTGAGTGATTTAAAGCTGTCCTGCATCCTAGTTTACCTCGATGACATCAATGTGTTCTCATGGACATTTACAGAAAACCTTGACCACTTGGAACAAGTGTTTCAGCGCCTCGCTGCCATTAATATCAAAATTAAGCCTCAGAAGTGCCATTTCTCTAAAGAACAATTAGAATACCTTGGGTTTGTCATGGATTCAAATTGTCTTAAACTGAAGCTGGCTAAAGTGGAATCAATAAGCAAGATGACTTGCCCAGGTAATAAGCGGGACATTCAGGTGTTTCTGGGGATGGTCAGGTATTACCAACAGTTCATTACCAATTACAGTTGCATTGTGGCCCCACTCTTTGAGTTGCTAAAGAAAAATTCTTCCTTCAATTGGAAGGAACGATGCCAGAACACTTTTGATTTGTTATGAACTGCATTAGCAAGCGCACCCATTTTGAAATATTCCAGCTTTGACAAACAGTTCATAGTACAGATAGATGCATCCTTCGCCGCTATAAGGGAAGTATTATCCCAGAAGGACAATGACGGTGTGAAGCATCCTGTCGCAGCTGTAGTTGAAGCTTGAACTGTCACAAACGAAACTACACTGTGACCAAGCAGGAGTGTTTAGTGGTGATCTATGCTAACAAACAGTTTTGGGTAATTAGCACGGGATAAGATTCCAAGTATGGATGTATCATGCTTCCTTGCACTGGCTACAGAATCTGCATGAACTGGAAGGATGGCTCGCACATTGGGCACTGAAGCTCCAGGAATACAATTTTAAGTTTTTAATCAAACAAGAACAAAACATTGAAACGCGGATTGTCTTTCTTGGCTGCCTATGGTCGCTATCATGGCAGACTTAGCTGATATAATGTATGAGAAGATGGTGGCGAACAAAAATCAGGATGAGCCTCTGCAGGTGATCAAGGTATTAGATGTGATCAGGAAAGATATTTTTCTATGAAAAGGGGAACTACATAAGTGGACTGAAGACTTGACGCTGAGTTTACCTTAACTTCGGCTATACCTTTGATTATTATGGATGCTCTTTGGGCTGTAGGACATGTAGGATTGCAGAAAATGCTGAAGTTTTTGTGACCCCGATACTACTGGGAGAGCATGCACTATAACATATTGGAAATGGTTAGTTGTTGCCATCAGTGTCAAGTGGAAAAGCCTTTCCATAAGAAAACCACATACCAGCTAGTTAAACACCAGTTCTCCTGGCACACCGTTTCCTGTGATGTAGTGGGACCTCTGCCAACTAGCGCCAATCAATCAAAGTATATAATCGTTGTCATCAATCATTTGACCCAATGGGTGGAGTCCAGGTCTATTAGAGACTTGGGCGCAGTCACCACTGCCAAGTTTATTATGGAGTGTGTTATACAGCGACACAGCTGCCCACAGTTCATTCTAACAGATAACAGAACCAACTTCACTTTGCATATCCTGCCAAAGTTGAACGAGTTAATGGTGATTTATGGGGTTTTGATTACCCCCTATCATCTGGAATCAAATTGAATGGTGGAGCGGGTCAACGGAACCCTAGTGAACATACTTCACAAATTGGTAAAGGATCAGCTTTCAGAATGGAGTGCCTTCTACCTACCACTGTGTTTGCATATAATATCGGCTATCATTTGACCACTGGTAAGAGCCTGTTTCAAAAGCTGTATTGTATACATCCAGCTCTGCCTGCCTTGCTTTATTCATGTGTAGAGGACACTGGTGGTGTGAATACCCAGCGATATTTGAGGAATCTGATGGATACATTGATCAAGCTACAAACGGAATACTATTCTACCAGTTTTTCCAAGAAGATTTGCAATCAGGAAGCCAATCAGAAGAGATGGAGTGGACTTCCTTTGTTCGCTGTGGGGGACCACGTTTTATTTCATGACCAGCACGGATTTGGGCAGAAAAACAAGCTCTCTAACATCTGGGCTAGCCCATTCGAGATAATCTAAAAGACTGTCATGGATGTCTACACTATTAAGGAACCCATTGGGGGTCATATTATCAACTGAGTTCATGCGAAGTTCCTCGGAGCATATAAACAGAAGAGCCTATCATCCAGTCAAAGGGGGGTAATGTTGGGAAGTTGATATGACTGGATGATATGCTACCCATACTGATAATTTGGAGGGGGAATCAAGATGAGTTTAGAGATTTATGGAAAAAGGGTATACAATTTATAATTAATAAAAATGATGACCATTTGGTGAATAAAGGGATTTATGTTGAGATTTGATATGAACAAGATTTTCTAGAAAAGCTAGGACAAATTGAAGACTACCAAGCTGAGGATGCATCCAGCTTGGAGAACCAAGATATAAAGAGTCACATGAAGGATTGAAAGGGGATCTTTTTCATGTAGTTGAGTAATTGCAGATAAGTCTGCGATTAATATTAAATAAAGGTCATAATAAGGGGCGATAGCTCCATATATATTTTCTCAAGTTTTATTAGTAAGTCAGCAATCTTCATATCGTCCAATATGGTTGATCAGTGGCTAAAATCCTGTGCAAACTGACTCAGCGGATTTAAGCCTATATGCTGAGAATTTATAGGCCCCCTCAAGCCTTCAATGGTTATTGGTTTTTCCTCTTAGATGCGGATAAAATAACAAAATAAATTGAAGTAATATCTCTGTTTTCGCCCTGGCAATCGATACTGCTACATTTTTATATATCTGGTTTACCACCCAGCATGGGTGCTTAACATAGTTCTCTAAGAAGATAGACAAAATTTCCAACCATTGATTGAAAATGATTTACATAAACTATTGGGATCCACTCCAGTAATTTCCACTTCCTACCATCCTGAAATCAATGGAATGTTAAAGTGAGAAAATGGTACTTTAACTTCAACTCTCCGGAAGATAGCCATGAATGACCCCCTCCATTGGCCCCAATATTTTCCTAATGAAATTCTGTCCTATAGAATAAACTATCATCAAATAGTTAAGATGTCACCCTTCCAAGTGTTCTACGGAATAAATCACCAGCTGCCTTTTAAAGTGCAGGCTATTTTTGAAAAGCCTCCCTGACGCCCTTGAAGTCAATATGCAAAGTAATGCCAATGAAATTATCTGGCTTCATGCCCTTGATTCTGAGAACTTATCTTCTACTACTAGTAGAGAAACAAGTGTTTTAATGGCAAACATGAACCTTTGCACACCTTCCAAATGGGTGACCTAGTCCTTTTCTACCACCATCAGCTGGGGTCATAATGATAAATTAAACCTACTGGTAGGGCTCTACTAATCCATTTATAATGAGGCAATAAACATCAATTGTAGAGGTTGTTCAGCGTACCTTAGTAAATCAAGTACATAGTCACTTTCTCCTACCGTTTTCCATCCTACGCCAAGATCTAGAGGCGGCGTTGTCATGAGACCTACCCAATTTGGAGATTTGGATGCGTCAGATGACAGGAATCAAGCCTAAACTTTCAAAATAAATGAAACTATTATCTAAGATATTCCATGACGAATTTTAAGCCCTCTTAATGTTGGGGACAATCCCCAACTAATGCTGTTAAATGGACGCCAAAACCCCTAATATCAGGGTCTAAACCTGATCCATGTGTTGAGAGGATCCTATTTGACTGTTGTGAATGACCTGCTGCCAAATACCTAATTAGTAACAATAATAGATCTTAGCTTGGTATGCATGGAGATTGACTTAGAAACCTCCTATATAAGATAACTCTAAGCATTATACTTTCCTCTCTTTTTGCCATTTTTAAGTGAGATTGTCCTTCATCTATTTATTTGGGGAAAATAATAATAATAATTTTGAATCCAGGGACTTTAACCTAAGAAAAATTTACTGGATAAGGAAAGCAAAAAAACTATAATCCACACCCAGGAACTTCGAGTTTCCTGGCCTAAATTTAAAAGGAAAAAGTGGTCTAGACCATTGTTCCTAACATAGTCAATGCAGTGATTCCACTCCCATGCATTCTCACCTTCGTTCATATCCTCAGTCCACGCCCTAATTCAATGATAGCTGGGCATAACACGTCCACCTATACAAGCGGAGATTCTCTTCAGCTCACGCTTAAGTAGCAGCATGGGCCTAATAGACTCTGAAAACATGTGTAAAAATTTATAGGTTCTGGTTACTATCAGCCAATAACCCCTATAAACTTATTACTTCACAGGTTCAGTTCTTGTGCAATACATACATGTTGTATAGTATTTGATTTTACTGTTTGATGATAGTATGACAGCTATTATCTGTAGTTGAGTGGAACTCTTAGATCTTGGCTCAATGCTCGACCAGTATTCCCACTCAAAATACTTGAGATGTCTTGATATAAGATTCATTCCCTCATTCTGTCCAACCTGATCTTATTTGAGATTCTCTGGTGTCAGTCTCTTTGATCCAACACACAGTCTGCAGCAGTCCCAAATTATTTCTCCTTCTTCTCTAGATCCCCAGTTAGACCTATACTCTTTTCCTTAAAGAGTCTCCCAATTATTGCACACAGCAATAATATCCTTAAGAAGAATAGAGCAATTGAAAGCTGATAAAGTTTAACTTAAACTATATACCGGATGAAAAACTATAAAACTGTATATATTTATATTATCTAACTGTTTTTTATAGGAGTGAAATTCTAAAAAACTTTTCTTTCTCGTTGCAAACACTTTTGCAACCTATTCAATTCAAGACTGAATCTAGTTTGATAATCTCACAGAGGAGATTAGTCTGCGCCCATGTCAGGGAGCAGTTGGGCAAGCAAGGTAAGAGGAGCAGGTGGAAGGCCCGCGGCCTCCAACGTTCAAAAACGCCCCAGAGAATCTGGCGGAATAGATAAAAATCTTAAAAAACCAGCGGTCACAATTTCCCCGAAGATCTCATATGGCAAGCATGATGCAACCAGTACATCAACACGCCACACTCCCAACCACTTTCATCGGTGGAATTCAGAGTCCGCGTGTATCTGGACATCCAAAAAACGGCCTTATGGGAAAAATTTTGTGAAGATGTACACAAAATTTTCCTAACCGCAATGTATATTGCACCTCACTCCATGTCACGTGATTGGCTGGACCTAGGTTTCAAAAGCAAAAAGCAGCAGATGAGGCTGCAGCAGTGTGCATAGTGGTTGACCTCCCCAAAGGGCAACAGGTCATCAAAACCAAATGCACTAGATGTACAAAATCAAACCAAATTTTCCTCACGTTTGACTTTTTGCCTACTACGGTAAAACGTGACACTTTGGAACAACACCTGAAAGATGGTCTCGCCGTATACAGTGAAATACAATCTTTCAAAATGCAATGCTTCATGCTGATGCCACACCTGTGCACTGGCAAAGCCATCACAGTTCTGACCCCAACTGAGGAGATCGTGAAGGACCTAACCCAGATCCCACACTCCACTTTTATTGATATTGCAGGGCATACCACACACCCATTCCAGGTGACCGTGGACAGCGCGCCCCCCATTTGCACCCACTGTGATGTGTTTGGCCATAAGGCACATGCATGCCCCATCAAGGAGGGCGTCACATTCCAAGAGCACCCCTCAGCGGCCATGGCCAATGGAGAGGCGCACTACAAACCAACTGTAAGCACCAAGGAGGCTTTCCCATGGGGAGCACAAGGCTGCTACCTATTGGTAAAGCCTATCTCCCCGCAAGAACAGAAGAAGGCCAAGCAGGCCCATAGGGCCGCAGCCAAAGAAACGGCCAAGGCCACCACCGCTATCCCACACTCACAATGCCAGGAGGACATGGAAACCTTCACAGCAGAAGCAACTCAGGAATCCATCAACCAATCAGATTGGGAAGCCCATGACAAGTGGGCCACTCAATCTGAGGATCCGATGGGAGACTAAATCTCACCCAATTATTGCACCCAAGCTCCAGTTGAAACTGACTTGGGACCTATACCAACTGAAAATTTTTTTGACCCACTCAACGGTGCACCGAACTCATCCGCACCACAAAAAATTTGTCTGACGTCGGGAAAACAAAAAGTGAAGGCTAAAGCCAATGTGACTCTTTCTGCAAAAATCAACAAAAACTCTGATAGCGTTGCTGCTAACACCTGCACTGCTGTAAAAGCCCGTGGGGACCTAGAAGAGGCTGGTGGGCCTGGGGGCCCACCCCCTCGCACCTAAGGTGCAATGGGGAAAACCTTCACTTTAGGGATGTTGAATATCGCTGGACTCAAGGCCTCCCTGTCCCGGGCTAGGAAACTGAGTTTTTTACAACACAATTTACCCGTGGATATCCTGGCCATCCAGGAGTCCCACTGTCCATGAGGTTCTGAGGAAACTTGGAAAACAATGCTCCTCCCATCCCTATCCTTTTGGTCAAAGCACTGTGGGGTGCTAATTCAGGAAATTAATTTTTTCAAATTTGTATCCTCAGAAACTTTCCTAAATGGCCGAGTGCTCGTCGTCACCTTCTCATGGGCTGATGTAGCACATGTAATCATCAACATCTATGCCCCAAACGGTGCACATGAGCGTCAGGAATTTTTCTCATTGGTCAAATCCCTCCCGCTACCCCCTGATTCTTTCCTAATTGGCGACATGAATTGTTGGCTAACCTCACCAATGGACCGGTGGCCTCCCTCACCCCACGCCCCACAGGGTCACATAGAACTACGCGTTCTAAAGGCCACCCTTGTGTTAATGGATGCACTACCACGACATGCCCCTCTGCTCAAAAACATGACGCGTCCCCATGTCCACAACGGCCAATTAAGGTCCATGACCCGCATTGACCTTATTCTAATGCCGGCGAAATTCCAACCCCACATCTCCCACTTCAAAATAACGAAAATGGAATTCTCTGACCACCGACTGGTCTTGAAAACCTACCACCTACCTGTCACAGTTGCTAAGGCCCCACATTGGTGCAAAATCTGCCCCCCTGAGCTCGCATTGCCAGGATTTTCCACGTGGGTGGAAGAAGCAACTTTGGCAAAAAAGTTTGTTGCACCATTTTGCGCGGACCCCATTTCCACATGAGCAACTTTCAAAGAGGACACCATCCGCCACTCTCGCCATCTCTCCTCCAGACACTCATGAGCCACATCGGCAGTTATCTCGCGCGCTCTGGCAGAATTGATATACTTGGAGTCCAACATTCCAGCTACAGGATACAGCCCTGCATGGGGCCGGAAGTGGGTGGAGGAAGCCGCCCACCTCAACGCACTCAAAAGACAATACAAACATCAGGTTTGTGTTCAATACAGGGCCACACGCATCACAAAAGGTGACAAGTGCACCACCTATTTCTTTAAAAAAATTTCGCACCACACCAGAGTGTGGCCTACACACAGGTGCGAAGATTGGATAATTCTATTGCAGATACACTGGCCGAAGTAACAATCAAAATGCAAAAATATTACTCCAAGTTGTACCAAGCTGAACCAATTCAGCTGGCCGAAGTGGCGGATTTTCTCAACTGAGCTCATATCCGCACCATTTTCTTATACCCAGAAATAAAGAATTTAATTACTCCAAACGAATTATGGACAGCCATTCGTGGTGCGCCAAACCGAAAATGCCCAGGCCCAGATGGCATTCCATATGAATTCTACAAAAAATATTTCAAATATATTTCCCCACTTCTGCTTGCCTCACTTAACCAAAGCCTGTTGGAAACGCGCCTCCTACCAGGAGGACATGAGGCCTTTACTGTCACACTCTTCAAGAAAGGGGATAAGCTTGACTTAGCCAACTGACACCCCATTTCTCTAACAAACACAGACACCAAAGTTTTAACAAAAATCTGGCTAACTGATTATGGACTGTAGCATCTGCCACCATCTCCCCAGAACAATTCAGTTTCATCACCAGAAGATCAATTTGGGATAACGTGCACTCTGTGGCTAATGTATGTCAGTCCACAGCCTCTGGGGCACTTGTATTCTTGGACCAACAAAAGGCCTATGATAGAGTAAACTGGGAATACCTAAGGGCCTGCCTCCATCAATTCCGCCTACCCCCTTGCTTCATCAACTGGGTGATGCTGCTCACGGAATCTGCAACAATGGCAGTGCGTGGCCCTGGCTTCCTAACGGAAGTAGTCCGCCCTCAAAGGGGCTTGCGACAAGGGGACCCCCTTATCCCACTCTTATACAACTTCAGCCTTGACCCACTAGTGCGAAATGTGAATGCCCAACTCACTGGGGTCCATGTGCCAGGCCAAGCCCCAGTCAAGATATTGGCGTTTGCAGATGATTGTGTGGTTGGGGTGTCTAACAATCAAGATGCACGCGCGCTTGAAGCTCTCATCCAGGAATATTCCCAGGTAAGCAACGCGGCACTGAACGCCTCCAAAACTAAAATCATCCTCCTTGGTCGATTTCAGAACTGCTGGGCCCCAGCAATTAGTTCCCAACCTGGCCCATCTGCTCGCCCACGTCCACGCCTTATAAACTCAACACACACCGCTCCACTGGTGCTCCCCTTCATGTCACGTCCTACCACAGGACCAGTGCGCCATCTGGGCGTGTGGATGGAGGCAGGCGGATACGCGTCAGCAGTAATGGAGTGCCGTATTCTGGACAACGTGACAAAGCGAATCGCCTCTCTCAGAGCCCACCCTACTTCCCTTACTGGCAGGGTTGTTTTAGCCAACTCTATGCTCCTATCCAAAGTCTGGTTTGGAGCCCACGCCATCCCCTTCTCCCCAAGCTTCTTCAAACCTTTGTATGCCTTGCTGCAAGGATGGCTTTGGTCAGGCCACCCTCCACCAGTGTGGCTAGAGGTCATGTTTGGCCCTCATCATCATGGTGGCATGGGCCTTCTTGACTTCAAAGCCCATGCTGCCAAGATCCTGGGCACCTGGATCGCGGCCATCACCGCTCCTACACTCCCATCCCAACACTGGTCCCGCGCAGCCCGCTCTAACTTCTCCCAAGCTTGGGCCTCAACAATCCATCGAACCCCCACTCCCCTGATGAAATACCTCGCATCACACATTGGCTACAGGTCCTCACGTGACAAAAACCCACTACAAAAGAATCCTACTCTCCATGCGGAGCGCAGAGTGGAGAATTTGTAATAGCGGACATACAACCCAAAGAGGCTGCCCCTCTCCTCAGTTCACACAAGAGGTACAAGGGCTACCCATCCATGATGGCGTGATCCCCATTTGGCCCCATGTCCTATCCAGGGTGGACTACCTGGACATGATGGACATCCCTTATTCCATTGAGACCCAAAAACAATCTGGAAATATGTACATCACCCTCTGTTGCAGCCTCAAGTCCGCTCCCATGTGTGGCGCTGCCTGAGGCGGGTGTATCTTACAGATGAGCGCTCTAATGCTTTACACTCATCCTGTGTCGTGTGCGGCCAGTATGGAACACTGTTCCACCGCCTGGAGAAGTGCCCCACCTTTAAAGTGATATGGCGCGAAGTTCAACGTCTGCTGGGCCAGGATCAAACGCATCCCTTCAGTCTGTCAAGAGATATGTTTGCTCTATCAATGGCCTCCTCCCTTCCACCCTCCCTCCATGCTCTGGTGGTTGCAATCGCCATGTGGACCATCCACACGATTGTCTTAGATGTCATTGCAGGCTCCACCCCCACCCTTCCAGAAACTGTCCACAGATTCCGGTCTCATTTGGTGGACCACTTTCAAGCGTGGATGTTTGGATACCTCCCACAGCGTCGCCAACAGCTAAACTCCTCCTGGTTCCCAGTCTTGTTCATCAAATCAGACCCCTTCCTCCACACGTGCTCAATAGTGGCTACGGCCCCTTCACACGTTCCCTCCCCCTCCCCATAAGTGGCGTTCCCGCTGGCAACAAGAGATAGCATCGCTTCTCTGGGGTGCCTCCCCAGTACTAAGTTTATCTGTCCTGAGTCATATTCAGAAGTGTCCGTCCCACGGTCAGCCTTCCCCGCAATAAATCTAAAATTTATATGAGTGAAATTCTATGGAAATTATAGGGGGATTTGGTCATCTAACCCTCAGTTGACACCTCTTTGGTGAAACAACAGCCATTGCAGTTGAATCACCCATCCACATCTCGGCAGCAATGGTATTCCTCATCCTGTCTTGGATTCCATAGTTGGACATCTTTGAGGCCTAAATGGAAAGAGCAAGAAAAGGTGTCTTTAACGTTTTCCTCTAGATCCAAGAGAACCAACCATTAATGGCTAGCTTCCTTCTTAGGTAATGGGACTTATTACCCATTAAGGCAGGTCACAAACCAACTGATCATTTCGCTAGTTGCAGGCAGCATCCCTCGCCTCACAACTTACCAATTACATTCACAATCAGTCTGTGAAGAAACCCAACTGCTCCCAATTGGTACTTGATAGTTAATCACTATCAGATGCCCTATTCATTGCCAACTCCGCTTAATGAGATCTTATGCATTTGTCCAGATCGATCCCTGACAGATATGACCAGGTGAATATCCCAAAATCTCCTGAACATAGCTACTCCAATATTAGGGTCCGCTGATTTTCAATTATCTTCGCATTAGGGAATTATCCCCTAGAGATTCCAGGTAATCTAGCAGGTTGTGAATATGGGCAAAAATCCCAACACATCCCCCTCTTGCCTAAATTTTTAGTGAGAAAAGGACCAGGGCATTAGAGCACTGCTTTGGACATTTAGTCAAATACTTCATTGGCTCAAGTGGAGTACAATCATCAATACTTAAGGCTGCTAAGGACAACCTTCAGCATGCGGCTCTCTTCCTCTTCCTTCTCACTAATGCCTACTAAGAGCACGGTCCACATGCTCTATAGTCATACTGGGCTGATTGATTTACTCATGATGATATTAGTATTGGGATCATGATTTCCCCATCAGGGCATATGACCCACTGTCATATTCAGGATTCTTCTTCCGCGTCATTAAACCCAGACTTTCTCCTTATCCTAGACAGAAGACTCTTGCTATCAATGTTTGATTTGAGGCTCAATTAAGAATGCTTATTTTTGTTCGCCCTTATTATTTTTCTCTTATAACTTCTTGGCTCATGTCATTCTTAATTCTTCTTTGGAGAGCTTATTCCATTAATTTTAAGACTAAATTTCTTCGAAATAGAAGCTTAATAGATTATATAGTGCATAATGTCAACTTCCATATAAGTAGAACATCCCTCCTCTCATATAGCTCTTATTTTGAACTCCGAGTTGCAGTACCAACAGCTTCTAAACTGTTTGTCTGATCGAGATCTTTGACTCTTCCAGTAAATGAGTTGAAATGTATGACAGAACCTCTTCTATGGTCCTTCCAGGACTCATACGATTAGTCTGGCACCAGCGGCTAGTTCTTCAATCCATTCCTGGAAATGGTAACCAACCCCTTCAAAAACCAGGCTAAAAATTGTCTCCAATGACTCTCAGCCAATTCTTCCTCTGTCATCTTACCAGAGTTGGATTTTGAAACTCTCCTGGATTTGGCTCCTTTTGCAGATGCGCCAAACATCATTGTGAATGCTCCTGAGCTTATGCCTTTCGCTCTTATTGCTCCTTTAATGCTGGGTCAGACCTGCTTCCTGAGTTCCTTTTCTAAATCAGACAATACTACAAACCTGTTGTCTTGAATACCGAGCTTGCCATTGGTAACAGTTTTCATTTCAAGCTCCCCTTCACTGAACTATGGGCCCAAGTCACCAATGCTTTGTCCCTAGCGCTGAATCCTACCGATTTTGAGAGCATCTTAAATTGAGATACCACCACTTAGCTCTTTAATTTGATGGCCAAGTTCTTCAAAGTTGGTCCATAAAGCTTCCAGCCTCTCCCAGGTTTCACTTTTCCTTCAGCTCCAGCTTCCAAGAAGGCCATAGTTGTCACTTGCAGGATGCCATTTGCTCATGCATGACTATCTCGTCTATGGAACTTCCCATCAGTATCTTCTGCTGGTGGCTTTAGTAGGGGGAATGATTTGACAACCCCCATCAAGCATCCCTTGTTTGCTGCTGGCCCATATGTCAGTGTTCTTGACAAAGCCCATCATCAGGCAGTCAAGACTAATCTTCCAGCTCTGGTACTATATCAGGATTACTTGGGGTTATTCACTGACAACCTCTTCCTATACTGTTTCTTTCCTCCTCGCTCTGGGGTTTTGCAATTGGCTTCTTCTAACATTTAAATTCCCTTCCCCTAGTTACTTTCTCTCATGTATCTGCATCCACTCAAAGAACTTGGTTTTGTGTAGGTCTCTCTCTCTCTCTCTCCCTCTCTCTGATTTTGGTCTCTGATCATTCCTACTACGATCCATCCTCCCTCCCCCAAGAGGCAACATAGGTGGAAACATCCCCGCATTGAGGATAATCAATAAAAATTATAAAAATATCAGTTTTTTCTATGCAGTTTATAATCTTTTTTCCAATATCTTTTATCAATCTTTTATTTTTTCTTTTTTTTTTTCATGGGACTTGACCTTGTTTCAGTTTCATGGTCCATCTCTTTATTTTTTCCCCCAAACTGAGTCCTAGGTACTTAAACATATCAGTTTATTATGGTTCAGAGGTCCTTTTTCAGACTTAACCATCTAGATTGGTCCAGAGGTCCTTTTTGGGACTTGACCTAATTATTAGGACATGATCAACTTAATGATTATTGGTCCTTCAGGAACTCTTTTTTCTTTTTATCAATCCATCACTTCAGATACTTAACATGGACTTGATTTACAGCTCTTCCATTGAAGAGATTTATGATAGAGTAGGCATCAGTTGCTATCTTTGCAAAAATTTCAAACGGATCTAACCACAATACATTTAGTTTTTTTCATCTTCTGAAACCATGCGTATCTTAATAGGCAACTCTTTTGCCTTTTTGATATTCTTCCAAGACTGGTCATTCTTATTGTCCATCAATTTCGCTCTTATCCTTTTCTTCAATGTATTATCAAATGATTGCGATAACATCTTAACTAGGATATATGTCAGTCAGTTCAAGTACTGTTCAGCACTCATCCCCAATGTTGATTCCACCATTGAATATAGATTTAGAGGCAACGCGCCTTCATCCCATATAGCAACTCAATTAGCGTTTTTCCCATCACTGTATGATAACTGATATTGTAGGAAAAATGTTACTGAATAAGGTACATTCCACACACAGAAGTTCTTCCTGCGACCAGCTTTCTCAGCGTTGGATCCAGCATTCCATTCACTCATTCTACTAGTCTATATGTTTCTGGCTGGTAGGGTTCAGACATGACTCATCTGATCCACATTATTTCATTCAGTTGTGGGATCACATGAGATGTGAAATTTTTTCAATTATTGCTAAGCAGGACCTGTGGGCATCCATGTCAATATATTACTTGATCCAGAATGAAACTTGCAGTGCTGGTAGTGTCTACTTTTGATAGGGACTTCATCTCAACCCATCTCGTCAGGTAGTTGATAGCAACTATTATGTAGTCAAACCACCCTGTGCTCTTTGTCAGCGGTCCCATCACTTTGATGGACACCGTATTCCAGGCAAATCCAGTGCAGACCTGTAAGTATCTCGTTGTATTCTTATGTGGCTTGTGCAGCTGGCACTCTACGCAACAAGCTAGATAGTATGCAACACATGTAGTTGATTGAATCCCATTAGTAATACTGGAAATCATGATCAGTTGTTTTTCTCAGTCCTCCATGCTAACGACCTTATGAGCAGCTTGAACAATAGTGGTCTTTTCAACGGCTTCAGGAATAATAACTGCTTCCTATTAATTGGCCTTAAACACTGTCCATCCATAGTCTCAGTGTTTTCATAGCTTTTTGAAGCGCACCTTAGATTTCTCTGGGAACATCACCAATTTCTCTAGTGACCATTCTCTGGAATAACTCATCCACTTGTGGGTATACCATCTTGACCATTGGTAACCACGATAAGCCATCCACATTCTGGTGAGAAGCCCCCACTCAGTGGACAAGCTCATAAAAGTAAGCCTGTAGCTTAAGTGACCATCAGGCCAGTCATCCTTCTAGTTCTCTCAAATTGTGGAGCCAACACAACAAGGAGTGGTCCAACACCACTGTCACAATTCCAATATGACTGGAAAATAAGTTTTAAGTAAATATGTCGGAATGTATGGAATTTACTGGAATTGAACTGGTATTGGTGATTTAAGACTTCAAAAATGAGGCATTTGGTGAATCAAGAGAATTTATGCTAAGATTTGATGCAGATGAGAGTAAGTCAAAAAGGGAAGCATAATAGAAGAGTACCAAGCCGAGGATGCATCTGGTTGGGGAACCTAGGTATAAATAGTCTGATTCAAGTTAAAGGTTTGGAGGTTTTTTGACAAGAAAGGGAGCGCGCAGTTAATTCTGCGATTGATAAAAAAAGGTCAAAATAAGGGCGATAGCTCCAAACATATTTCATTAAGTTTTATTATTAATTGGTGATCCTCATATCATCCAATTTTTAATGATCAGTGGCTCTTACTTTGTGCAAAACCAGCTCAGTGGAATCGAGCTCCACTGCTAAGAATTAGCAGTGGTGCTCACTACAGGGG